>JALPQD010000022.1:5446203-5493716 GCA_023101885.1 Typhlomys cinereus | reverse complement strand
GCACCAAGAGGAGGAGGAGGGACGGAAAAGGGGTGAGAAGAAGGGGTGAGAATGGCATGGAGGACAACACGGGGGAAGGGATGGGGAGGAAGAAGAAGGGGGTACCTATTGAACTTGTATAACTGGCAAAAAATGTAAAAAAAAGCTTAGTTATGGAAAGATTAAAGAAAGCATGCTGGGGGGTTCCTCTTACTTCCCCTATAACTCAAAGCCTATGCACATGTGTGTAAGCACGGAGGACACTAAAGAAACACAACTTATGAACAGATAGCACCCCTTGACTGCTATTGTAATAATATTGTTTTCTGATAAACTTTGGACATTGTCAATTTTTATGATCACTTACACTTATTCTATATGATCATCAAGAAACATTTAAAAGAAATCCATAATTGTTCTAGAATTAATTTCTAGTTGCTATTGATAACACTGATTATTGATTTGTTATAGAATCTGAGTATAGGCTTATTATTTACTTATTTTACTTTTACTTACATATATCAATTATACATGGATTTAATGTGATACTTTCATACTTGTCTATGTTTTGAGCTGTTTTCTCTTTGCCCATCTTGACTAATACTAACCACTATTCTATATTCAGCTTGATATATTTCTTAAATTCTGCATATGAGAAAAACCTTTGATACATCTCTCCATTTGCCTAATTTATTTCTCCATTTATTTTGCTGCAAATGGTGGGAATTCTTCATTCCCAATGGCTGAATAACATTTTGCTGTGGGTGTAAATTACCTTTTCCTTATTAACCTATTAGTGAACATTGAAATTGATTCCATATATTAACAGCTATAAATAGTCTTCCAATAAAGTTCAAAAGTGTAGTTTTTGATATGCTGATAACTTCATCGCATTTGCATAACTGGGAAAGTTAGATTGTATAATAGTTCTATCTCTAATTTTCAGAAAGTTCCATTCTATTTTCCCATGTTTTAATTTGATTCTTATGTTTTCACTTATTCCTCTATTTTCCATTATAGAGACAAGGTCTTATTATCCAACCCATTTCGCCCATGAACTCATTATGTAACCCAAGCTGATATCCTTCATGGCACAAATCCTCTTACTTCAGCCTTCAAGTCTTGGATATGCAATTGTAAACCACAATACCTTGCTTAAAGAAAGTTTATTTTTCTGAGTTCTGTAACTAAACTTTGGATGGGCTAGATAAGTACTCTTCTACTACAGCATTTACTACAAGATTTATTTATTTGAAAGGTAATTTTTTTCACACACTTGAGTTTGACTACTTGGTTAGTATTAGAAATGTAGTACTTGAAAACTAAGTACTCAGACAATAAAGGCAAATATAACCAGAAAATATTCTGCAAATGATAGTAAGAATAAAAATAAATAGCATGCACTGTAACAAGGACCTTACATTATAAATATATTTTCTTTAAGAATTTTAGCAATTTCTCTCTAATTTTCTAGAATTTTATTCCCTTAAATTATATTTGTATGGAATATCTTGCATATCATTAGTCCTCCCCATCTTTAGGCCCTTACAATCTTGCTGCCCCCTCTCCCCAACATTCCCTGAGCTTTAGGATGGGGACAGGTTTGGGTGGTCTGGTTCCAGGTGATTAATGTAGGGACTTTGGTGTTCTGAATTATGATTTATTGTTGTTTTCAGTTTTGATTTTCCTGCACCATCCTTGGTTCCATCCTTACTGGTATTAAAGGTCACCTCCTAGCCAAAGATAAAAGACTGTTTAAAGGAAGATCTTAATATAAGAGGAGACTCAAAGGTAGATGGAATAGCATAGGACACAGCAGTGTAGGGGAGGTCAGTCTCCCATTTGAAAGATGGTTAACATATGTCTGCCAGGATCCACTAGGATCCACTTATTAGAGAGTACATACGACATATAACTTTCTGTGTCTGGGATACTTCACTCAATAAATTTTTTTAATTCCATTCATTTCCCAGATAATTTTATTAATTCATCTTTTTTGATAGCTGAGTAATATTCCATTGTATATATGTGTATAAATGTACTACATTTTTGTTATCCATTTCAACTGTTGGGCATTTGGGTTGATTTCAGGACTTTGCTATTGTAAATAATGCTGCAAGGAACATAATTGTGCTCGTGTCACTCTAGTGAATTTCTGCATTATGGGAGATTATTCCTAGTAGTGGTATAGCATGGTCATATAGCATTTCAATTCTTAATTTCTTTAGAAACCTCCATACTGATTTCCATGGTAATTGTATAAGCCTGCATTCCTACCAGTGATGTACGAGTGTTCCCTCTTCTCCAACATTTTGTGTTGTTTGTATTGTGGAGTTTTGCCATCCTGACCAGGATGAGATGATATCTCAGGGTAGTTGTGATTTGCATTTCCCTAATGGCCAGGGATGTGGAGCATTTTTAAAAATATTTGTTAGACATTTTGCTTTTATCTCTGAAAAAGTTTCTCTTGAGTTCTGAGGCCCATTTTCTAATTGGGCTTCTTAGTTTCTTGGTGTTTAGTTTTTTGAGTTTTCTGCGCACTCTGGATGTTAGAGCTCTATCAAATATGTGGTTAGTAAAGATTTTCTCCATTCTGTGGGTTGCCTTTTGCTTGGTTTACAATTTGTTTATGTGAACAGAAGCTCTTTAATTTCAAAAGATCCCATTTATTGAGTGTTTGTTCCAATGCCTATGCTATCGGATTTCTGTTTAGGAACTGTTGGCCTAGTCCAATACCTTGAGAGAGTTCCCTATTCTTTCAACTAGAGTTTTATAGTCTCTGGGCTAATATTAAGGTCCTTGACGCATTTGGAATTATTTTTGTGCATGGTGCCAATTAGGTGTCCAGTTTTAATCTTCTGTATGGGATATATAACTTTGTTGGCACCATTTGTTGAAGATGCTATTGTTTTTTCACTGAGTTTTTCCCCCATGCCAAAGATCAAATGGTTGTAATTGTGTGTGCTTAAATCTAGGTCTTCAACCCTTATCCTTTGATATATGTGTCTATTTTATAGTCAGTACCAGTTTGTTTTTATTACTATGCATTTTTAGTATAAATTAAGGTTGGTATGGTGATACCTAGTGCTGCAGCAGCCAAGATTGGACTTTGCCTGACGTGTATAATGGTTGACGTGTCAATGACCCCCACAAAGTCTAGCATAGATTACAGAGGAGATGGCTTTAGGCAGTAGAAAAGGGTTTAAACAGTCATAATAGAGTTCCCATGCTAATGGGAGCCCAAGAAAGGGCCCAGGGCAATGCCACTGAGTCCTGAGCCCTCACTAGGGTGGAGGACTCAGAGGGAGATTAGGCACCTGCATAAATGGATGGTTCAGGGGGTGGAAGGGAGGAAGGGGGAGGCACTGAAAGAGAGGGAAGGAGGAAGGGTGGTGAAAGGAAGGGGGAAATGGAGGAGAGTGCAATGGAGGATGACAGGGGAATGGAGGCCCCAGATTAATTTTTTAATCATCTACCCATCAAAATATGTGAATGCAGAGACTCTAATTTATGCAAAAAATGAGCTAAGAAAAGCAAAAAAATCAATGACATAACTTCAGATGCCCAAATCTTACTCTAAAAACAGAAACAACAAAAGAAGCCAAAAATATGCCTACTTCAAATATCATCAATGCCATAACAACTTCCATTAAGAGTATCTCATCTGGTAGTCAAGAGAACAACAGTCAAGAAAAAAATACCAAAGATCAATAATAGATATGATCAAGCAGTTCTGAGGAAACATAGATAAATGCCTACACAAATACAGAGAATACCACAAAAATAGAAAAAAAGACCAACTTAATCAGTTCACTCAAAAACACAGAGAAACTGAAAGGTCTTAAGAGACAAAACAACAATGCCCAAGTCAAAGTGCAGATCCATGAGAAACAAAACCCAAGAAGACAAATGTCCCACTGAAAGAATTAACCCCATAAAGATAGATTACAACCAGAACAAATTCACAGAAAATAGCCAAGAGAGCCAGGCCCAAGATAACGACTTTCAAAGCATGGTCATTACCATGATCAATACTATGAAAGAGGAAGTCCAGGAGGAGTTAAATAGCTTCATCAACCACTTTGAAGAGGAACAAAACAGACACTTGGAGGAGTTGAGAAAATAGTTCAAGAAACACAAATAGGCATAGAGCAGTTAAAACAGTCTAAGGCTGACTAAAACTTGAATAAAAAGACAAGTTATCTTCTACCCAGAAGTCAACAGAGAGTCTTATCAGCAGAACTAATGAAGCGGAAAATACAATTTCTGATCTTGAAGAAAAAGTGGAAGCATTAACCAGCTTGATGGAAGAGGTTGTTAAAGCCAAAAAGATGCTTGAGAGGAATATTCAAGAGTTATGGGACACCCTGAGGAAGCCTAACATGCACATTCATGGAATACCAAAGCAAGAATTCCAAAATACCCCCTGAGGAAATTTTTCAAATTATCATAAATGAAAATTTTCCTCATCTAAAGAATGAGAGGCCCATGCAAATACAAGAGGCATTCTGCAAACCAAACAGATATGACCAAAATAGAAACTCGCCATGGCAAATAATAGTCAAAACACTCCACATTCAAGACAAAGAAAAGGTGCTAAGACCTTCAAGGGAAAAAAAAAAAACAAGCCACTTTTAAAGGTAAACCCATTAAAATAACAAATTACTTCTCAAAGCAAACTGTAAAAGCAAGAAGAGCTTGGAGAGACCTACTTCAAGTATTAAATGAGCAAAAATGGCAACCCAGGCTGATATACCCAGCAAAACTATCACTCATGATCAAGGGAGAAAGAAAATTTTTCCAACACCTTTTGCTGCTCCACTCGTCAGCCTGGCCTGGATGCTCCTAGTCACTTTGCGTCTCAGGTAATTCCCTTGAGCCTGTCCCAGCTACTCTCGCAGGCCAGCCTGAGCAGCATCCAGCCTGCCTGGGGTGGCTGGAACTATAGGCCACTCCCCTCCCAGGTGAGGTGCTCAGCTAGCTAGCCACAAGCCCCTTTACGGGTCCACCCACCCAGCAGCCCTGAAAGCTTCAGGTCACCCTGCATCTCAGGAAGGACACACTGCTCCTCAGAAATCAACAGAAGCCAATGAAAACCGAAGCAAAACTCTAGGGAACAAACACCATATATCTGAAGTCCTCTAAAATCATCCCATCACATGGGAGAGATTCTTCACAGTCAGCCTAAAGATAAATAAACCCCTATTTTACCATCCTGCTTCTGTCATGATAGAAGGGGAAAGAAAAGTTTTCCAGCACAAAGACAACTTGAAGGGATACATGTCTACCAAACCAGACCTACAAAAAATGCTAGAAATGATACTCAAGTTTGAAGTAAAAAACAAGTGTATCCAGGAGGACAGAAGGGAAGTATAATACCACAAAACCTGAAAGCCAAACAATATACTTACTAAAGACACGAAACCATAAAAAGTCCGGAATTAAAAATAATTTCTCCACTATAACACTAAATGTCAATGGAATTAACTCACTGATCAAGAGACACAGATTTCAAACTTGGATTAAAGACCACAACCCATCAATCTGCTGCCTTCAGGAAACTCATCTCACCACAAAAGATAGGCACATCCTAAAAATGAAAGCCTTGTCCAAAATTCTGCAAGCTGATGGAACCAGGAAACAGGCAGAGGTAGTCATTATGCTATTGGACAAAGTGGACTTCGAACAAAAAAAAAAATCATAAGAGACACAGATGGATACTATATTTTAGTCACAGGTACAATTCACCAGGAAAACTTCACAATACTGAACATATATGCACCTAATACGCCCCCCCACATTCATTAAGCAAACCCTACTGCATCTAAAGTGAGAAATCAACCCTCAACCAATAATTCTTGGAGATTTTAATACTGCCCTCTCAACATGGGATAGATCAAAAGGTCAAAAACTTAACACAAACACTTTGGAACTTAATCAAACCCTTACAGAAATGGACCTTACAGATCTCTATCGAACTTTTCATCCACACACCACAAGAATACACATTTTTCTCAGCAGCACACAGAACTTTCTCCAAAATAGATCACATACTGGGCCACAAAACGAATTTCCACATATACAGGAAAATTGAAATTCTAGCCTGTACACTATCAGATCACCATGGTCTAAAGCTTGACGTCCACAACACAACAACAACAAAACACACTAACTCCTGGAAACTTAACACTATGATGCTGAATGAGAATTGGATTCAGGAAAAAATTAAAAAGGAAATTCAAGATTTCCTGAAAGCGAACAATAATGAAAATAGAACTTACCAAAATCTCTGGGGCACAATGAAAGCTGTCCTAAGAGGTAAGTTCATAGCTCTTAATGCCTACATCAAAAAATGGAAACATCAGAAATAAATAACTTAGCAATGCAGCTTAAAGCTTTAGAGACACTAGATCAATCCGATCCCAAAAGCAGTAGAAGAAAGGAGATTAGCAAAATAAGGGGAGAAATATCCGAAATTGAGATTAGGAAAACAATACGGAAAATCAACCAGTTAAAAAGCTGGTTTTTTGAAAAAGTCAATAAGATTGATACACCCCTAGCTAAATTAACCAAAAGCAAAAGAGAGAAAACCCACATTAACAAAATTAGAAATGAAAATGGAGTTATCACTACTGATACCCAAGAAATCCAGAGAATTATAACATCACATTTCAAAAACTTATACTCTGTGAAATTTGACAACACAAAAAGAAGGATGAATTCCTATGTAAACACAATTTACCTAAATTGAATCAGGAAGTTGTGAATTATTTAAATAATCCTATAGCATATGAGGAAATCAGATGAAGTAATCTTGAATCTTCCAACCTGATTCAATTTAGGTAAATTGTGTTTTCTGTATCATTTTCTAATCTCGATTTCGGATATTTCTCCCCTAATTTTGCTAATCTCCTCTCTTCTACTGCTTTTGGGGTTGGATTGCTCGTTTCTCTAAAGCTTTAAGCTGCATTGTTAAGTTATTTATTTCTGATGTTTCCTTTTTTGATGTAGGCATTAAGAGCTATGAACTTACTTCTTAGGATAGCTTTCATTGTGTCCCAAAGATTTTGATAAGTTCTATTTTCATTATTGTTCACTTCCAGGAAATCTTGAATTTCCTTGTAATTTCTTCCTGAATCCAATTCTCATTCAGCATCATAGTGTTAAGTTTCCAGGAGTTAGTGTACCTTCTGCTGTTTGTTGTGTGGTAGATATCAAGCTTTAGACTACCAGTGATCTGATAGTGTACAGGCTAGAATTTCAACTTTCCTGTATATATGGAGATTGGTTTTGTGACTCCATATGTTTTCTATTTTGGAGAAAGTTCCATGTGTTGCTGAGAAAAATGTGTATTTTTTGGTGTGTGGATGCAAAGTTCGATAGAGATCTGTAAGGTCCATTTCTGTAAGGGTTTAAGTTCCAAAGTGTTTGTGTTAAGTTTTTACCTTTTGATCTATCCCATGTTGAGAGGGCCAGTATTAAATCTCCAAGAATTATTGGTTGAGGGTTGATTTCTCACTTTAGATGCAGAGTAGGGTTTGCTTAATGAATGTGGGGGGGGGTTCGTATTAGGTGCATATATGTTCAGTATTGTGAAGTTTTCCTGGTGAATTGTACCTGTGACTAAAATATAGTATCCATCTGTTGTCTCTTATGATTTTTTTTTTGTTCGAAGTCCACTTTGTCCGATAGCATAATGCTACCTCTGCCTGTTTCCTGGTTCCATTAGCTTGCAGAATTTTGGACAAGGCTTTCATTTTTTAGGATGTGCCTATCTTTTGTGGTGAGATGAGTTTCCTGAAGGCAGCAGATTGATGGGTTGTGGTCTTTAATCCAAGTTTGAAATCTGTGTCTCTTGATCAGTGAGTTAATTCCATTGACATTTAGTGTTATAGTGGAGAAATTATTTTTAATTCCGGACATTTTTATGTTTCGTGTCTTTAGTAAGTATATTGTTTCGCTTTTATGTTTTGGTGGTATTGTACTTCCCTTCTGTTCTCTTGGATATGCTTGCTTTTTTCTTCACGCTTGAGTATATTTGTAGCATTTTTTGAAGGCCTGGTTTGGTTGACATGTATCCCTTCAAGAGTCTTTGTGCTGGAAAATTTTTCTTTCTCCCTTGATCATGACTGATAGTTTTGCAGGGTTTATCAGTCTGGGTTGACATTTTTGCTCATTCAATACTTGAAGTACATCTCTCTAAGCTCTTCTTTGCTTTTACTGTTCCATTGAGAAGTCATTTGTTTATTTTAATAGGTTTATCTTTAAAAGTGATTTTTTCCCTTGAAGCTCTCAGCACCTTCTCTTTGCCTTGAAGTGGAATGTTTTAACTATATTATTTGCCATGGCGAGTTTCTATTTTGGTCATGTCTGTTGGATGCGGAATGCCTCTTGTATATGGATGGGCCTTTCTTCTTTTTTAGATGAGGAAAGTTTTCCTTGATATAATTTGAAAAATTTCCTCAGGTGTGGTGTTTTGGGATTCTTTCTTTGGTAGTCCATGAATATGCATGTTAGGCTTCTTCAGGGTGTCCCATAACTCTTGAATATTTCTCTGGAGTATCCTTTTGGCTTTAACAACCTATTCCATTGAGCTGGTTAATACTCCCACTTTGTCTTCAAGGTCTGAAATTCTATTTTCTGCTTCATTAGTTCTGCTGATAAGACTCTCTGTTTGAGTTCTGGGTTGAAGATATCGTCTTTTAGTTTGGTTTTAAACTCTGCTTGAGTCTATTTTAATTGCTCTATGCCTATTTTTGTTTCTTGAACTGTTTTCTCAACTCCTCCACGTTTCTGTTATGTTCCTCTTCAACATGATTGATGCAGTCATTTAATTTCTCCTGGATTTCCTCTTCAAATATTGACATGACAATGATATTTTTTGAAAGTCATTATCCTAGGTCAGCTTTCTTGTCTTCTGGGATTTGTTCTGATTGGAGTCTATCATGGGATTAATTCCTTCAGTGGGAGATTTGTTTTCTTGAGTTTTGTTTTCTCATAGATTTTAGTTTAATTGGGCGTTGTCGTTTTAACTCTTAAGACCTTTTTTCAATTTCTGTGTGTTTTTTCACTGAACTGAATTAGTTGGCTTGGAGCAGCGCCTGCTCCCTTGGCTGGCTTGGGTGGGAGAAGGCTGGGACTAGTGGGTTGCCTGGGGTTTAAGGGGTGAGCAGGGGGAGCTTACCTAGGTCACAGTGTGTCCTGGCTGGACTGAGTGGCATCCTGGGTGGGTGGGGAAAGGGGGAGGTGGCAGTGGCGGGCACAATTGACTTGGGGAGCTGGGGCAGTGGCCAGGGATCCTCCCCCAGACCCGAACAGTGCCTGTTCCAGCTGGCTGGTTGGAGGAGCTGGACTAGTGGGCTGCCCTAGGGTTTGGAGGTGAGCAGGGGAGCTTACCTAGGTCGCAGTGTGTCCTGGCTGGACTGCGCAGAGTCCCGGGCAGGTGGGGAAAAGGATCTTATGAAATTAAAGAGCTTCTGTTTATATAAAGAGATTGTAACTGGAGCACAAAGGCAATCCACAGAATGGGAGAAAATCTTCACTAACCACATATCTGATAGAGATCTATTATCCATAGTGCATAAAGAATTTAGAAACTAACAACAAGGAAACAAGTGGCCCAATTAAAAAAATGGGCCGTGGAACCTAAAAGAAACTTTACCAGGGATGAAATTAAAAATGTCTAACAAATATCTTTTAAAATGGCTCCACATCCTTAGCCATCAGGGAATACAAATCAAAACCTCCCTGAGATATCATCTCACCCCGGTCAGAATGGCAAAAATCCCACAATACACCAAATGCGGGAGATGTGACGAGAAGGGAACTCTCTTACGTGACTGGTGGGAATGCAAACGTATATAACCACTTTGGTGAGCCATCTGTGTTTTGTTAAAAAATGTTAAAGATTGAAATGCCATATATGTCCATGCTATTCCACTTTTGGGAATAATCCCTCATACAGCAAAATTCACCTCGACAGCACAAGCAGACCATATTCATAGCAGCAACTGTTTACAATAGCAAAGTCATTGGAATCAAACCAAAATGTCTAAACAGTGACAAGTGAATAAGAAAATGTGGTACATTTATATAATGGGATACTACTCAGCCATCAAAAATGGTGAATTAATAAAATTTGCCAGCATGTGGATGGAATTAGAAAAACATTATATTGAGTGAAGTATCCCAGACACAGAAAATTAAGCCCCATATGTACTCCCTAATAGGTGGATCCTAATACCAAACCCACTTAGAGACACACTCAAAGATAATCTCTTTAACACCTACAATAATTGCAAAGAAAGGAAGTGAAAGGAGGGCCCTGCCAGCAAGAAGGAGAGAAGGGATCATGCTACAGCAGAGAAAAAAGGCCACCATCAAGGAATGCAAGTAAGTAATGAGCCATCTGGTTAAGCTCACAGACTTCCCTTCCTGGTCACTTGCAACTGATGGGATATGATCCTACCAGAAAGGGAGGGCATACAGTCTGGCAGATAGAAGATAACCATTTTGCAAATGGGAGACTGATCCCCCCCCTCACCACGGTTTCTTACTCTTATTCCATCTACCTTTGAATCTACTCTTATAATAAGACTCTGTTGTAACAGGCTTTTATCTCTGACCAGCGGTGACAACCATTAGCCATCAGGATGGAGCTAAGGGTGGTGCAGGACTAGTAAAACTGAAAAAAAATCTACAAACCATAATTCAGAACATCACAGACTCTATATCAACCACCTGAACCAGGCCAGCCTAATCTCTACCCATCCCAAAGCTCAGGAAAATTTTTGGAAGAGGGGGTGGTAAGATTGTAGGAGCCTAAAGATGGGGAGGAGCAATGATATTCAAGATACTCCACATAAGTTAGAGCTGCAGTAATCATAATAGCTCTTTGCATGACCTGTGCAATGTCCAACATATCATTGACCCCTCAAGTCTAGCATAGATCACAGGCACTAGGATCCTTAGAGGCAAGGGATTAACTGCCACAATAGTGTTCCTATACTAAAAGGGAACACAAAAAAGAGCTCTAGGTAATGCTACTGAATCCTTATACCTCATCGGAGAGGAAGGAAGTTTGACTGCACACTAAAGGATGCTTAAGGGATGGGGGGGACAATGGGAGAAAGGGAGGGAGGGGGGAAAGGAAGTGGAAAAGGGGGGATAGCAAGGGGATCCAGGGAGGGATGGAAGGAGGGAAGGGAATGGGGTACCTGTCAAGTTTGTATGAGTGGAAAAAATAAATTAATAAAAAAAAGATCTTACAAACTGATGTATGGAAGGACCAAGCCACATACGAAGATAAGCAAATCAAAATAACACCAGACTTTTCAGTGCAAATTGTAAAAGCCAAAAGCCTTGGAAAGATATAGCTGCCCACTGCTTCAGGAATCTTTGCCAAGATCTGATCATAAGAGTTTAACTCACGGGGCTGGAGATGGCTCAGGGGTTAAGCATCCGCCTTGCAGGCAGAAGGTCCAGAGTTCAGATCCTAGACCCCACGTATAGACGCCAGGGAGAAGCGGGGGTGGCCTGCGTTTCTGGTCCTGGTAGGGCGGAGTCTGTGAATCCCAGGGCAGAGTAAACAAGGAGGAGGTGGAGGCGACCATGGTGGTTCCCGAATTCGCCCGTGGTTCTACACACACACATATACACACACGCACAATTGAATAAATAATAAAAAAATTTAAAAAAAAAGAGTTTAACTCACAACAATCAGAGGACTTCAGATATTTTCCTTTTGAAGCACCTTGCAGAACTCTACGGCTGCATTTATTTAAAAGCACAGATAACACACATGCATATACACACACACAGAAATAGAGAGAGACAGATAGAGAGAGAGGAGGGAGAGAGAGAGACGATAGTGTCCAATACAAAGCAACGATCGATTTCCTGTTAATACAGACAGAAGGCAACTAGGTTTGCTTCAAGACTGAGGAACAGATTCCCTAGAATCACAGATGGAAAAGATGGTTATCATTTCCTGCTCCCAGCATCCAGAAGCAAGTGTGTAGTGTAATCAGATGTTCCCTACCTTGAACTCGAGCCAGATGAGGTTTAGGGAACTTTATTATCTAGTGAACAAAGTGCTATTCTTTCTAAGGAACATGGGGGGAAGGGATCATGTTTACTTACATGTCCCCCCTTTTGCTTAGATAAATATAAAGCTACATGGGCCTCAAATCTGTTATGGTTAAAATGCACCATAACAACCACAGAATAATGAGCAATAGCAAGAAAAATTCTGTTACAGTTTCTGCTATAGGGGGATAAACCATGAGAACAAGTTAGATGAAAATCTCCAGTTTAAGTACTCAACAGATTATCTTGCTGACTTCTTCTTTGATTTGATATATATGATGCTAAATAAGCTTAGAATGTTCAGTTCTATTAAAGCAGCACATTCCAGAAAAACATTTATATACAACAATGCTTTGACAATAAAAATCCACTAGTGGCTTGAATGTAGAGAAGTTATTCTAAGTTCTTTCATTTTTTATTGATGTCTGTAAATGCTTGGAGAGTGGCATTTGTTGTTTTGTTAAAAATTACAAGCTAATTTTATCATCTTTCTTTGTAATCCTGTCATTAATCTAAGGTCAGGTAGAATAAAAGTAACTACAATTGCCACACTGAGGTCATCAATTAATATTAAGTTGTCATTGCATTTAGGGTTAATGTGAATATTTTGACTCAGTTCTGGATAAGAGTCAGTAAGGAAAGTTTCTGATCAAACATATTTTGGTTAATCTAGTAGGTATAGCTTGATATTATTGTCATCCACAGGTAATGATCCATCCTATAAAAAGTCTTTCTTGTGGGTAGGATGAGATCATGCTCAATGGAATTGTTTGGGGGATAGGGAAAAGAGACATAAATATTTTGCAAATATTTTGGTTGTGCTGCAAAAGAAAGAGGCAAAGAATATACCACATGAGACACAATCTGACATTGTGTGGTAAAGCCATCTCTAGTAACATTAACGTAATGAGTGTTTTTTATAGATATACACAGAAGGTTATCAGATAACTTTTGATGTATTGAGTTTTCTGTTTGTATATAGAATATGTTTATTATTTACAGGTTTAATTGTTAATTTAATCTAAAGATTCTTGTTATCCATGGGCCCTGAGAAACTCACAGAGAGGCTTATATTTAAGGCAGTACTAGAATAGACACTATCTTCATATGTTTTCTTTTAAGTTTAATAAAATAATTCTTCCTATATCTTAAATAGAAGCTAATTTTTATAGATGATTCTTGAGTAATGCTTTTTAAATATCCTGTGATAATGACTTGACCAAATATTTTTCCATCTTTATACTATCTAATTGGACCTATTACAACCTCAGAGAATTAACAAGTGCACTTTAATATTAAAGTACATCCTGAAATAGCCAGACCTATTTGGTTCATAACAGATGTGTGCATGCTTTGCACAGTACAGACATGGATTAAAGAAGGTATCATCAGGAATATAGTCATAGGGGAAACTTCATGTCCTGTATCTTTAACTTAGTGTTCAGCATTTTGGGTGAATTTCTTTAGGTGACCCACAGCAGGGACAGTTGTTTGTTGACTGTTAGGCATCTTCTCACTTCTGGTAATGGTAATGTATATTCTCTTGAGGGAAACTTTCAAGGATTCTTCAGGGTTGGAGCATTGTGAATTTCATCTTTGTGCCTCAACAAGGTTCCTCATTTTAATCTATGGATATACAACTATAATTTTGAAACTATGTTTTAATAATTATTAGAGATCAGGTTCTTTTATTAAGTAGGTTGTGAACTGAGAGTGGTGATGACTATAACCCAATTGTCAGTGGGCAGCAGAGCACACCTCTGTGTCTAAAATTTTCCTGCACTGCCCTTGACTACATCCCAATTGGAATCATCTCCTAACAAAAGATAAAACACTGTTTAAATTAAGATCTTAATAGAAGAGGAGATTCAAGGAAGATAGAAGAATAGAAGTAGCAGTGGTGGTGTGGGGGTGTCAATATCCCATTTGCCTGCTGGTTATTATTTGCCAGTCCCTAAATCCTCCCTTATAGGTGAGATCAAACCTGTTCAGTCCCAAGTGACCAGGAAGGGAAGTGAGGGTGACCTACACCAGATGCCTTGCTGCTTTCATGCAACTCAGGACTGTAGCCCATTTTCTTTATTGAAGCATGTTCCCCTCTCTCCTTTCTTTTGAGGTCCTCCTTCCCCTTCCCTCCTGTTTATACTCCTTTGTGATTACAGTGGGTATTACAGAGATTTACCTTTGATTATGTCATTAAGTGTGTTTGAACTGGGATATACTTATTACGGTTGAGATTTCTGGACTCCTATTCAAAATTGAGATGACTGTATGAGTAGGGGCTTATTTTCTGGGTCTTCAACCCTTATCCATTGTTCTATGTGTTTGTTTTGTAGCCAATACCATGCTGTCTTTAATACTATGGATTTGTAGTATTGATTAAGGTCTGGCATGGTGATTCCTCCAGCATAATTTTTATTACTCATGATTACTTTAGCTTCTCTGGGACTTTTGTGCCTCCATATGAATTTTGAGATTGCTTTGAAATTTTCTGTGAAAAATTCTCTAGGAATTTCGATTGGTATATATTGCTCTTGATAGCATGGCCATTTTTATTCTACTGATCTAGAAGCATGGAAGGTCTTTCCACTTTATGCTGTCTTCTGAAACATCTTTCCTTAGGGTTTTAAAGTTTTTGTAGTACAGGTTTCTCACTACCTTGGTTAGATTTATATCAAGGTATTTCATTTATTTAGGAGCTATGTTAAATAGAATTATTTCTCTTAGGACTGTCTCACTTTTTTCATCCTTGGTGTAAAAAAAAGACACTGATTTGTGAACATTTGCTTTGTACCATATCACTCTGCTGAACTTATGTATTAGTTCCAAGTCACTCAGATAAAGGATCAGGTCGTCTGCAAATACGGATAACTTTACTTCTTTTCTTCCTACTTGTATCCCTTTTATTTACTTCTCTGGGGCAATAGCTCTAGCGAAGAATTCCAGTAAAAAATTGAATAAAAGTGGTAAGAATGGACAACTTTGCCTAGTTCCTGATCCAAGAGGGAATTCTTCAGGAATATCACAATTTAGATTGGTCCCTGTAATAGGCTTCTTTTTTTCTCCCACATTTTACTTTTTTTTCCTAATCATACAAGCTCAATAGCTACCCATGTTCTTTCCCTCCCTCATACCCTTCCCAGTTGTTTCCCCCTAGCACTCTTTCCCTTCCCATCTTCCTCTCAATCCCTCCCTTACCTCCCCTTTCCTCCCTCCCATCCCTGGAGCATATTTTGGCATAAATGACAAACCTCCTTCTGAGTCTTCCACCCCAGTAAGGGTGCATGGCTCAGTGGCATAGCCTGGAGACCCTTCTTGGGCTCCTCATTAGTATGGGAACTCTAATATGACTGTTAATCCCTTGCCTCTAAGGATCCTACTGACTGGAACTTCACCCCTGTAATCCATGTTAGTTAGACTTTGGGGGTGGGGATTGTTGACACATCAGCCATTGTGCAGGTCAAGGCAAAGTCCAGTTCTGGCTGCTACAACCCTAACTTGTGTGAAGTATCTTGGATATTGTTGGTTCTCCCCCATCTTTAGGCTCTTACAATCTTGATGTCCCCTCTTCTGCAAGGTTCCCTGAGCTTTAGGATAGGGAGAGATTTGGCTGGTCTGGTTCCAGGTGAATAATGTAGGATCTTTGGTTTTCTGAATTATGGTTTGTTGTTTTCAGTTTTGCTTTTCCTGCACTACCCTTGGCTACATCCTGATTGGTATTGAAAGTCACCTCCTAACCAAAGATAAAAGATTGTTTAAATGAAGATGTTAATATAAGAGGAAATTCAAACATAGATGAAAGAATAGTAGGACACAGCAGTGTGGGGGAGGGTCAGTGTCCCATTTGTGGGATTGTTACTATCTTCCAGTCCCCATACCCTCCTTGATTGGTGAGATCAAACCTGTTCAGTTGCAAGTGACCAGAAAAGGAAATGAGAGTGAGCGTCACCAGATGTCTTGCTACTTACTTGCAATACTTTATGGTGAACTATTTTTTCTACTGAAGCATGATCCCCTATCTGCTTTCTATCAGAGTCCCTCCTTCCCCTTCCCTCCTGTTTATAATCCTTTGTGATTACAGTAGGTATTACAGAGATTTATCTTTGAGTATGTCATTAAGTGGGTTTGGAACTAGGATCCACCTATTAGGGATTGAATATGATGTCTACTTTTCTGTGTCTGGGATAATTCACTCAATAAAATTTTTCTAATTCCATCCATATCCCAGCAAATTTCATTAATTCATCTTTTTTGATGGCTGAGTACTATTACACTGTATAAATGTGCCACATTTTCCTATCAACTTGTCAACTGTTGCACATTTGGGTTGATTTCATAACTTGCTATTGTAAATAGTGCTGCTAGAAACATGGTTGTGCTTGTTTCATTGAGGTGAATTTCTCCACTATGGGGATTATTCCCAGAATTTGTATAGCAGGATCATATGGTGTTAATCTTTAACTTTTAAAAAATTGCCAGACTGATCACCAGAGTGGTTGTATAAGCCTGCATTCCCACCAGCAATGTACGAGAGTTCGCTTCTCACCATGTCTTCTCCACCATTTGGTGTTGTTTGTATTGTGGATTTTTGCCATCCTGACTGGGTGGGGAGAGATGATATCTAAGGTAAGTTGTGACTTGCATTTCCCTGATGGCTAAGGATGTGGAGCATTTTTTTAAGATATATGTTAGACATTTCAATTTCGTCCCTAGAAAAAAATTCTTTTGAGTTCCCAACCCCATTTTTTAATTGGGCCATTAATCTCCTTGGTATTTAGTTTTATAAGTTCTTTGTGCACTCTGGATAATAGAGCTCTATCAGATATGTGGTTAGTGAAGATTTTCTCCCATTTCGTGGGTTGCCTTTTTGCTGAGTTTGCAATCTCTTTACCTGAACAGAAGCTCTTTAATTTTATAAGATCCCATTTGTTGAGTATAGGTTCTAGTGATTGTGCTATTGGATTTCTGTTTAGGAACTATTGGCCTCCTGCAATCAGCTTAAGGGAGTTCCCTACCCTTTCAGCTAGAGGTTTTATAGTCTTTGTCCTAATATTGAAGTCCTTGATCCATTTGGAGTTAATTCTTGTACATGATGACAAGTATGGGTCCAGTTTTAATCATCTACAAGTGGACATCCAGTTTTGCCAGCACCATTTATTGACGATGCTGTTTTTTCCATTGGAGGTTTTGGGCCCCTTTGTCAAAGATCAAATTTCTTTTTTTTTTTTTTAACATTTTTTTATTATTATTTCCGCTCATACAAACTTAATAGGTAGACCAGTTCCCTCCCCCTTCCTCCTCTCCTCGAACCCCCTGCTCCCCCTCCCTCCCTCCCCATCTCCCAGTGCCTCTCCCCCAATTCCCAGAGAGTCCTTTATTGTGTATGCCTAACTCTCCTCTTGGTACTCCTTTCCGATGACATACAAGGACCCAGTGGCATTTCCCTGAATTCTTTCTCGTGTTCCCCTTAAGCAGAGGAACACTACTGTGGCTGTCAATCCCTTGTCTCCAAGGATCTTGGTACCTTTAGCCGATGATAGACTTTGTGAGGTCAATAGTGTGTGGACATGGTGCAGGGCATGCAAAGTCCTATTATGATTGCTTCAGCTCTTACTAGTGTGGAGACTCTTCAAGTCATTGCTCCCCCTATCCTTTTGCTCTTACAATCTTACCGCCCCCTCTTCCGCAATTGTCCCTGAGCTTCAGGATGGGGGGAGATTAGGCTGGCTTAGTTCTATGTGGCTGATATAGAGTCTCTGGAGTTCTGGATTGTGGTTTGTTGATTTTCTTTTGCAGTTTTTCTGCTCCTGTAATGCCCTTCACTCCATCCTGATGGGCACTGTATGTCACCCCTTGGTCAGAGACAAAACACAGTTAAACTGGAGTCTTGTTATAATATCACATTCAAGGGTAGATGTAATAAAAGCAGGAAACCTCAGTGAGGGAGGGATCAGTCACCCATTTGCAAAATGATCACTTTTCATCTGCCAGACTATATGCCCTCCCCTTCTGGTGAGATCATACCCCCTCAGTTGTACATGATCAGGAAGGAACGTCTGTGAACTTAACCAGGTGTCACATTACATACTTGCATTCCTTGGAGGCCGATTTTCTCTGCTGTAACATGGTCCCTTCTCTCCTTGTGACTGGTCTGGCCCTCCAACCCCATCTCTCCTGTTCACAATCCTTGCAATTACCGTAATACATAGGTTTACCCTTGAGTGTCTCAATGTGGGCTGGGTGAGTTTGGTACTAGGAGCCACCTATTAGGGAGTATATACGGTGTTTACCTTTCTGGGTTTGGGATACTTCACTTAATATAATTGTTTCTAATGACATCCATTTCCCAGCAAATTCCAGTAATCCATCATTTTTGATGGCTGAGTAGTACTCCATTGTATAGATGTACCACAGTTTCCTTATCCACTCGTCAACTGTTGGACATTTAGGTTGATTCCATGACTTTGCTATTGTAAACAGTGCTGCTATGAACACGGTCGTGCTTGTGCTATCGAGGTGAACCTCTGCTGCATGGGGGGTTATTCCCAAAAGTGGAATCGCAGGGTAATACGGCATTTCAATCGTTAATTTCTTTAAGAATCTCCAGACGGCTCGCCAGAATGGCTGTATGAGCCTGCATTCCCACCAGCAATGTAGCAGAGTTCCCCTCTCTCCACATCCTCTCCAGCACGTGTTGTTGTTTGTATTGTGGATTTTTGCCATCCTGACCGGGGTGAGATGATATCTCAGGGAGGTTTTTGATTTGCATTTCCCTAATGGCTAAAGAAGTGGAGCATTTTTTAAGATATTTGTTAGACATTTTAATTTCATCTCTGGTAAAATTTCTTTATATTCCAGGGCCCATTTTTTAATTGGGCCATTGGTTTCCTTGGTGTTTAGTTTTCTAAGTTCTTTGTGCACTCTGGACAGTAGAGCTCTATCAGATATGTGGTTAGTGAAGATTTTCTCCCATTCTGTGGGTTGCCTTTGAGCTCGTGTGACAATCTCTTTATCTGAACAGAAGCTCTTTAATTTCACAAGATCCCAACTGTTGAGAGTTGGTAGCAGTGACTGTGCCATTGGATGTCTGTTTAGGAAATGTTGGCCTAGCCCAATCAGCTCAAGGGAGTTCCCTATCCATTCAGTTATGATTTTTATAGTCTCTGGCCTGTCATCAAGGTCCTTGATCCATTTGGAATTAAGTCTTGTACATGGTGACAAGTACGGGTCCAGCTTTAATCTTCTCCATGTGGAGATCCAGTTTTGCCAGCACCATTTGTTGAAGATGCTGTTCTTTTTTCCATTGGATTCTTTGGGCCCCTTTGTCAAAGACCAAATGGCTGTAACTTTGTGGGCTTATATCTGGGTCTTCAATCCTTATCCATTGATCTTTGTGTCTATTTTGGAGCCAGTACCAGGCTGTTTTTATAACTATGGATTTGTAGTATAGACTAAGGTTCAGTATGGTCATACCTCCAGCAGTGTTTTTGTTACTCAGGATTGCCTTTGCTATCCTGGGTCTTTTGTGCCTCCATATGAATTATGAGATTATGTGGTCAGCTTCTTTAAAGAATTGCTTTGGGATTTTAATTGGTATAGCATTGAATTTGTATATTGCCTTTGGTAGGATTGTCATTTTTACAATGTTGATTCTGCCAATCCAGGAGCATGGGAGGTCTTTCCACCTTCTGATGTCTTCAGCAATTTCTTTCTTTAGGGTTTTAAAGTTTTCATTGTAAAGGTCTTTTACCTCCTTGGTTAGGTTTAAACCAAGGTATTTCTTTTTTTAGGGGCTACAGTAAATGGGATTTTTTCTCTCAGGGCTTTTTCACTTCTTTCATTCTGGGCATATAGGAAGGCCTCTGATTTTTGCACATTTATTTTGTATCCTGCCACCCTGCTGAACTTCTCAATTAGTTCCAGGAGCTTCCTGGTGGAGTTTTTGGGATCACTCAAGTATAATCTCTCCCCATCCTGGAGCTCAGGGACATTTGCGGAAGAGGGGGCGGTAAGATTTTAAGAGCAAAAGGATGGGAGGAGCAACGATTTGCAAGATTCTCAACAATAGTTGGGACAAAAGCAATCATAATGGGACTTTGCATGCCCTGCGCAATGTCCAGTGCACTGTTGCCCTCATAAAGTCTAGCATCTGTTAAGGGCACCGAGACCCCTGGAGGCAAGGGATTGACAGCCATAGTAGTGATCTTATGCTTAAGGGGAACAAGAGAAAGGGCTTATGGAAATGCCACTGGATCCTTATATGTCATCGGAGAGGAGGACCCAGTGGAGAGTTAGGCGTACACAATAAAGGACTCTCTGGGAATTGGGGGGGGCACTGGGGGAAGGGGAGGGGGAGGAGGGGGGAGGGAGGGAACTGGTAAAAAATTTTAAAATGTATAATTAAATTTTTAATAAAAAAAAAAGATCATGTCATCTGCAAATAGGGATAGCTTGACTTCTTCCTTGCCGATTTGAATCCCTCTTATGTCCTTTTTTGTCTTATGTCTTCAGCTAAGACTTCAAGTACAATACTGAATAGAAGTGGTGAGAGTGGACAGCCTTGTCTAGTTCCTGATCGAAGTGGGAATGCTTCCAATTGTTCCCCATTGAGCATAATCCTTGCTGTGGACTTGTTGTATACAGCTTTTATTATATTGATAAAGTTCCTTCCTTTCCTACTATCTCTACTGTTTTGATCATAAAAGGCTGTTGTATCTTGTCAAATGCTTTTTCTGCATCTATCGAGAGTGTCATGTGGTCTTGGACTTTGGACTGGTTTACATGATGAATTACATTTATTGATTTGCGTATGTTGAACCAACCTTGTGTTCCGGGGATGAAGCCTACTTGGTCCCCGTGAATGATCTTTTTGATATGTTTTTGAATCTGATTTTCTAAGACTTTGTTGAGAATCTTTGCATCTGTGTTCATCAGAGAGATCGGCATGTAGTTTTCTTTTTTAAGAGTATCTTTATTAGGTTTTGGGATTAAGACGATATTAGCTTCATAGAAGGAATTTGGTAGTGTTCCTTTGCCATTTGATGGAACAGTTTAAGGAGTATTGGTGTTATTAGCTCCTTAAATGTC
The DNA here is from genome assembly GCA_023101885.1 of Typhlomys cinereus. Lineage (NCBI taxonomy): Eukaryota > Metazoa > Chordata > Mammalia > Rodentia > Platacanthomyidae > Typhlomys > Typhlomys cinereus. The sequence continues at coordinate 5,472,563 of JALPQD010000022.1, read as the reverse complement.
TGGTAGAATTCTGTGCTGAATCCATCTTGTCCAGGACATTTTTTGGTGGGAAGATTCGAGATTACTTCTTCAATTTCCTTATATGTTATAGGGCCATTTAAGTAATTCACAACTTCCTGATCCAATTTAGGTAAGATGTGTTTACTTAGAAATTCATCCATCTCTTGTGTGTTGTCAAACTTCACTGAGTATAAGTTTTTGAAATATGATGTTGTAATTCTCTGGATTTCTTGGGTATCAGTAGTGATTACTCTATGTTCATTTCTAATTTCGTTAATTTGGGTTTTCTCTCTCTTGCTTTTGGTTAATTTAGCTAGGAGTGTATCTATCTTATTGATTTTTTCAAAGAACCAGTTTTTTGACTGGTTGATTTTTTCTATCGTTTTCTTAGTCTTGATTTCAGATATTTCTCCCCTTATTTTGCTAATCTCCTCTCTTCTACTACTTTTGGGATCAGATTGCTCAAGTTTCTCTAAAGCCTTAAGCTGCATCGTGAAGTTATTTATTTCTGATGTTTCCATTTTTTTGATGTAGGCATTAAGAGCTATGAACTTACCTCTTAGGACAGCTTTCATTGTGTCCCAGAGATTTTGGTAAGTTGTATTTTCGTTATCGTTCACTTTCAGGAAATCTTGAATTTCCTTTTTAATTTCTTCCTGAATCCAGTTCTCATTCAGCATCATATAGTTAAGTTTCCAGGAGTTAGTGTATTTTCTCTTGTTTGTTGTGTTGTGGATGTCCAGCTTTAGGCCGTGGTGGTCTGATAGGGCGCTGGTTAGAATTTCAACTTTTTTGTACATGTGTAGATTCGTTTTGTGGCCCAATATGTGATCTATTTATTTTGGAAAAAGTTCCGTGTGCTGCTGAGAAAAATGTGTATTCTTTTGTGCATGGGTAAAAAGTTCGATAGAGATCTGTAAGGTCCATTTCTTTAAGGGTTTGATTAAGTTCCAAAGTGTCTCTGTTAAGCTTTTGACCTGTTGACCTATCCCATGTTGAGAGGGTGGTGTTGAAGTCCCCAAGGATTATCGTTTGGGGGTTGATTTCTTGCTTTAGGCACTGTAGGGTTTTCTTAATGAATGTGGAGGGGCCCGTATTGGGTGCATAAATGTTCAGGATTGTGAAGTCTTCCTGGTGAATTGTACCTGTGACTAAAATGTAGTATCCATCTGTGTCTCTTATGATTTTCTTTGGTTTGAAGTCTACTTTGTCTGAAAGCATAATGGCTACCCCTGCCTGTTTCCTGGTTCCATTAGCTTGTAAGATTTTGGACCAGCCTTTCATTCTTAGGATGTGCCTATCTTTTGTGGTGAGATGAGTTTCCTGAAGGCAGCAGATTGTTGGATTGTGGTTTTTAATCCAAGTTTGTAATCTGTGTCTCTTAATCGGTGAGTTAATACCATTGACATTTAATGTTATAATGGAGAAATTATTTTTAATTCTGGACATTTTTTATGTTTAGTAGATTTTGTAAGCATGTTGTTCGATATTTATGTTTGGTGGTATTATACTTCCCTTCTGTCCTCCTGGATACGCTTGTTCTTTTCTTCAAGCTTGAGTATCAGTTCTAGGATTTTTTGAAGGCCTGGTTTGGTAGACATGTATCCCTTCAAGTTGTCTTTGTGTTGGAAAACTTTTCTTTCTCCCTCAATCATGACAGATAGTTTTGCCGGGTATATCAGTCTGGGTTGGCATTTTTGCTCATTTAATACTTGAAGTATGTCTCTCCAAGCTCTTCTTGCTTTTACTGTTTCCATTGAGTAGTCATTTGTTATTCTAATAGGTTTACCCTTAAAAGTGACTTGCTTTTTTTCTCTTGAAGCTCTCAGCACCCTTTCTTTGTCTTGAATGTGAAGTGTTTTGACTAGTATTTGCCGTGGCGATTTTCTATTTTGGTCGTATCTGTTTGGAGTGCGAAATGCCTCTTGTATTTGGATAGGTCTCTCATTCTTTAATTTTGGGAAGTTTTCATTTATGATGAATTGAAATATTTCCTCAGGTGTGGTATTTTGGGATTCTTGTTCTGGTATTCCATGAATGCGCATGTTAGGCTTCTTCAGGGTGTCCCATATCTCTTGAATGTTCCTCTCCAGTATCTTTTTGGCTTTAACAATCTCTTCCATTGAGCTGGTTAATTCTCCCACTTTGTCTTCAAGATCTGAAATTCTATTTTTTGCCTCATTTGTTCTGCTGATAAGACTCTCTGTTGAGTTTTGGGTTGAAGATAACTTGTCTTTTAGTTCAATTTTAAACTCTGCCTGAGACTGTTTTAATTGCTCCATACCTATTTTAGTTTCTTGAACTGTTTTTCTCAACTCCTCCAAGTGCCTGTTGTGTTCCTGTTCAAAGTGGTTGACACGGTTGTTTAACTCTTCTCGGATTTTCTCTTTCATAGTATTAATCATGGTAATGATCATACTCTGAAAGTCGTTATGTTGGGTTTGGCTTTCATGGCTATTGTCTGTGGATTTGTTCTTGTCAGAATCCCTCATTATGGGATTGATTCTTTCGGCAGGAGATTGGTCTTCTTGGGTTTTGTTTCTCGTGGATCTGCACTTTGACTTGTACATTGTTGTTTTGTTTTTTAGGACCTTTCAGTTTCTGTGTTTTTCACTGAATCCACGTAGTTAGTATTGTTATGCTTGCCAGTTATTACTAGTGCTTGCCTTGGATTGGGTATGTTTGTGTATTGTTATTGTTATATCCTAGATGAGGCTACTAGGCTGTTAGTACATCAGTTAAGTCAGGTTATGTTACCAGGGGGTGAATATTAGTTTGGTAGTGCACTTTTTACAATTTAGTATCTTGGTGAAATGTGGGGGTGAGTGGTGTATTCCCTGGAGTTGTATGTTGTGGGGTGGCTGTATGAGAAAGTTGATCTACAGCATTGATACTTTAAAGGATCAGTAAGGTGAAAAGAAAAAGTTTACTTATCTTTGGGCTGGATGAGAAGAAACTTGCCCACCTGATGTAATGATTGTAGTGGAGTCCAGATGTATGGCCTGTGTTCCCTTTGTTCCTTAGAATTTTGCTTGAGTTTCCTTTGGGCTCTATTGAATTCTGAGTAGTAGTGTGTCTTCCGTGGACCACGTGTGTATGTCCCCGGTGGGCCAGTGAGGCAGAGGGTCTGATGTTGATGGCAGAATTCTTCACCTGCGATCTGAGGGGGGGATGCGGAGGCGCGCGGGGGCGGGAGGGTGCGAGGGGCTGGCGTCCAGGGCGGGGCCCCAGGGGCTAAGCCAGCGGCCGCGCAGCCAGGTGCTGCTGGCCGGGCGGCTCCAGGGTGGGGGGGCGGGGCTGGGCTGGGCTCTTTCGCTAGCTGGCTCAATGGCAGAATTCTTCACCTGGGACCTTGGGCAACGGGCAGCAGGTGGGGGCAGGCGGGGGCGGGGCGGCACGGAGGGGGCTGGGGTCATCCAGGCTGGGGCGCAGGCCAAGCCGGAGTCGGCCCAGACGCTTGGGACTCCGGGGTGGTTGGGCTGGGCTAGGCTCTCTCACTCCCAAAGATCAAATTTCTATAACTGTGTGGGCTTATATCTGGGTCTTCAACCCTTATTCATTCATCTATGTGTCTATTTTTGAGCCAGTATCAGATGTTTCTATTACTATGGATTTGTAGTATAGATTAAGGTTTGGTATGGTGGTACCTCCAGCAGTGGTTTTGTTACTCAGGATTGTCTTTGCTATCCTGGGTCTTTCCTGCTTCCATATGAATTTTGAGATTGTTTGGTCAATTTCTTTAAAGAATTCCTTTGGGATTTTGATTGAATTAGTATATTGCTTTTGGTAGGATGGTCATTTTTAGGATGATGATTCTACCAATCCAGGAGCATGGGAGGTCTTTCCGTCTTCTGATGTCTTCTGTAATTTCTTTCTTTAGGGTTTTAAAGTTTTCATTGTAAAGGTTTCCCAATTCCTAGGTTAGGTTTATACCAAGGTATCTCATTTTTTAGGAGCTATAGTAAATAGAATTGTTTCTTTTAGGTATTTTTCACTTTTTTATCCTGGGTGTATAGGAAGGCCTCTGATTTTTGCACATTGTCTTATAACCTGCCACCTTGCTGAACTTCTGTATTATTTCCTGGGGTTTCCTGGTGGAGGTTTTAGTATCACTCCGGTATACTATCATGTCATCTGCAAATAGAGATAATTTGACTTCTTCTTTCCTGATTTGAATCCCTTTTATCTCCCTTTCTTGTCTTATGGCTTCAGCTAGGACTTCAAGTACAATATTGAATAGAAGCAGTGACAGTGGACAGCCTTGTCTAGTTCCTGATCGAAGCGGGAATGCTTCATGTTTTTCCCCATGAGTATAATCCTTACTATTGGCTTGTTGTATACAGCTTTTATGTTGATAAAGTTTCCTTTCACTTCAACTCTCTCTAGGGTTTTGATCATAAAACTGTGTTGGATCTTGTCAAAAGCTTTTTCTGCATCTATCGAGAGTATCATGTGTTCTTGGACTTTGGATTGGTTTATATGGTGAATTGTATTTATTGATTTGCATATGTTGAACCAATCTTGTGTGCCTGGAATAAAGCCTACTTGAGCAGATTGAATGATCTTTTTGACATGTTTTTGAATGCAATTTGCTAAGATTTTGTTGAGAATCTTTGCATCTGTGTTCATCAAAGAGATTGGGCTATAGTTTTCTTTTTTTTTTTTTTAGTGTATCTTTATTAAGTTTTGGGATTAGCATGATATTAGCTTCATAAATAGAATTTGGCAGTGTTCTTTCCTTTGCAGTTTGATGGAACAGTTTAATGAGTATTGGTGTTATTTGTTCTTTAAATGTCTGGTAGAATTCTGTGCTGAATCCATCTGGTCCAGGTCACTATTTGGTGTGAAGATTTGAGATTACTTCATCCATGTCCTCATATGTTATAGGACTATTCAAATAATTCAAAACTTTCTGATTCAATTTACTTAAGTTGTGCTTACTTAGGAATTCATCTATTTCTTTTGTGTTATCAAATTTCAAGGAGTATAAGTCTCTGAAATATGACCTTATACTTCTCTGGATTTCTTGCATATCAAGAATGATAACTCCATTTTCATTTCTAATTTCATTAATTTGGGTTTTATCTCTCTTGTTTTTTGGTTAATTTGACTAGGGGTGTATCAGTCTTATTGATTTTTTCAAAGAACCAGCTTTTTAACTGGTTGATCTTTTGTATCATTTTTCTTATCTCAGTTTGGAGATTTCTCTCCTGATTTTGCTAATTTCTTCTGTTCTATTGCTTTTGGGATTGGATTGCTCTTGTGTCTCTAAAGCTTTAAGCTGCATTGTTAAGTTATTTATTTGTGATGTTTCTATTTTTTGATGTAGGCATTAAGAACTATAATTTATCTCTTAGGACAGTCTTCATTGTGTCCCAGAGATTTTGATATGTTGAATTTTCATTATTGTTCTCTTCTAGGAAGTCTTGAATTTCCTTTATGATTTCTTCCTGAATCCAATTCTCATTCAGCATCATAGTGTTTAGTTTCAGGGGTTAGTGTATTTTCTGCTGTTTTCTGTGTTGTGGATGTCAAGCTTTAGACCATGGTGGTCTGATAGGGTACAGGTTAGAGTTTCAACTCTCCTGTACATGTGGAGATTCTCATTTTGTGGCTCAATATGTGATCTATTTTGGAGAAAGTTCCGTGTGCTGCTGAGAAAATGAAAGTTTGATAGAGATCTGTAAGGTCCATTTCAATTAAGTTTTTGATTAAGTTCCAATGTGTCTATGTTAAGCTTTTGACCTGTTGATGTATCCCAGGTTGAGATGGCAGTATTGAAAACCCCAAGAATTATCATTTAGGGGTTGATTTCTTGCTTTAGACCTTGTAGTGTTTGCTTAATGAATGTGGAGGAGCCCATATTAGGTGGATGTATGTTCAGTATTGTGAAGTGTACCTGTGACAAAAATGTACATCTGTGTCTCTTATGATTTTTTTGGTTTGAAGTCCACTTTGTTAAATAGCATAATTGGTACCCCTGCCTGTTTCCTGGTTCCACTACCTTGCAGAATTTTTTTGTTGTCGTTGTTGAAATTCACTTTATTAAAAAAAAAACTTGAGAACAATAAATTACAGTCATTTCCCCTTTTATAAATATTTCTTAAAATATATTTGACAGCCCCGGGACCCCAGCCCCTTGCCTCCTCCCACCCCCCCCCCCCCGCGCTGCTGCAGCCACGACTCCCAACCCCCCGTCCCAGGTGAGTGAGCCTGCCCAGCCCTCCAGCCCCCAGCCGGTGCCCCCATCTCCCAGGGACACCCGGGCGGCCTCCGGCTTTGCCTGGGCCCCACCCTGGACCACAACCCCTTGCCTCCTTCTGCCCCCGCGTGCCCTGCCACGACCCCCGCCTGCCTGCCCAGCCCCCAAACCCCCCAGCCGGTGCTCCTGTCTCCCAGGGGCACCCAGGCAGCCTCTGGCTTTGCCTGGGCCCCGCCCTGGACCAAAGCCCCTTTCTTCCTGCCTCCTGTGCCTCTGCAAGACAGGACTTGCTCACATTCCTCCATCCCTGGAGCCTGGGTGGGCCCTAAGCCAAGTCCCAGGACCCAGGTGAAGAATTCTGCCATCAACATCAGACCCTCTGCCTCTCCAGCCCACCGGGGACCTATGCACGTGGTCCAGGGAAGACACACTGCTACAAAGAATTCAATAGAGTCCAAAGGAAACTCAAGCAAAGCTCTGGGGGACAAAGGTCATACATCTGGAGTCCTCTACAGTTATCCTATCATGTGGGAGAGATTCTTCACATGCAGCCCAAAGATAAGTAAACCTCCTTTTTTTCACCTTACTGATCCTTTCTACTATCAATTGCTGTAGATCAACTTCTCCATACAGCCACCCCAAAAACATATACAACTCAAGGGAGTACACCACTCACCCTCACATATCAACAAGATACTGAATCGCAAGGGTGCACTACCATACCCCTTGTCTCCTTAACCTGACTTAACCGATGTACTAACAGCCTAATAGCCTCATCTAGGAAATTACAATAACAATACACAAACATACCCAATCCAAGGCACGGACTAGTAATAACTGGCAAAGGTAATAATGACAACTAAATTAGTTCAGTGGAAAACACACAGAAATTGAAAGGTCCTATGAAACAAACCAATAATGGCCAAGTCAAAGTGCAGACCCATGAGAAACAAAACTCAAAAAGACCAATCTCCCACCGAAAGAATTAACCCCATAATGATGCATTCCGACCAGAACAAATTCACAGAAAATAGCCAAGAAAGCCAGAACCAACATAACGAATTTCAGAGTATGATCATTACCATGATTAATACTATGAAAGAGGAAATCCAAGAAGAGTTAAACAACCGTATCAACCATTTTGAACAGGAACACAACAGGCACTTGGAGGAGTTGAGAAAAACAGGTCAAGAAACAAAAATAGGCATAGAGCAGTTAAAACAGTCTCAGGCAGAGTTTAAAGTCGAACTAAAAGACAAGTTATCTTCAACCCAAAACTCAACAGAGAGTCTTATCAGCAGAAAAAATAAAGCAGAAAATAGAATTTCAGATCTTGAAGACAAAGTGGGAGAATTAACCAGCTCAATGGAAGAGATTGTTAAAGCCAAAAGGATACTTAAGAGGAACATTCAAGAGATATGGGACACCCTGAAGAAGCCTAACATGCACATTCATGGAATACCAGAACAAGAATCCAAAAATACCACACTGGAGGAAATATTTCAAATCATCATAAATGAAAACTTCCCATAAATAAAGAATGAGAGGCCCATCCAAATACAAGAGGCATCTCACACTCCAAAAATAGAAATAGAAAATAGACCAAAATAGAAAATCGCCATGGCAAATAAGAGTCAAAACACTCCACATTCAAGACAAAGAAAAGGTGCTAAGAGCTTCAAGAGAAAAAAAGCAAGTCACTTTTAAAGGTAAACCTATTACAATAACAAATCACTACTCAATGGAAGAAGAGCTTGGAGAGACGTACTTCAAGTATTAAATGAGCAAAAATGCCAAGCCAGACTGATATATCCAGCAAAACTATCTGTCATGATTGAGGGAGAAAGAAAAGTTTTCCAACACAAAGACAACTTGAAGGGATACATGTCTACCAAACCAGGCCTTCAAAAAATGCTAGCAATGATACTCAAGCTTGAAGAAAAGAACCAAGAGGACAGAAGGGAAGTATAATACCACCAAAACATAAATATCAAACAATATGTTTGCAAAATCCACTAAACATAAAAAATGTCCAGAATTAAAAATAATTTCTCCATTATAACATTAAATGTCAATGGTATTAACTCACCGATTAAGAGATACAGATTACAAACTTGGATTAAAACCACAACCCAACAATCTGCTGCCTTCAGGAAACTCATCTCACCAAAAAAGATAGGCACATCCTAAGAATGAAAGGCTGGTCCAAAATCTTATAAGCTAATGGAACCAGGAAACAGGCAGGGGTAGCAATTATGCTTTCGGAGAAAGTGGACTTCGAACCAAAGAAAATCATAAGAGACACAGATGGATACTACATTTTAGTCACAGGTACAATTCACCAGGAAGATTTCACAATAATGAACATATATGCATCCAATACAGGATCCTCCACATTCATTAAGAAAACCCTACAGCGACTAAAGCGAGAAATCAACCCTCAAATGATAATTCTTGGGGACTTCAACACCACCCTCTCAACATGGGATAGATCAACAGGTCAAAAGCTTAACAGAGACACTTTGGAACTTAATCAAACCCTTAAAGAAATGGACCTTACAGATCTCTATCGAACTTTTCATCCACGCACCAAAGAATACACAGCGCACGGAACATTCTCCAAAATAGATCACATACTGGGCCACAAAACAAATCTACACATATACAGGAAAGTTGAAATTCTAGCCTGTGCCCTATCAGACCACCACAGCCTAAAGCTGGACATCCACAACACAACAAACAACAGAAAATATACCAACTCCTGGAAACTTAGCAATATGATGCTGAATGAGAACTGGAATCAGGAAGAAATTAAAAAGGAAATTCAAGATTTCCTGAAAGCGAATGATAATGAAAATACAACTTGTCAAAATCTCTGGGACACAATGAAAGCTGTCCTAAGAGGTAAGTTCATAGCACTTAATGCCTACATGAAAAAAAATGGAAACATCAGAAATAAATAACAATGCAGCTTAAAGCTTTAAAGACACTAGAGCAATCTGATCCCAAAAGTAGTAGAAGAGAAGAGATTAGCAAAATAAGGGGAGAAATATCTGAAATCGAGATTAGGAAAATGATAGAGAAAATCAACCAGTCAAAAAACTGGTTCTTTGACAAAAATCAATAAGATTGATACACCCCTAGCTAAATTAACCAAAAGCAAGAGAGAGAAAACCAACGTTAACAAAATTAGAAATGAACATGGAGATACCACTACAGATACCCAAGAAATCCAGAGAATTATAACATCATATTTCAAAAACTTATACCCTGTGAAGTTTGACAACACAAAAGAGATGGATGAATTTCTAAGTAAACACAACTTACCTAAATTGAATTAGGAAGTTGTGAATTATTTAAATAGTCCTATAACATGTGAGGAAATTGAAGAAATAATCTCGAATCTTCCCACCAAAAAATGTCCTGGACGAGATGGATTCAGCACAGAGTTCCACCAGACATTTAAGGACTGTTCCATCAAACAGGAAAGGAAGGAACACTACCAAATTCCTTCTATGAAGCTAATATCGTCTTAATCCCAAAACCTAATAAAGATACACTTAAAAAAGAAAACTATAGGCTGATCTCTCTGATGAGCACAGACGCAAAGATTCTCAACAAAGTCTTAGCAAATCTGATTCAAAAACATATCAAAAAGATCATTCACGGGGACCAAGTAGGCTTCATCCCTGGCACACAAGGTTGTTTCAACATACGCAGATCAATAAATGTAATTAATCATGTAAACCAGTCCAAAGTCCAAGACCACATGAAACTCTCAATAGAGGCAGAAAAAGCTTTTGACAAGATTCAACAGCCCTTTATGATTAAAACCCTAGAGAAGGTTGGTATGGAAGGAACCTTTATCCGTATAATAAAAGCTGTATAAAACAAGCTTACAGCAAGGATTATGCTCAATGGGGAAAAACTTGAAACATTCCCGCTTCGATCAGGAACTAGACAAGGCTGTCCACTCTCACCACTTCTATTCAATATTGTACTTGAAGTCTTAGGTGAAGCCATAAGACAAGAAAGGGAGATAAAAGGGATTCAAATCGGCAAGGAAGAAGTCAAATTATCTCTATTTGCAGATGACATGATCTTATACCTGAGTGATCCAAAAACCCCACCAGGAAGATCCTGGAACTAATACAGAAGTTCAGCAGGGTGGCAGTATACAAAAGAAATGTACAAAAATCAGAGGCCTTCCTATATGCCCAGAATGAAAGAAGTGAAAAAGCCTTGAGAGAAACAATCCCATTTACTGTAGCCCCTAAAAAAATGAAATACCTTGGCAGAAGACACCAGAAGGTGGAAAGACCTCCCTTGCTCCTGAATTGGCAGAATCAACATCGTAAAAATGACCATCCTACCAAAGGCAATATACAGATTCAATGCTATACCAATCAAAATCCCAAAGGAATTCTTCAAAGAAGTTGACCAAACAATCTCAAAGTTCATATGGAGGCACAAAAGACCCAGGATAGCAAAGACAATCCTGAATAACAAAAACACTGCTGGAGGTATTACCATACCAAACCTAAGTCTATACTACAAATCCATAGTTATAAAGACAGCCTGGTACTGGCTCCAAAATAGACACACAGATCAATGGATAAGGATTGAAGACCCAGATATAAAGCCCACAAAATTATAGCCATTTAGTCTTTACAAAGGGGCCCAAAGAATCCAATGGAAGAAGAACAGAATCTTCAACAAATGGTGCTGGCAAAACTGGATCTGGACCCATACTTGTCACCATGTACAAGACTTAATTCCAAATGGATCAAGGACCTTGATATCAGGCCAGAGACTATAAAAACCATAGTTGAAAGGATAGGGAACTCCCTCGAGCTGATTGGGCTAGGCCAACAGTTCCTAAACAGACATCCAATGGCACAGTCACTGCTACCAACTCTCAACAGTTGGGATCTTGTGAAATTAAAGAGCTTCTGTTCAGATAAAGAGATTGTAATGCGAGCTCAAAGGCAACCCACAGAATGGGACAAAATCTTCACTAACCACACATCTGATAGATTTCTGCTGTCCAGAGTGCACAAAGAACTTAGAAAACTAAACACCAAGGAAACCAATGCCCCAATTAAAAAATGGGCCCTGAAACTTAAAAGATACTTTACCAGGGATGAAATTAAAATGTCTAACAAATATCTTAAAAAATGCTCCACTTCCTTAGTCATCAGGGAAATGCAAATCAAAACTTCCCTGAGATATCATCTCACCCCGGTCAGGATGGCAAAAATCCACAATACAAACAACAACAAGTGCTGTAGAGGATGTGGAGAGAGGGGAACTCTGCTACATTGCTGGTGGGAATGCAGGCTCATACAGCCACTCTGGCGAGCCGTCTGGAGATTCTTAAAGAAATTAAAGATTGAAATGCCATATGATCATGCTATTCAACTTTTGGGAATAACCTCCCATAAAGCAGAAGTTCACCTCGATAGCACAAACACGACCATGTTCATTGCAGCACTGCTTACAATAGCAAAGTCATGGAATCAACCCAAATGTCCAACAGTTGATGAGTGGATAAGGAAATTGTGGTACATCTATACAATGGAGTACTACTCAGCCATCAAAAATGATGAATAACTGGAATTTGCCGGGATATGGATGTCTTTAGAAAAAATTATATTAAGTGAAGTATCCCAAACCCAGAAAATTAAGCGCCATATGTTCTCCCTAATAGGTGGTTCTTAGTACCAAACCCACCCAGCCCACCTTGAGACACTCATAGGTAAATCTATGTATTACCTACAGTAATTGCAAGGATTATGAATAGGAGGGATGGGGTAGGAGGGCCACACCAGAAACAAGGAGAGAAGTGACCATGTTACAGCAGAGAAAATAGGCCTCCATCAAGGACTGCAAGTAAGTAATGTGACACCTGGTTAAGTTCACAGACGTCGTTCCTGATCATTTACAACTGAGGGGGTATGATCTCACCAGAAGGGGAGGGCATATAGTCTGACAGATAAAACGTAACCATTTTGCAAATGGGTGATTGATCCCTCCCTCACTGCAGTTTCCTACTTTTATTACACCTACCCTTGTATGTGCTCTTATAATAAGACTCCAGTTTAGCAGCTTTTTATCTCTGGCCAGGGAGTGACATACAGTGCCCAGCAGAATGGAGTGAAGGGCATTGCAGGAGCTGCAAAACTGCAAAAGAAAATCAACAAACCACAATCCAGAACTTCAGAGACTCTATATCAACCATCTAGAACTAAGCCAGACTAATCTCTCCCCATCTTGAAGCTCAGGAAAATTTGGGGAAGAGGGGATGTTAAGATTGTAAGAGCATAAGGATGGGAGAAGCAATGATTTGCAAGATACTCCACACAAGTTAGGGCCGAAGCAATCATAATTGGACTTTGCATGCCCTGCGCAATGTCCAACACACTATTGACCTCACAAAGTCTAGCATCTGCTAAAGGCACCAAGATCCTTGGAGGCAAGGGATTGACAGCCACAGTAGTGTTCCTATGCTTAAGGGGAACACGGGAAAGGGTTCAGGGAAGTTCAGGGAAATGCCACTGGGTCCTTGTACATCATCGGAGAGGAGGCCCAGAGGAGAGTCAGGCATGCACAAGAAAGGACTCTCGGAATTGGGGCGGGAGGCACTGGGGAATGGGGAGGGAGGGGTGAGGGGAGGGGGAGCAGGGGGTTCGGCGGGAGGAGGAGGGAGGGAGGGAACTGGTGTACCTATTAAGTTTGTATGAGCTGAAATAATAATAAAAATGTATAATAAAAAAAGATAAATCTCTTTAACACCTACAGTCATTGCAAAGATTATAAACAGGAGGGAAGGGGAAGACGGGCCACACCAGAAACAAGGAGAGAGGAGATCATGTTACAGCAGAGAAAATAGGCCACCATCAAGGACTGCAAGTAAGTAATGAGACATCTGGTTGGGCTCGCAAACTCTACTTACTGGTTGCTTGTGTCTTTTGCGGTATGATCTCACTAGAAACGGAAAGCATGGAGTCTGGCAGATAGAAGGTAACCATCCTGCAAATGGGAGACTAACTCCCCTCCCCCACAATGGTCTCCTACTCTTATTCCATCTACCTTTGAATCTACTCTTGTAATAAGACTCTATTTTAATAACATTTTATCTCTGGCCAGGGGGTGATATCCAATACCCTTCAGGATGAAGCCAAATGTGGTGCAGGAGTAGCAAAACTGAAAAAAAAAATCAGCAAAGCATAGTTTGAAAAATCAGAGACTCTACATCAACCACCTGAAACCAGGCCAGACTAATCTCTCCCCATCCTAAAGCTAAGGGAAATTTGCGGAACAGGGTCGGTAAGATTGTAAGGGCCTAAAGATGGGGAGGAGCAACAATATGCAAAATACTCCACACAAGTTAATGCCAAAGTAATTATAATAGGACTTTGCATCACCTACATATCATTGAACCCCCAAAGTCTAGCATGGATCACAGGCACTACGATCATTAGAGACAAGGGATTAACAGCCACAATAGTGTTCCTATACTAAAGGGGAACAGAAAAAAGAGCTCTAGGCAATACCACTGAGTCCTTACATCTCATTATAAAGGAGGACCCAGAGGGAAGTTTGACATGCACACTAAAGGATGCTCCAGGAATGGGTGGGGGGAGCACTGGGAGAAAGGAAGGGAGGGGGAAAGGAAAGGGAAAAGGGATGGAACAAGGGGATCTAGGAAGGGGTAGAGGGAGGGAGGGAAATGGGGTACTTATCAACTTTGTATGAGTGGAATAAATAAATAAATAATATTTATAAAACCTGAACAGAAACTATTTCATTTTTAATGGAAAAAAGCATTCACAATATCTAGAATTAAGCTGATATGTGTGAGGACTAAGTAAAAACATAGATGAAAGCAGGTGTATAATGTGGTTTTCATAGAATGAGTACTTATTTTCAAGAATTTAGCTACCTGAAGGTAAATACTTGTATTTATACATAAAATCCTAGTAATTTTATGGGCCAGAATAAATAATAGGGGCTTGAAAAAGATAGGTTTTCAAGAGGAATTTGCAAGATTACCCAAGTGTTTGATGGAGGGGAACAGGCTTTCTCCCTCCATGTTCCTTAGAAATAATAACTTTATACACTAATTAAAAGACTTCTATAGACCTTGACTGGTTGTGATTCAAGATATGTATGGAACACCTGACCACACATCAGCTCCTGGTATGCTGGGAGCAAAGAATGATAACCCTCCTCTCTGTCTGTTATTCTTGAAGTAAGCCCAGCTCCCTTCTGTCTGTGTTGACAGGAAATCCTTGTATGCTCTTCTTTGTATTTGTAACCTGTATGTGTGATATCTGTGCTTCCTAATAAAAGGGGGGACACAGAGCACTGGGAAATGCTTCAGAATGGCACATATCTGAAGTCCTCTGAAGTCCTCTGAAGTTAAACTCATATCATTAGATCTCATCAGCAGTCACTGTTGCAGCAGGCAGCTACAAGAGATGCAGTGAACATGGAGAGACTAAATCATAGGGGAGTCTATTGAGATTGCTGGAGATAGAGAAGTTCTGGGTATGCATACAAGGAACCCTTTCTGAGAATCCAGAATAGTCATGGGCCATGCCCACAGTAAATGGAAAGATTATATACATTTACTACATAGGATATTAAAACATCTGTAATTAAGTTAAAGAGAGAATTTTTATGAGTGGCCTGACTATATAGATAAATGTTATCACCAGCTTCCTCTTCCAGGCAAGCTGTACATGCAGCAATTGAAGAACAAGATTCTTCTTTTGGGAAGAGAAGGAGGATGAGAAAGAGGGAGAGGGAGAGGGGGAGGAGCATGCAGAAGGGGCAAAATTATTTCCTTAAAAGGTCTGATCTTTACACAAATTTATTGCTTTGGCAATAAGGGTAGGCATCTACCCTTTAAGAGGCAGAAGACTAAAATATCCTACAGAAAGAAAAGACAGTAATAATAATGGGGTTTTTTCCAAAGAGGGCTGATCACCCTCTGTCTTTGGGCAGATCTTAATCTCTCAGCCTTTCTCTAACATGGGATCCAAACAGACAAACTCAGTCTGTCTTAATTTTAACATCAATGATACAAATGTATCTACTAGCCTGTGACATATTAAAAACTAGTGAAGCTACTTTTAAAATGTGTCTTTTCCACATAAAAATCACAAGAAGGCTCACAGTTTAGATTCCTGAGGCTTTTGAGGCTGCTTTCTTTTCTTTTCTTTTCTTTTCTTTTCTTTTCTTTTCTTTTCTTTCTTTCTTTTTTTTTCTTTTCTTTTCTTTTCTTTTTTTTTTCTTTTTCTTTCTTTTCTTTTCTTTCTTTCCTTCCTTTCCTTTCCTTTTCTTTTCTTTTTTTATTTCAGCATCCTCAGTGAGGTTTCCCATTTTTATTAATCTACCCTGAATGTTGTTTTTAATCACAAGACCTAGTTACACAGCTTGTTTGGCCGGGCAGGGGGTAACATACAAGCACCCACAGGATGGAGTGAAGGGGCATGTCAGGAGCACAAAAACTAAAAACAATCAACACCAACCACAATCAGAACTGCAGAGACTCTATATCAACCACCTAGAACTAGGGCCAGCTTGATACTCTCCCCATCTTGAAGCTCAGGGAAATTTGGAAGAGGGAGCGTAAAGAGTGTAAGAGCAAAGGATGGGAGGCAATGGTATAAGATACCCAACAGTTAGGTGATGCAATCATAATTGGACTTTCATGCCCTCACATTGTCCAAACACACTTATTGACCTCACAAAGTCTACACATCTGCTAAAGGCACCCAGATCCTGGAGGCAAGGATTGCAGCCACAGCAGTGTCTATACTAAGGGGAACACGGAAAGGGTTTCAGGGAAAGCCACTGGGTCCTTGTATGTCATCAGAGAGGAGGGGCACACAGGAAATCAGGCATGCACGGAAAGGACTCTGGGAATGGGGCGGGAGGCAGGGGATGGGGCGAGAGGGTGAGGGGAGGGGAGAAGGAGGTCGGGGGGAGGAGAGGGAGGGAGGGAACTGGGTACCTGTTAAGTTGTATGAGCTGAATAATATAAAAAGTAATAGAAAAAAAGAAAAACGAAAAACATGTTAACTACAGTGACTAATATTGAGATGAACAGATGATAAAAGGGTTTATTATCTTCGAGGTGAAGTGAAGATGCCTACCGTAAATGGGATGATTTTGAAACCTCCAGATGATGATGTTTGGTCCCCAGTCCTTGCTTTGGTATTTTCTGGACTTTTATGAATTCTGAGAAGCAGAGAGTGTTCCAGGGACTAGGGCAGAAAAGCAGAGTGACTATTGGTGCTCACAGATGACATGGCCCCACAGAGGCCTTACCTGAGGATCAGGGAATCTGCCCTGGTCCTGGTACAGGGCAGGAAGGCAGAGTGCTAGTGGGGCAAGCAGACGACCTGGGGCCTAGTGCATTGTATAGTGGCCTTATCTGAGGAGCAGATAGTCCATCCTGGTCCACTTCTGGGTCTGGGGCAGAAAAGGAATAGGCTTCTTGCATATAGCCTTTATTATATTTATGTATGTTCTTTCCATTCAAATTATCTCCAGGACTTTGTCCATAAAGGGATGTTGGATCTTTTCAAAAGTTTTTTTTGCTTATATCAAAAGAATGATGCAATTTTTTCCTTGGATTTATTTATATAATGGATTTTATTTATTGATTTGCATATGTTTACCCAAATTTGTATAACTGGAATCATTCCTAATTAATCATAGTGTATGATTTTTATACATTTTTGAATCCATGATTTTGTTATTTTCTTATGTTTGCATTTTTTGTGGATGTCTAGCCTTATTCCATGGTGGTCAGATAGGATACAGGATATAATTTCAACCCTTCTACATATGTGGAAGTAAGTTTTGTGCCCCAATATGTGGTATATTTTGAGGAATGTTTCATGCATTGCTACAAAATATATGTATTCTTTATTGTTTGGATAAAAGGTTCAGTAGAGGTCAGTCAGGTCCTTTTGAGTTATGGTTTCAATAAGTTCCAGTGTATCTCTGTCCAGTTTTTGGCTTGTTAACTTATCCAATGGTGATTGGGGTGTTGAAGACCCATACTATTATCATGATTTGGTTGATTTGTGTTTTAAATATTATAATGTCTTTAATGAAAGTAGCTGACCCTATATTAGGATGTATATATTCAGTATTTTCAGTCTTCCTGATGACTTTCCTTTGATTTATATGTCATATCATTTTGTGTCTCTTATGATTTCTTTTGGTTTGAAGTCTATTTTGTCAGATCTCAGAATTGGTACCCCTGCTTGCGTCCTTTTTCCATTAGCTGACATTACTTTTGACCAACCTTTTTCTCTGAGAATGTGCTATCTTTTATCGTGAGATGTGTTTCCTGAAGGCAGCGGATTGCTGAATTGTGATATTTGATCCATGTTTGTAGTCTATGACTTTTATTTATTTATTTTTATTATTTATTCAATTGTACATGTATGTGTGTGTGTGCATGTGTGTGTGTGTGTGTGTGTGTGTAGAACCACAGGTGAATTTGGGAACCACCATGGACGCCTCCACCTCCTCCTTGTTACTCTGCCCTGGGATTCACAGGCTCCGCTCTACCAGGACCAGAAATGCAGGCCGCCCCCGCTTCCGCTTGGCATCTATACGTGGGATCTAGGATCCGAACTCAAGATCTTCCGCCTACAAGGCAGAGACTTAACCCATGAGCCACCTCTCCAGCCCCAGTCTATGTCTTTTAATTAGAGAGTTCATCTCATTAATGTTTAGGATTATAATTGTGAAATGCTTGTTGTTTCCTATCATTTTCCATGTTTTTTGGTTTTCATATATATATTTCTTTGCTAGGAAGTTTTGTTGGTATTATTTTCCCTTGTCTTCTTGCATATGTTTTTCTTTTCATTCAAGCTTGACTAGCTTCCTAGGATTTTTTGTAGGCCCATTTTGTTGTTCAGGTAAACCATCATTTTGTCCTTGGGGTGGAAGTTTTTTCTTTTACCCTCAATTATGACAGATAGGTTTGACACTTATGTTCATTCAAGACTTGAAGCATATCTTTCCAAGCTCTTCTGGCTTTTACTGTTTTCATTGAAAAATCAGCTGTTATTTTAATAGACTTACCTTTAAATGTTAGTTCATTTTTTTTCTCTTGATCTCAGCACATTTTCTTTATCATGTATCTGTTATCTTGACTATAATCTGTCATGCTGAGTTTCTACTTTGGTCATATTTGAATGGTATAAGATATGTTTCTTGTACTTGGATTAGAATCTCTTTCCTTAGATGTGGAAAATTCTCATTAATGATAATGTAAAAAATCTCTTCTGGAATGGCTTTATACGTTTCTTCTTCTGGCATTCAATGAATGTGCATGCAGGTTTGTTTTCTTCATGGAGTCCCATAACTCTTGAATATTCCTCTTTTCAACCTCTTTAATTAAAAATTTGTTCTGTCATCTTGTCTTTTAGTTCTGATATTCTATTTTCAAGCTTAATCTCTGTATGAGTTTTTCAAAGTGGTCTATTCCCATTTTAGTTTCTTCAACTGCCTTTTTTCATTTCATCTCTGTGCCTGTTGTGCACATGTCAATATTGGCTAGTGTAGTTATTTGACTCCTCTCAGATTTCCTCTTTCATTATATTAATCATGGTAAATTTCATGCTTTGAAAATCCTTGTCTTGCTTATGAATTCTTGACTAATATCCAAGGCATTATTCTGGTATGTATCCATTGTTATGGGATCAATTTTTTTTGTGGGGCAGTTGTCATACATGGTTTTTGTTGTTTTTTGTTGATTTACAGTGTAACTTGGTCATTTTGTGTTTGATTTCTAGAATATTTCTTGGTGTGTGTTTATGATTGTTATGAATCTCACAAAATTACTGCAATTGGGCTGTTATTGCTACTGTTTACTTAAGTGTTTAAGGTCTCAGTCCAAGGTTCCTTGTTATTTCATAGGTAAGGTAATATGCTGGCAAAAAATGTGTGAAGGCCCTTCTCTGGTTCTGGGGGTGACAGAGTTTACATCAAGATGTTTGGAATTGGGTGTCAAGGGTTGTTACGTGTGGTTAGGTTGAGTATTATATCAATTTATATTATGAATAGAGTGGTTTTAGTAGTCAAGGGTTAGAGCTTAGAGTATTATCACAGCTATTAGTTCCTTTCAGTTTTATTAGGGTGAATAGTTAATGCCCTCAGAGGTGGGTGGGTGGGATTTTTGGGTGTGCCATACAGAGGTCTGAAGCAGAGGTGACTATCAACTGTGATGAGAAGGAGATTAGAAGGGTTACTTATCTAAGGATTAGATGTGAAGATCCTGTTCTGTTCCATGGAAAGAGATTTAGTGTCCTCATGGGTGCTCTATTCCCAGGTTTGTGGTGTCTGTGGATTCTGTTAAAAATCTTATGAGTTCTTTGATTGGTTGACTGAGGAGGGTGTCGGTTAAGCTCCCTTGCACAGGTCCCCACAGAGAGAGGAACTCTGATCTAACAATGCCTGTTGGTATGTAAGGGCCCAAAGGCCTGAGCCCAAAAGAACTCTGATACAGCCTGCTGATGACCCAGAGCCTAGGGACATGGCTAAGGGGCTGCCCCCAACTTGTCACCTATCCCCAGGGAGGATATCCTATCTGTGAATGCCTGCTGGTATCCCAGAGCTAGGGCAGTGCCCTGCAGTAGGCCTTGAGCCTAAAGGACTTCTGATCTGCTGCAGTCTGCTGATGACCCAGAGCCTAGGGGCCTAGCCAAGGGGTTGACCCCATCTTACCACAGGTCCCCAGGGAGGATTCTGATCCACCAATGCCTGCTGGTATCTCAGAGCCTTGGGAAGTTCCCTGCAGCAGGTCACTAGCTCAAAGGCTATTTTAAGGCTTTTAATTAAACTTTTATTTGTCTCATGCAATCTGAATCGGCTTAGATATTTTAATTTTAAAATATTATTTTTAAGTTTTATTTATATGTATATCTTGAATATGTTATTTATTTATCATTAATGTTTATTTAAGTGTTACAATTCTCATTAATTTATCATTTACTTAGCCCTTGTAGCCTCTTTTTTATTTTTTCTACTTTGGTAAAATTTATCTATTTTTGGAAAGAGTTTTCTCATACAGAAATATAACCATATAGAATTTTTTATTTATTAAAATATTTTGTAAGTCTAAATTTATGTGTGCAGTTTATCTCTAATTGATGAATTCTTCCAGTTGTCTTTACTTTGTGACTCTCCTGTTGAGAAAGACTTACAATTTATTAGTAAGGGCTTTAAAATTAATATTAACTTTTGCAACTGAAGATCATGACTCAATAACATTTTATATAATTATTAAATTTTTGAATACATTTTGTAAACATTTTCAAAAGAAGATTAATATTTAGGAAAAACTTATGGTACATAGAATATAATATCAACTGTTTTGTAGACCTGAATATAGACTTTAGGAATCTGAATTTTAAAACTCTTGGTTATTAGTAACACCATTTAAAGTACTTCTTAGTAAACAAATAAGAATTTAGAGAGTTAGGATATATCACAGAAATTGGGGATCTTGGAAGGAATATTATTTTTATTAATCAATAGTCCATATTAATATTGTCTGTGTATTTTTGAGCAAAAACTCTTATGGAGATCAGAGTTAAAATAGTCATGGAGGTATTAACCCTAATAATAGCTAAATTCTAGCATAGCAATTATTAACACCAATCATTAATTATATATGAAAATATATAATTAACATATAATTACTTTATTAGTTTTATACAAATAATCAATATACACTTATTGTAATTACTAGTTATATAGTAAATCATTTTTAGAATTCTGAAAAGTTTTTTGTAAAACTCTTATGTTTAAATGAAGACTCAGAGAGTTGCCCTTGAAAATACAGGGAATATTATTAAAAAAGATTATAACTTGTTGCAATTAAATTTTTACACCCATTTATATACATGCCTATATCTTAATATTTTGTGATAATTTTGATTATTATTACCCATTTTATTTAACATATAACACAAACTAAACAAGACATATACGGCCAACTGGCCAGCATATGACTGAAACATGTATTACGAACACAAGAAATATTAAATCAACAAGTATTTCACATAAAAGGAAAATAAACTGTAAATGTCTTTTAGATCGTGCTGCAGCAGGGAGGGGCTTTTATCTGGAGCTTGTATTATTGTTGAAAGCAAACAGAGATGCAGTTTTTTTTTTAATTGGGGAAAAAAAATCACATCTTAAAGAAACAACATATTGGTTCTTTCTGGTAACTGTTAGATGTTTTTGTAGGAAAGCCCATTGCCAAAGTAAAACGTAACCCAGAAAAATCCAGAACAGACACCAGAGGGTTAGGTCGTTGTTACCTTTTTGGACTTGTGCTGCCAGCCCTGCTCCTCTCCCATCTGAGAAAAGCAGCCAACGCAGAGCACAAAGCTTGAAATGCTGCCAGATGGCCTGAGACAAAACTTATCTGGTCAGAGTTCAATCTTTTGTTCTGTTATGCCGCTATATAACTCCCAGAAGACGGCACTGGAATTGACCATCAGGACAATACCAGATAAGCTTCCATGCCATGGCCAAGAAGGGCCAGAGCCAGAGCAGAAACTTATGATGAACTGATTTGTTAGTTTTTGTAGCTTTAGTTTTTGACATTGTACAAGTTGTGAGATTGTGATTCTGTAATTTATGACTTTTCTCTAAGGGGAAATTTAACCTTTAAAGTTGGGAATGGAGGCAAACAGGGATCAATATTCAATATGCTTGTAAAAATAAAAAAAAAAACAAAAACAAATAAAAGAAAAGAAATAAAAGAAAAAGAAAAGAAAAGGAAAGGAAAGGAAGGGAAAGGAAAGAAAAGAAAAGAAAAAAAAAAAAAAAAAAAAGAAAAAAGAAAAGCAAAGAAAAGAAAGAAAAAAAAAAGCAAAGAAAGAAAGAAAAGAAAAGAAAAGAAAAAAAGAAAAGAAAAAGAAAAGAAAGACACATCCTCAAAAGCCCAGGAATCTAAACTGTGAGCTCTTCTTGTGATTTTTTATGTGGAAAAGACACTTTTAAAAGTAGCTTCACTAGTTTTTTAATATGTCACAGGCTAGTAGATACATTTGTATCATTGATGTTAAAATTAAGACAGACGGAGTTTTGTCTGTTTGGATCCCATGTTAGAGAAAGGCTGAGAGATTAAGATCTGCCCAAAGACAGAGGGTGATCAGCCCCTTTGGAAAAAACCCCATTATTATTACTGTCTTTTCTTTCTGTAGGATATTTTAGTCTTCTCGCCTCTTAAAGGGTAGATGCCTACCCTATTGCCAAAGCAATAAATTTGGTGTAAAGATCAGACCTTTTAAGGAATAATTTTGCCCCTTCTGCATGCTCCTCCCCCTCTCCCTCTCCCTCTTTCTCATCCTCCTTCTCTTCCCAAAAGAAGAATCTTGTTCTTCAATTGCTGCATGTACAGCTTGCCTGGAAAGGAAGCTGGTGATAACATTTATCTATATAGTCAGGCCACTCATAAAAATCTCTCTTTAACTTAATTACAGATGTTTTAAATATCCTATGTAGTAAATGTATATAACTTTTCCATTTACTGTGGGCATGGCCAGATGATTCTGGATTCTCAGAAAGGGTTCCTTGTATGCATACCCAGAACTTCTCTATCTCCAGCAATCTCAATAGACTCCCCTATGATTTAGTCTCTCCATGTTCACTGCATGCTCTCTGTAGCTGCCTGCTGCAACAGTGACTGCTGAGAGATCTAATGATATGAGTTTAACTTCAGAGGACTTCAGAGGACTTCGATATGTGCCATTCTGAAGCATTTCCCAGTGCTCTGTGTCCCCCCTTTTTTATTAGGAAGCACAGATTCACACATACAGGTTACAAATACAAAGAAGAGCATACAAGGATTTCCTGTCAACACAGACAGAAGGGAGCTGGGCTTACTTCAAGATAACAGACAGAGAGGAGGTTATCATTCTTTGCTCCCAGCATACCAGAGATGTGTGTGGGTCAGTGTTCCATACATATCTTGAATCACAACCAGTCAAGGTCTATAGAATTCTTTTAATTAGTGTATAAAGTTATTATTTCTAAGGAACATGGAGGGAAAGCCTGTTCCCCTCCATCAAACACTTGGGTAATCTTGCAAATTCCTCTTGAAAACCTACTTTTTCAAGCCCCTATTATTATTCTGGCCCATAAAATTACTAGGATTTATGTATAATACAAGTATTTACCTTCAGGTAGCTAAATTCTGAAAATAAGTACTCATTCTATGAAAAACCACATTATACACCTGCTTTCATCTATGTTTTTACTTAGTCCTCACACATATCAGCTTAATTCTAGATATTGTGAATGCTTTTTTCCATTAAAAATGAAATAGTTTCTGTTCAGGTTTTATAAATATTATTTATTTATTTATTCCACTCATACAAAGTTGATAAGTACCCCATTTCCCTCCCTCCCTCTACCCCTTCCTAGATCCCCTTGTTCCATCCCTTTTCCCTTTCCTTCCCCCTCCCTTCCTTTCTCCCAGTGCTCCCCCCACCCATTCCTGGAGCATCCTTTAGTGTGCATGTCAAACTTCCCTCGGGTCCTCCTTTATAATGAGATGTAAGGACTCAGTGGTATGCCTAGAGCTCTTTTTCTGTTCCCCTTTAGTATAGAACACATGTGGCTGTTAATCCCTTGTCTCTAATGATCGTAGTGCCTGTGATCCATGCTAGACTTTGGGGGTTCAATGATATGTAGGTGAGGCAAAGTCCTATTATAATACTTTGGCATTAACTTGTGTGGAGTATTTTGGCATATTGTTGCCCTCCCCATCTTTAGGCCCTTACAATCTTACACCGACCCTGTTCCGCAAATTCCCCCTTAGCTTTAGGATGGGGAAGATTAGTCTGGCCTGGTTTCAGGTGGTTGATGTAGAGTCCTGATTTTTCAAACTATGCTTTGCTGATTTTTTTTCAGTTTTGCTCACTCTGCACCACATTTGGGCTTCATCCTGAAGGGTATTGGATATCACCCCCTGGCCAGAGATAAAATGTTATTAAAATAGAGTCTTATTACAAGAGTAGATTCAAAGGTAGATGGAATAAGAGTAGAGACCATTGTGGGGAGGGGAGTAGTCTCCCATTTGCAGGATGGTTACCTTCTATCTGCCAGACTCCATGCTTTCCTTTTCTAGTGAGATCATACCGCAAAAGACACAAGCAACCAGTAAGTAGAGTTTGCGAGCCCAACCAGATGTCTCATTACTTACGTGCATTCCTTGATGGTGGCCTATTTTCTCTGCTGTAACATGATCTCCTCTCTCCTTGTTTCTGGTGTGGCCGTCTTCCCCTCCCCCTGTTTATAATCTTTGCAATGACTGTAGGTGTTAAAGAGATTTATCTTTTTTTATTATACATTTTTATTATTATTCAGCTCATACAAACTTAATAGGTACACCAGTTCCCTCCCTCCTCCTCCTCCCCCGAACCCCCCCTGCCCCCCTCCCCTCACCCCTCCCTCCCCATTCCCCAGTGCCTCCCGCCCCAATTCCGAGAGTCCTTCTTGTGCATGCCTGACTCTCCTCTGGGCCTCCCTCCGATGATGTACAAGGACCCAGTGGCATTTTTCCCTGAACTTCCCGGAACCCTTTCCCGTGTTCCCCTTAAGCATAGGAACACTACTGTGGCTGTCAATCCCTTGCCTCCAAGGATCTTGGTGCCTTTAGCAGATGCTAGACTTTGTGAGGTCAATAGTGGTTTGGACATTGCGCAGGGCATGCAAGTCCAATTATGATTGCTTCGGCCCAACTTGTGTGGAGTATCTTGCAAATCATTGCTTCTCCCATCCTTATGCTTTACAATCTTAACATCCCCTCTTCCCCAAATTTTCCTGAGCTTCAAGATGGGGAGAGATTAGTCTGGCTTAGTTCTAGATGGTTGATATAGAGTCTCTGAAGTTCTGGATTGTGGTTTGTTGATTTTCTTTTGCAGTTTGCAGCTCCTGCAATGCCCTTCACTCCATTCTGCTGGGCACTGTATGTCTTTCACTCCCTGGCCAGAGAAAAAAGCTGCTAAACTGGAGTCTTATTATAAGAGCACATACAAGGGGTAGGTGTAATAAAAGTAGGAAACTGCAGTGAGGGAGGGATCAATCACATTTGCAAAATGGTTACGTTTTTATCTGTCAGATATATGCCCTCCCTCTTCTGGTGAGATCATCCCCCCTCAGTTGTAAATGATCAGGAACGACGTCTGTGAACTTAACCAGGTGTCACATACTTACTTGCAGTCCTTGATGGGAGGCCTATTTTCTCTGCTGTAACATGGTCACTTCTCTCCTTGTTTCTGGTGTGGCCCTCCTACCCCCCTCCCTCCTATTCATAATCCTTGCAATTACTGAGGTAATACATAGATTTACCTATGAGTGTCTCAAGGTGGGCTGGGTGGGTTTGGTACTAAGAACCACCTATTAGGGAGAACATATGGCGCTAATTTTCTGGGTTTGGGATACTTCACTTAATATAATTTTTCTAAAGACATCCATATCCCTCCGGGCAAATTCCAGTTATTCATCATTTTTGATGGCTGAGTAGTACTCCATTGTATAGATGTACCACAATTTCCTTATCCACTCATCAACTGTTGGGCATTTGGGTTGATTCCATGACTTTGTATTGTAAGCAGTGCTGCAATGAACAGGGTCGTGTTTGTGCTATCGAGGTGAACTTCTGCTTTATGGGAGGTTATTCCCAAAAGTTGAATAGCATGATCATATGGCATTTCAATCTTTAATTTCTTTAAGAATCTCCAGACGGCGCTCGAGATGGCTGTATGAGCCTGCATTCCCACCAGCAATGTAGCAGAGTTCCCCTCTCTCCACATCCTCTACACACTTGTTGTTGTTTGTATTGTGGATTTTTGCCATCCTGACCGGGTGAGATGATATCTCAGGGAAGTTTTGATTTGCATTTCCCTGATGACTAAGGAAGTGGAGCATTTTTTAAGATATTTGTTAGACATTTTAATTTCATCCCTGGTAAAGTATCTTTTAATTTCAGGGCCCATTTTTTAATTGGGCATTGGTTTCCTTGGTGTTTAGTTTTCTAAGTTTTTGTGTGCACTCTGGACACAGAACTATCAGATGTGGTGGTTAGTGAAGATTTTGTCCATTC
>JALPQD010000022.1:5075586-5446178 GCA_023101885.1 Typhlomys cinereus | reverse complement strand
AGCCAATGTTGGAACAGGTGTGTGTGGTGTGTGTGTGTGTGTGGTGTGTGTGTTGTTAGGTCAAGCTGATTCCAGTACTCATATCACTGTTCCTCCATCTTATTGTTTTTATGGGGGTCCCTAATTAATACCAAGTTTTTAAGAAGACATTTAACACGTATCCATTATGAAAACAGTTTTCTCAGGAAATCAGTCGCATTTGATTCCAACTTTTTACAGTTTGTGATAGTTAAATTCAGATGTCAACTGCCAAAGAAGGTGGACTTTTTAAAGAAAAAACGTAGTTAGTTGAATGTAAGCCCTGAGCAAAACCCCCCGGAGTTGTCTAATGATGGGGGATTTGGAGAGGACGGCAGTCATGCCAGAGTGAGAGTGACTCCCTAGAAGGTGGATGGACATGGAGGGAAGGGAATTGGTTAAGCAGTTGGGATTCTCCCACGTGTGACTTGGACATATATTGCTCGTTTTGAACAGGTGACGATTGTCCACTCTCAGTAGTTTTGTGGATATGGTTTGCAGATCTTCTCCAGACGCCCAGCGCTACTAACTAGACAACACTATAAGCCAGAAATAAATCTTTCTTCCCACAAGCCATTTTATCATGATTTCTAGCAATATGCAGAGTTAACTGCACAGTATTTAATATTGTTACTTGCATCCCAATTCCCACGTCACACATTGCCTTTGAGTCCTGATGCATACATCTGATGTGGTGTGTTGCTTCTTTATATTTTAAAATTATTCAAGAAGACCTGAAGACAAAGCTTATATGATCTCCTGATATCCCAATACAGTACCTAACACAAACAGGCATACTTTAAAGATTCATGAATAAATTAATAAATGCATTAGTTAAACATATCATTTCTGGTATATTGTTTGTCATGTATGAAGAAACTGTGGCAGGTTTCTCACCTGGGGTTATGTGTCAACTTTTTTGAATGTAATAGATGCTTCTATGAACTTATGCAAGAGGAAATTAGGTACAAAAAGTCATGACATCAAGCATGTCATTTTACATTTTGATCTCTGGTGTCTTTGAAGACACTCAGCCCTTCTTTTTTCTATGGAAGGTAGTACTGGACCTGCAGCTAATGAATGTGAGGAGGTTAAGTATGAATTTATTGACACTGTTTTTTGTTTGTATTCATTGTTTAATCCACCCTCCTTTATATAACTAAACAGTGGAGCACATTGACCCTGAGTAGAAGGGAATTGTTTGAAGCTGAGAGAATGAGACGTAAGGGCCGGACGTTATAGACTTGTAGCTATCATTTGCAGCAATCTTGTTTTAGAGAATATGAATCCTCTAATAACACATAAACGTTATAAAGAAATTTCATTTGTTTTTCTCTTAACCTTTAAAATCTTTCCACACAAAATTAATCATCAGGAGCCTGCTTGTTTTGGCGTCTCTCAAGATGCTTCCTGATGTTTTGAGGAACCCATGCCTTGTCCTACTGAGTTCCTCTCTGGTCCCCTGCTGTCTTGCCTTCCGTCGTTCCTTTGGTTTTGTTTTTCTTGCTGAGCCAAGTCATTCATCTACAACAGACTCCCACTTTTATCCCTGTCTCCGTCTGCCTTCCAGCCTGTCCTCTCCTCCTTTCCTCTCTTTCTCTACCACACACACACACCCACACACCCCACACACCCCAACTGCAGACTTCGCACCCCATCCATTTGGGGTTGCGGACCCGCACAGGTTCTTCACAGGTCAAGTGAGTTTAATGCAGGCTTAAACGAAGAATACATTTTTAGAGTTCACCTCCTTTAACGATGCAAATGTTTTCATTGCTCGCCAGATATACTAGAGAAAACAACCCAAAGGAGGAAGATTTGCATCTTGATTGTTGGTTTGGAGGCTGAGGCCATAGTTTGCCTCAGGCATTCACTGCCGTGCTCCTGTGATCAGGCACAGTGTCCTGGCGCGGGGGATGGAGTTAGGTGTTTCACCTAGGTGTCCTGGTCCCAATGATTTGAATAACCCATCAGTTGGCCCAGAGTTTCAGCAGCTTAATCTTTGTCAACAGGCCACAGTCCTTTTAGAAATGATTCCAATTCACTTATCGCTCCAGACCAGAGCCGCTCATTGCATGGCTTCACGCATCGGGCAGAGCCCACGCTGCTGCCACAAATCACTGTCTATGGTTGCCTCAGCTCCAGACATGCGCCAAGACATAGTCCACGGAACTAAGGACGTAAAAAACTATTCGTTTCACAACCACAGCTGAACATGCCCATGATTCAGCAGGGAAATTAAAGGGGCAAACCAGTCCACTGCGGATCGCTCAACTGGGTAAACGACCTACACACAAACCTCGCACCCTAAAAATTCATTTACCCGAGCCCAATAGTTCAAGGGGAGAACCCACTCTGGAAGCTGTCTTTGACTGCACCTATCTAAATAAATCTATCTAATATATCTGTTCTATCTGTCTATCTGTCCGTCTGATTCATCTATCTATCTATCTATCTATCCTATCTATCCTCTATCTAAAATACGAAATAGACTATTTTCAATTTGACAAGATGAGAAAATCCATATAAGTAAAATTCTCCACTTCCCCATTATACTCTTTCTTTTAGATCCATGACCTTAACAACCATTCCCAATCATAAACAGCTGCAGAATTACTTCCAATCCAGTTATTCCATTAAATGCGACTGGATACCCTTCTAGTTTATTTTGTACCACTCAAGTTGTTGCAACAGCCATGTATTCAAACTTCTGCTGCTCTCTTCTACAGTTATAGCATAAAAGAGAAAGTAAATGGGTGAGTTGGTTGTGATCATCTCCATTTCTTCTCCTTATATCTTACTGAATATATGTCACGCAGATTGGTCCATGACAATATAATATGGCGGGTCCATGTTCAAGTTAGGAATGTGAAAAACTAAATTGCTGAGATGAAACCCATTATTAGTGAGCCTCATGTTAGATTTCAATAAAGTGAAAAAGAAAAACTGAAGAATCCCTCCTGACTTATTAGGAACAACAAAACACTCATGGTTCACTTCACTGAGTGAACGGCTTACCATCCTCAGCTTTGAATATCTGTTTGGGTGTGTCCGTTACCTAGACTCCATGGTGTCCCCAGAACATAGGCGTCTATGTCTTTAGTTACCTTCCAGTAAACTTCAGGGAATTCGTCCCTCCCACATAACTATGTGCCCGAGGAGAAAAAAAATTGCCTCATTCCTGTGGAATATGACTCATTATATTAAGTTCTAAGAAGTTTCCGGTCAAGTTTTTCTTTCTCATATAGTCTGTCTTTCTATTAATATGCATTTTTAGATGAACTTTTCTCATGGCACCTCAGACCCTTGCTAGTATCGCTTAGACTCAGGTGATTTTAAATAAAGATTGTTGGAGCATAGTAGGACATTTCTTTTTTCTTTTTTTATTAACATTTTTATTATTATTTCCGCTCATACAACTTTAGGTACCCGTTCCCTCCCTCCCTCCTCTCCCCCCGCCCCCTGCTCCCCTCTCCTCACCCCTCCCCCATCCCCAGTGCTCCCCCCCAATTCCGAGAGTCCTTTTGTGCCTGCCTCTTCTCCTCTGGGCTCCTCTCCGATGAATACAAGGACCCAGTGGCATTTCCCTGAACCCTTTCCCGTGTTCCCCTTAAGATATGCACTACTGTGGCTGTCAATCCTTGCCTCCAAGGATCTTGGTGCCTTTAGCAGATGCTAGACTTTGTGAGGTCAATAGGTGTTTGGACATTGCGAGGGCATGCAAAGTCCAATTATGATTGCTTCGGCCCTAACTGTTGTGGAGTATCTTGCAACATTGCTCTCCCATCCTTTTGCTCTTACACTCTTACATCCCCCTCTTCCGCAAATTTCCTGAGCTTCAGATGGGGAGAGATAGCTGCCTAGTTCTAGGTGGTTGATATAGAGTCTCTGAAGTTCTGGATTTGGTTTGTTGATTTCTTTGAGTTTTGCTTTCCTCCGCTAGCGACATTTCTTATGATATAAAAAGAAAAATACTACCACTGATACAGGACATACACAGAGGATATGTACATAAAGTGAGTAGTACAAACAAAAGACAACACATTGGGTAGCCCTGGTCATCAGCACTTGCTCTGTCTTTTACCAATCACTTCTGCTCTCTATAACCATCTAGAATTTACTCACCAATTATTTCTTCAGTTAAACTGAGTTTTCCTAAACCATGGTGCTTTACTGACCGTCTGATTTTTAAATCTTATACAATTTCATCGGCTCGAGTTTTGTTTGTAGGATAGCTGTGAGCGTATGGTTTTGATGATTATTCAATAACTATCGACAAATTATATCGGAGATGATGATTGAAGACAGCACAGCTTTGGTAGAAAATTTACCTCATCACTGAGGCAAATATGAGGAAAGGCCATTACAAATCGTCAAAAGAACAGAAAAGCATGAGAGGCCCTGATTTTTCATGGCTGCCTCAGAGTCCACACGAAATAGAGGAAACTTAGGACTCAGAAATATATTAGAATGGAAGTTTCTGACTGAGTTATTGATCTCCTCTCCTTGACTAAGACTCCATAAGGGGAGAATTCAGGGTGCGGGGTCCAGTTTGGATTGACTTTTGGGGGAATTTTGTTTTTCCTTCTTTCTTTCTGTCTGTTGGATACAAAGGGCTCATGATAAATATTGAAAAGTCAGTTGTATTTCAAAGTGAATGTTTTGAATTAATGTACTACAGCATTTATTACATCTCCATTCAAGTTAACTTAAAAAAAGGGAGGTGCTTACGAGCCGTTATATATGTCAAACAAAACTTCATCTGTTTTGCAAGTTTATTAGGTTACAAAGCATGTTAAGCCCGCTTTATATCAGGTTCCGTTTTACTCAAACTATCATTTTTATAGAGAGAAGAGCAGTTGGACATTATTTTCGTGGTATCTAAGTTCCATTTCACTTCAGTTTGTTGTGTGGGGTCTGAAGGCTTTCTCTTCACTGGAAACACAACTTCCTTCAGTTGGGCATGGTGTGGCCTAGATGGTGTTATTTTATTTTATTTTTATCACTAATTTGAGTGAATCGTCCCAAAAAAAATTTATTGAATTACATTTGATTGAGTCAAAACCACATGAATAAGATTGACTGAAATTGAAGGTAAATAGGATTAATATGGTCGTCTTGTGTTCAGGCTTGGATATGTCAGCCTATAACTTTTGAACACAGAATCCTAGTATTTTTGCTTGCTGTCTACAGGGTCACTGTGAGTTCTTCGTTGCAAAGGTCAGCTGAATGAATGTTCTAAAGCCTGGCTGGCCCCACATAGCTCCGTAGTAAGTTATTCACTTTGCTGTTAATGCAAAAGCACACAAAAAAAACAAAATAATCAATGGAGTGTGCTGCTTGTCTATTTACAGCCTAAAGCACTGGAATCCAAGATGATTTTAAAGCATAACACGGGCTTTTACTGGGCCCACCAATTCCAGATGGGACACTCTCTCATGCCGGGGTAACCCTAGGAGGAAAAATAGGAAAAAACTGGCCACACTTATATCCAAAGTCAAGAGCACAGGGCAAAGACCGTAGTGCCTGTCTATTACTCTTTTTAGCTTGCCAGTTTGATAAATACCAACTAGCTTGCTCTCTGTCTTTTGTTTCACTGCCAAGGAACGGAAACTGTCCTAGCCACAAAGGGGGGTCTATTTCCCTCTATGACTAAAGCAAATCAGTCAGTTGCTTACAGGGCCTGCTCAGAGCTTGCCTTAATGTAACTACTTCGCTGTTGTGCATATACCCAGTGGGAAACACCCACAGTCGCGGGTTTCACAGAAAACAGTTAACTGCGCTCTGAAGTTCCAGTAAACGGTGTTACTTACTAAGCAGGATAGTCGAACATACTGAATCCCTGGAATATGTCTGAACCCTGCTGGGTTATATAAGCAAAATCCTTCATAGACTAGAAGCTGTAGCCATGCAGGGCAGTTCCACAACTCCATGCAGCTCCCCTTCATAGATGAGCCTTCACCTACCAGGTGGATCTGAGATACAGTCTTAAACCAGCCTCCAGTGTGCTGTGTTGCCTACGGATCTATTTCTTACCTCACTTATTGTGGTTGTATTAATATGTAACCAAATTACTGAGTTGAGAAAAATCAGACCATGCAGCTGGACAAAAAAGAACATTAAACCTCTTCCTATTCAGAACAGATATGTGATTGCATTCCATTTTTATTATATGGAAGATAATGTGTATTGAAATAAACAATTTTATTATAGGCGATTCATGAGGCTAGTGTACTGGTATGATGGAATCACATACACACTTTTAAAAACCCATTTGTTAGACTCATTGAATTTCTTTCGCCTTTACGAATCTTACCTGCTTACTTGGGACCCATCTTGGCGTGAATTTTTCCCCTAACTACTCTATAATGCTGTGCAGGTATCACGCTGACGTGAGAGTAACACTACGTGAAATGAAAAGCCACTTACAATCTTCTAAGCTCATTTCATGTGCATGGAATATATCATTTAGAAGTGTACATTTTGCGCTCGCACATCCTTTCTGGACCATTGGACTGTTCTTCTTGAACCGTAACTAAACTTCAGACTACTTCCAAGTTTAGGCGTGCTAGAATGTATGAAAAATATTGGCTTTTGACTGCAGATCTAAATCTTGCTTTTTAAATTAGAAGGTGTGTGTGTTTGTGTGCATCTATTTATATTATAGGAAAGTTGCTTAGTATTGGATTTCTTAAATCCGATTTCTAGAATCTAATTCAGAGCATGATTTAAATCATAATCTGGTTTACAAACCAAAGTAAACAGAGATGTTTGTAGGAGGACTCTGGTCGGGGACAGGTTCTGTGGATACGAGCCTCCAGCGTCCTCTTTATTTCATCACAGTTCACTTCTTTCTAGCGCTTCCAAATTAGCAGTAGAACAACTTTTATTTGTCTTCATTTTCTATTTGAAGCAAGCAGGTGTTTCTTTCACCAGGCCCATCGCGCCTTCACACATTTTATCTAATGCCACCTAACAGGTTATCACCTATGCATGTGTGGCCATTACAGCCAACTTCTTATAAGACCTTCTTTTATTCCAAGTAGCGTATATCGAATGTGAGTGTGGCCTGTGTGTGTGTTTGTGCGTGTGTACTTCCAGTGCGAAAAACTACCGTTTTTCTCTCTCGGCTGCGTTGAAGCATCCATTGTGCCAGAACCCATAGAAAAGAAGGAGCTTACCAGCAAGTGTCCGCCAACTCAACACCATGCTACACTTCTGCTCCTGGCATATTTCCCAGCTGCCCGTCACATGGCTAACTAAGGTAGGACTCAGAGAACATCTGTTCTTCGACTGGTGAGTGGGCATAGTCTGCCACCAGGTTGATTTTTCAAGTTAAAAATGACATTGTAGTGAAGGGATGACAAATACTCACCTGGTTCCTCTTCATGTTCAATAGAATGACGAAAAAAAATAAACAAACCTTGAACGACCAGGGGTACGAGGAGTGGAGCAAACACTTTGCGTTAAGACGATAAGCTAAAACAGGCATTTTGGAGAAACTGGGAGATCCTAAAATCTTAAGTAAATTGGCTGCATATTCTACCCAAAATTTCTTTGTAAGCACCGCATCTTGCTCCCCTTCAAAGTTTGCAGTTTTGCGGTGGGAAACACATTCAATATGTGCAAAACTCAAAGGTCCCTCTTCCCTAGCAAAGTGAGTGAGCTCTCATTCCAGATGAGGGACCGAAAGCTAATCCCACAACATGTGCACTTGCTTCCTATTCCCGACTGAAAGCAAGTCTGTGATCTATCCCTTCACCACTCACCAGAACAAGAGCGATCTACGATACCTGATAGAATGCACCAGTCCACACATGCTAAACCTGGATTTATTCCACACCGAATTTGAAACACAACGATAAAGACATTGCACTGGTTGGTAAGAGAAAAAACAAAAATCAGTTCAAGTTTTGGGGTTTTGTCTGGCACTCACCTTTGACAGCGTATTCAGAGATTAGAGTGGGTGGCATTGGCTATTGAGAAGTGTTTTGCTTCCTGCTCTTTCTTTCCAAACAGGCTGGGTCGGTGAAATTGCTGCACTAGCATGTATCGTAGAATAAATACACAGTTACCTACATGGTGGAGCACATTAAAAGTGTAGAATCTCTCCCTCACAGCATATCTACTTGAGCCAACTCTTGACTTTAAACAACACTCTCA
Source organism: Typhlomys cinereus (assembly GCA_023101885.1). NCBI lineage: Eukaryota > Metazoa > Chordata > Mammalia > Rodentia > Platacanthomyidae > Typhlomys > Typhlomys cinereus. The sequence goes on along the minus strand of JALPQD010000022.1, from coordinate 5,437,997 downwards.
AGTTAGTGGTCCCAAAAGACACTAGTAATACTGAGAGATTTTTCCTAACTACAGTAAAGCTTTCCCTCCTCCTCCTTTTATCCCTCTTCATTCCTTATTTTTACACGTGTTTTATTATGTAGGTTGACATCTACACTGTGATCCTCCTTCCTCAACGCTTCTTTTCGTATTACTGGAAAACTTCCGTTGGTGCCGCTTCCAACTATTTAAGGATATTGAAAGGCGGGAAACAGCCTTCCTCAGTGGCTTTTATTCTTGAAAGTGAAAACTCTTAGACAGCTCGTCTTCGATAAAGCAAAGTCAATTCGTGTTTGCACTGTGGAGGAAGCATTGGTCACTAAGTGGCTGTCTCAGTCACATTGATACTGCGCTATTATTTCTGGCACAATTATGTCACACAGAATGTGACGTCACGAAGATCCATTAAATGATACCGATATTCCGCTGGGTTGTCATAAACTAATCAAGATAATCACTTTCAGTACACTTAACTGAACCACAGTCTTAGGTAGTAAGATTGTATCAGTGCATATTAAATTGATGATTGATAAGTAGGGTCGTGGACTGGACTGTTTAACTTAGTCGTAAGCTGAAAATGACAATAAAAACCCGTCTACAATCAGTATCTGCCTTGACCACAAAATCCCTTCAGACAGTAGTGAAAAGTGAACAAACATCAGTGAGGTGTTAGGCCACAGAAGGAGGAATTTACTTGGGGGGCCTTGAATTGGTTGAGTCTAAATCCTGAGCATACTTCAGAATGGCAGTCCTGTTGGGGGTGCTATGATCCCCCACCCTGCAATCAGAGGCTGCCTCCTGCTATTGACGCTACTCCCTGGACACTGACCCCCCCAATACCAATGGCATCCTGTTTGGGCTGAAAACAATGACAGGATCGTCTCTGGAAAAGTTACAATGATTCCAGGGTTTTGAAAAGAGCTATCAAAAGCATGATATTCACACTCATGGAAACTTTACACCCTGCTTTCCAGATAACACCATTATTGTAAATAGTGAAGAAGGAAAATACTTTACTTATCAAATTTCAATTAGACCTTTTACTTCTAAAGCAAGAATATAAACTGTTTTTTAAAAACTTAGACTTGAAAATATTTCAGTGTTAACATTGAAATGTTATCGAATTACCAGGCTTCGGTTGCCACTTGGTATTGTCTGAAAACACTGACAAGTAACACTAAGCTGTTTCTAGTTCTACTTCATATCATTGGATCTGCAATAAGACCAAGGATTTTATTTATATTTAATTATATTTTATATTTATATTTATATTTAGATTATATTTATATTTATATTTATATTATATTTCTTATTTTCATTCATTTATATTGTTCTATTTTATCTTTGTAGATAAACCAAAATGTATTCGTACAGAAGTTCTAGATTCTGGCAAACTATAGTGCAGAAGTTATCGCGAACTAGGTTGAAGACATGTTGTAGTAACGAAGTTCCTAACTGTGGTAGCAAACGGTGGTCGCATTTGAAAGTTTTGTAGATGATCGTAGAGTTGTGTTCCTTAAAGGTTTCCAGATGGGGTTGCTGCTGTGGTTTGGACCGGTTCATACGTGCTGATAATTTTTTTTTTTTTTTTTTTGCGTGGTCTATAAGTTCCTCGACCATGGTGACACTAGGACACAGAAGTTCCTAAAGATGGTGACACTGCATTATCGATCACGTTTACGAAAACCCACTTTACGACAATAGAGCAACAAATTGCTCTTCCCCTCACATCTTATTTATTTAATGGAACAGGTACCCAGAAACAACTGCGTACTGCTCATAAATCCAAAGCTGTGAATCAGTTAACCTGGCTCTCCATAGATTTGGATCACTCTTATCTGATGAAATTGTGATTGTCTCCCCCCTCCTCAGGTTGTTGGGGGACATTGTAGAATGAAGCGAGGGTGGTGGATGTACTAACTTAAAGATGGGGAGGTTTTCCTTGGACAAGCTGTTCCACCTAAGGCTGGATCTGAATTGATTATCTGGAATCTGCAGATAAGTGTTAGACTTCTTTCCTTACCCGACCTGCAACCTGACATGCCAAAATTCTTCACAGACTACCTAGGCAACTGAGAAAGATAAGAACATTACCGTGGAAACCTTGGGGGACTAAAGCCTGGATGATGTGAGGGAAATGCCCAGATCTAGTGGGGTGGCCCAAAGAGAGGCCAACTTCTGTAAGTCACAAAGGCTGAATCCCCACAAGATTAGACAAGCCAGAGGGCACCCTGCAGCCAAAAGAAAGAAGCCTAAGTAAGGATGCGAGTGGGAGGAAACTGATGAAAGGAAAGGAAGGGGATAGGAGGGAGGTGGTGTGGAGGGAAGCAGAGCTGAGTCCTTCACTATGTTGCAAACATAGAAAACTAAAAAGGGCAATTGCCTTTATCTCATGTAGGCATTAGATCGACGATAGAAACTTTTCTCCACTGTCCTGACTCAGGAAAGCTAATGTTCTCTCAACTTCCTCGTTTTCTACTTTTCTCAGTCTTCAGGAAGGGTCAGAGAGACAGAAATAAACCTGTTTCAACATCTTGATCTCTTCCCATAAAACCTACCAGGTGCCATTCCGTGTGTTAGGGGGTCCTTCAGACTTGCATCTGGAGCAGACAGCTAAAACCACAAATATTCACTCTCTGCCCCAGAGAAGATCCGTGTGCTCGGTGGGATGACGCTTCCTATCCATTGATCGGCCAGTCACTTTGAGATCAGGAGACAAAACAACCTACGCTCCACAAGTTGGTTTTTGGTTTTCTGCTTTTGATTTTGTTCAGAGACTAACGCATCTTGTTCATAAATTCCAGAGGGACTGACAGTGGTCCTCACTTCATCATAAGCTTTCAGCGGTTCTTTGACGCCCCAGCTTGGTCTTTTATTCCCCAAGATTCCACCTTTCTTTTTTATGCGTCCCAACCTCCACTGCAGGTTTCAAAGGACATCTTGAGGAGACTATATTCCACATCTTGGGAAAGTTTGCCCCATTTGTTTTTCAGAGCTTTGAAACAACATTGCATCTTACAGAGTGTTTTCGATTTAGCTGGAAAGTTCATGGAGCTTTGGACCTGGATACTGGCCTGCATCACATAACCTCTCTCTGGTGAGATAACTTCCTATTATCTAGGTATCTGTCTGGAGGTCATCTATTCTTGAAAATGAGGTAAATATGTTAGTGTTTCTTACTCTGTGTTTATGTGGTTACATCACTTGTCTTTATTTTAAAATTTACTAATTGTAAATGAGTCACATCATAGGAAAAACAGGAGTTCACTTTCTACCTGATCACCTGGGAAGAGGGTTTTTTTTGTTCTGTACTCTGCTTAGCTGAGTTTAACCTGGTTAAACTTTTTTCCATGCTTAGTTGTGAAGGTATTATTAGCATCATTTCTTGTCATTTATAGTATTAAAATTTGTATACATACCTTTTTTTTTTTAACATACATCCATACCACACTTACCTACATACATACATTCATTTTGAATTAATGGGCAACCTGTAGCATTCTAAGCAGCTCTATTCGTTTCAATCTTTGGTAATGGTGATAATTTACGTCATGTATGTAAATTGTTTTAAGATGAAACTTTACTCCCTCACTCTATTGCAACATCTTTGGATGCCTTTGATCAATGGGCCATCAATACTTAGTTGGTGGTTGGACGAAGAAAAAGGGATTGAGCGTATTTTAATACTTATTAGCCAAGGCCGGGAGGATTCTATACTATTTACACCCTGCTATAACAACATCATTTTTGTTTCACTACCACGCTTCCATTTAAGTATAAAAGAAACTGGGATAATGTCCTGAACTAAGCATAAGGAAAACTTGGCACAAACACAAAGAACTTAGAAAACCTAAAACCCAAGGAACACGGCACAATTATAAAAAATGGGCCCTGAAATTTAAAAGATAACTTTACCAGGGATGAAATTAAAATGTCTAACAAATATCTTAAAAATGCTCCACTTCCTTAGCATCAGGGAAATGCAAATCAAAACTTCCCTGAGATATCATCTCACCCCGTCAGGATGGCAAAAATCCACACTACAAACAAAAACACAAAGTGCGGAGGGATGTGGAGAGAGGGGAACTCTCTACATTGCTGGTGGGAAATGCAGGCTCATACAGCCACTCGGAGGCCGTCTGGAGATTCTTAAAAGAATTAGATTGAAATGCCATATGATCTGCATTCAACTTTTGGGAATAACCCCCCATAAGAAGAGTTCACCTCGATAGCACAACACGACCTGTTCATGCAGCACTGCTTTACAATAGCAAAGTCATGGAATCAACCCAAATGTCCAACAGTTGATGAGTGGTAAGGAAATTGTGGTACATCTATACAATGGAGTACTACTCAGCATCAAAAAATGATGAATTACTGGAATTTGCCGGGATAGGAGTATGGCGTTTAGAAAAATTATATTAAGTGAAGTATCCAAACCACAGAAAATTAAGCACTATGTCTCCCCTTAGGTGGTCTCTAGTACCAAACCCACCCAGCCCACCTGAGACACTCAACAATTAAATCTTGTAATTACAGTAATTGCAAGGATTATGAAAGAGGGGATGGTGTAGGAGGGCCACACCAGAAACAAGGAGAGAGAGAGAGGCCATGTTACAAGCAGCGAACGTAAGGAGGATCCAGAGAGAGTTTGGCATGCACATTAAAGGATCCCGTGACTTGGGGGAGGGGATGTATGGGCACTGGCGGGTAGGGAGGGAGAGGTGAGGGTGAGGAGGTAGCGAGGGTTGTGGGGAGGAGGAGGGAGGGAGGGATAGGTTTTTTTTTTGTACCTATTATTAAGCTTGTATGAGTGGAGATAATATCTAAACAAATGTTGTGAAAAAAAAAGAAATGAAAAAATGGCCATCCCCATCTTTTAGCATGGTGTCTTTAGTGCTTTCATCTCTTTCCTCAGTCTAATACTCCAGTAACCGACAATATACCTCTAATACAAAATCTGCCTATTACTTAGACCCATAGAATTCAAAATTATGTATAGTTACCCTTAAGCTACCTCAAAGTCAAGTGGTTTTCTAAATGTTATGCCCCCACACTTTCATCACCGATACCTATGATTCATTTGGTCGAGTTTTTTCACCAAAAATTTTTTTTTATGACTAGGATAAGCTCCATTATGCCGATGAAGGATCCAGACTTAAGCCATCAGCTTAGGTTGTGTTGTTGGTGACAGGATCACGAGTCCGTGCTATTCTTTCTTATTTCAGAGCTTGTGTTTTTCCTTTCTCATGTCCTATTTTCCCATCCCCGCATTGGCGTATTTTACTGTGACCAGGCTGCTCTGAAAAGACGTTTTTTCTTAAGAGGTTCCGTACTTTTTCATTCACACGACAAATTACATACAATTTCCAATAAAAAGCGCGGGTATTCTATTACATTAAATTAAATAATGAGTTCCTGCTGGTATATATTAACTAAAGCTGCAAGCGAGAGGTAGCTGACGTACTGAATCAGGATTACTAACAGCATTGGGAGAGAACCCTCTGCAAGGTCAAGCAGGTCTTGCAAGGTGAAAGAGAGGGCAAACTATCGGGCTAGGGTTCACTCACCCTGTACCTCCTAAGTGGTCCCCTGTTCCAAAGTTCACATAAACTTGTACTCCGACATGGGCGGAAATGCTACTCTTGTTTGAAGATTAAGTGGTTAATCATGACCAAACCAATTGGAGAATCACAGTTTTTGGTTGCATTACAGGACGCTGTGCTGCCAAACATAGATGAATTTCGTCATTAAGAGTTTTCATTTTAGGATATTTGTTTTCATCGTGGTTAATTTGTTGTTGTAATATTGTTCCACAGGATTCCATTTTCGCGAGTCAGCATAGTTGTCCTTTGAGTCACCCTCTCGCAATGCGAGATTAATTCTGAATGAACTATGAAGGATATCAAATTTTATTTGTTATTTTAAGTAACCAGAGGGTTCGTTGATTTTATCTGTTCAATGAACCTAATTTTTATCACATTTAAGCATTTAAAATATTTATATAAAAACATCAACGTTGTCTATAATGTTCGCAGGCCATCTCTTTATGAGGGCTGAGAGAGATGGTTAATGGGTTACGGAGGCTATCCTCCCAGTGCATGATGATCAGAGTTTGGGTCCCAGAAACCCACCTAAAAGTGATCTAAACGTGGAGGCCACCTGCAATCCATAATTCAGAGGTCAAAATAGGGACGCCTCAGGGCAAACGGCTGATTGGGACTCTGATTAACAAACTCTCGGCTCGTATGGAGAGATTTCCCCCATATTCATAATCTAACAAGTGAAGAGTTGACTGGATGTCCAAACCACTTAGTCAAAACTTGGTGTCTTCCCCTGTATGTGCAATATATGGCCACATGGATATGCTACGCGTGTGAGTTCCAGGGTACATGGGAAACCTGCTCACATTTACCCATAAAAACAAGGAAAAAAAGGCCTCTATATAGAAACACACCATATTAGGGTGGAGAGATGCTTCAGGTAGCCAATGATTTTCCTTAGAGGCAGGGGTTAGGGTTTCTAAACAGATATAATAGAGATTTGGCCCATTTACTTAGCATGTCAGCCCAAGAAGGGGGCCCAGGCCTATTACCACTGAATCCTAAAACCCGGCTAGGTTGTAGACGATCAGGGAAAATTCAGTGCCCATATCAAAAGATTTTCTGGCGGATGGGAGGATGAAAGCAAGAAAGCAAGAAAGTACCCAGAGAGTGACGGCGGAAAGGAAAAGCATGCGAGGTGAAGGAGGATAGGAAGGGGGAGAAAAGCAATGGTGGACAATGGGGAAAGAGAGATGGTAGGGAGAAGGGGGTTACCTATTGAGCTTGCAATTAGCAACAAAATGTAATAAAATAAAAAGAAGTACTGTATGTATGTTACCAAAACAAAGTTGCTAAAATAGATTGAATTTCTCCTGCATCTCAGTTTGGCTTCAAATTCAAAAAGCTGTTAGGTTCCTTAGAAGCCAAGATGTGAATTTGAACTTGTGATTTCAAGAACCTCCTCCAAGTGACCAGGTAGAAAATGATCTCTTGTGTGTCCCCTCTGATGTGACCCATGACCGGGTAAAGGGACAGATACTAATCCCCTTGGCTGCAGCTATATGCCGAGGATGATAGCTTTGCTTCTCAGGTCAGAGATTCAAACTGGGTTTTCACTGACACTTTCTTGACCCCCTCCCCCCTCTTCCAGCTTTCAAAGACCCATTGCCAAGCCTTGCACCTGACTCCCAGCTGATGGCTTATATCTGCACCTCTTGTCTTGCAGTGTGGGAATCTTTGAACAGGCAGGATAAAAACCAAGTAAACCTCATAGATCTCATTTATCGGGGCCCACAGAGGGAGAGGTGAAAAAGCTTGGGAAAGAAACATTGCTGAGTGGTGCTCCTAGAGAATACGCTTCATTTTGTCTTTCTTTCTAGTGCCTCATTCCAGTATTCCAAAATCTAAGAGTTCTTCCCTTCTTGGATTGTATATTGATCTGGCTGTGCTCTCAATTTCCATGAATGAGTGGACTGTGGAGTAGTTTCATGGACAACTTTGCTTCTCCCCAGGCCTGGGGTCTATACTCTGAAAGTCAGTGTCCACCTCCCTTGGATATGGCTTTTATTTTGTCCTCATTTCTCCTAGGACTGGACCTTCCCAAGTGCCCTAATGTCTACTCTGTTTCCTTAAGAACAGCTTGACAGTGCAATTTCAATGTTAAATTGAAACAATTTCCCTTCTCACTGGTCACATTCTATGATTTCTAATACATTTTCCACTTGGAAATGCATTTCCACTCTTGCCTTTGAAACCTCTTTAATACAGCATAATCAATGGTCTCTCCAGGCAATGGAGGACATTTATGACAAAGTTTTCATTACTCAAATGTAGTTCATTCTAGTGGTCAAGACTAGGTTGCTGCGAACCCCCTTGATGTTTCAATCATAAGTCGTGCGAGCACATTTAAACCTAAATAGTAGTCCTAACCCTTGTTGGCTTGGCTTGATTAGTGCTCAGTATGAATGTAGGGCTTCCTCCATACCCAATATGTGCTTTATTTTGTAGCTATTATTCCAAACCACAGACTTGGTACTGTTTTAAGTCATACCATACATTTCAGGAAAATGCCCATAGGTTAAAGACAGTGACAGGGGTAAGGCAACGTGTTTGACAAGGCTCTCCTCTCTTGTACTTTCGCTTTCTCCTTCCCATCCTCCAGAACATCTGTTTATATGGGCACTGAATTTCCCTCTGAATCGTCTACACTAGCGAGGGTTTAGGATTCAGTGGTATAGCCTGGGGCCCCTTCTTGGGCTGACTGCTAATATGGCATCTCTATTATATCTGTTTAACCCCTTGCCTCTAAGGATCTTGCTACCTGAAGCCTTCTCCCCTAATATGGTGTTTTCTTATAGAGGCTTTTCCTTTTTTATGGGTATGTGCATGCATGTTCCCATGTGTCTGGACTCACAGGAGTATGCATATTCATGTGCACATATATTGCACATACATGTGAAGACCCAAGTTTGATATTGGTTGGACATCCAGTCACTCTTCACTTGTATTATTATTAATATGGGGGAAATCTCTCCATCGAGCCTAGAGTTTGTTAATCAGATAGTCCAATCAGCCAGTTTGCCCTGAGGCAGTCCCTATTTTGACCTCTGAATTCTGGGATTGCAGGTGGCCTCCACGTTTAGATCACTTTTAGGTGGGTTCTGGGACCCAAACTCTGATCATCATGCCTGTGGAGTTAGCTCCTTACCCATTAAACATCTCTCCAGCCCTCATAAAGAGATGCTGAGAACATTATATGACACGTTGATGTTTTTTTAAATATTTTAAATGCTTAAATGTGATAAAAATTATTTCAATTGAACAGATAAAATCAACGAAACCCTCTGGTTAACTTAAAATACAAATAAAATTTGATATCCTTCATAGTTCATTCAGAATTAATCTCGCATTGCGAGAGGGTGACTCAAGGACAACTATGCTGACTCGGCAAAATGGAATCCATGTGGAACATATTACACGATGAAACAAATTATCCTAAATGAAAACTCTTAATGACTATCTATGTTTGGCAGCAACATCTTCCTGTAATGCAAACCAAAAACTGTGATTCTCAATTGGTTGGTCATGATTAACCACTTAATCTTCAAACCAGCTTAGCATTTCCAGCCCAATGTCTGAGTACAAGTTTTGTGAACTTTGGACAGGGGACACTTAGGTACAGGGTTGAGTGAACATAGCCCGATATTCCCTCTGCTTTCACCTTGCAGACCTGCTTGACCTTGCAGAGGGTTCTCCCAATTCTGTTAGTATCCTGATTTCAGTATTCTTACCCTTCTCTTGCAGCTTTAGTTAAATATTGACCTCAGGTGAACTCATTTTTCATTTAATTTAATAGAATCCCTCTCTTTTTATTGGAAATTGTGATGTTGTGTCTTGTGAATGAAAAGTACTTAACCTCTAAGAAAAAAACGTCTTCAGAGCAGCTGGTCACATAAATACTGCCAATGCTGGATGGGAAATAGGACATGAGAAAGGAAAAAACACAAGCTCTGAATTAGAAAGAATAGCACAGGACTCTTGATCCTGTCACCAACCTAGCTTATTGCTTAAGTCTGTATCCTCATCTGCATAATGGAGCTTTCTAGTTCATAAATTACTCGACCAAATGAAATCATAGGTAGTCTTGATGAAGTGTGGGGCATAACATTTAGAAACCCTTGACTTTGAGGTAGCTATGGTAACTATACATAATTTGAATTCTATGTCTGAAAGTAATAGGCAGATTTTTGTATTAGAGGTATATTTGGTTACTGGAGTATTAGACTGTGGAAGAGATGATCCTGACCTGCTAAAGATTTGTGCCAATTTTTCTTTCTTTTTTTTTTAAAAAACATTTTTTATTATCTCCACTCATACAAGCTTAATAGGTACACCGGTTCCCTCCCTCCCTCCTCCTCCCCCCAACCCCTCTGCTCACCCTCCCCTCACCTCTCCCTCCCTACCCGCCAGTGCCTCCCCTCCCCCAATTCCCGGAGAATCCTTTAATGTGCATGCCAAACTCTCCTCTGGGTCCTCCTATTTTCTCTGCTGTAACATGGTCCCCTCTCTCCTTGTTTCTGGTGTGGCCCTCCTATCCCATCCCGTCTGTTCATACTCCTTGCAATTACTGTATTACAGAGATTTATTGTTGAGTGTATCTAGGTGGGCTGGGTGGGTTTGGTACTAGGAGCCACCTATTAGGGAGTACATACGGTGCTTAATTTTCTGGGTCTGGGATACTTCACTTAATATAATTGTTTCTAATGACATCCATTTCCCGGCAAATTCCAGTAATTCATCATTTTTGATGGCTGAGTAGTACTCCATTGTACAGATGTACCCACATTTTCCTTATCCACTCGTCAACTGTTGGACATTTGGGTTGATTCCATGACTTTGCTATTGTAAACAGTGCTGCTATGAACATGGTCATGCTTGTGCTATCGAGGCGAACCTCTGCTGTATGGGGGGTTATTCCCAAAAGTGGAATCGCAGGGTCATATGGCATTTCAATCTTTAATTCCTTTAAGAATCTCCAGATGGCTTACCAGAGTGGCTGTATGAGCCTGCATTCCCACCAGCAATGTAGGAGAGTTCCCCTCTCTCCACATCCTCTCCAGCATTTGGTGTTGTTTGTATTGTGGATTTTTGCCATCCTGACTGGGGTGAGATGATATCTCAGGGAAGTTTTGATTTGCATTTCCCTGATGGCTAAGGAAGTGGAGCATTTTTTCAGATATTTGTTAGACATTTTAATTTCATCCCTGGTAAAGTTTCTTTTAAGTTCCAGGGCTCATTTTTTAATTGTGCCATTAGTTTCCTTGGTGTTTAGTTTTCTAAGTTCTTTGTGTTGTGCCAATTTTTCTTATTCTTATTTCAGGACATATATCCCCAGTTTCTTTTATACTTAAATGGAAACGTGGGTAAGTGAAACAAAACATGTGTTGTTATTATCAATGGTTGTAAATAGTATATATCCTTCCCTGCCTTGCTAATAAGTATTAAATCCTCTCAATCCCTTTTCTTCCAACCCACCAACTAAGTATTGATGTCCAATTGATCAAAGGCATCCAAAGATGTTGCAAGTAGAGTGAGGGAGTACAAGTTTCCATCTTAAAACAATTTACATGACTTACATTATCACCATTACACATAGAGCTCTTAGAATGCAATAGGTTGCCCAATTAATTCAAAATGAATGTATGTATGTAGGTAAGTGTGTATGTATGTATGTATGTATGTATACATTTAATACTATAAATGCACAAGAAATGATGCTATATACTGCAAATAAGGCATGGAACAAGTTTCACCAGGTTATCAGCTAAGCAGAGTACAGGAACAAAAAAACCTCTTCCCAGTGATCAGGTAGAAAATGAACTCCTTTGTGTTTCCTATGATGTGACTCATTTACAATTAGTAAAATTTTAAAATAAAGACAATATGATGTACCACATAAACACATAGTAGGAAACACTAAATTTTCATTTTCAAGAATAGATGACCTCCAGACAGATACCTAGATAATAGGAAGTTATCTCACCAGAGAGAGTTATGTGATGCAGGCAGTATCCAGGTCCAAAGCTCCATGAACTTTCCAGCTAAATCTACCACTCTGTAGATGCAATGTTTTTTCAAAAGCTCTGCAAAAACAACATTGGCAAACTTCCCAAGATGTGGAATAGTCTCCTCAAGATGTCCCTTGAACCTGCAGTGAGGTTGTGACCATAAAAAGGTGGAATCTGGGGAAGTAAAAACCAAGCTGCTCAAATAACCTGAAAGCTTATGATGAAAGTGCAGGACCACTGTCAGTCCTGGAATTTATGAACAGAGATCTAGTCTCTGAACAAATCAAAAGCAGAAAAACCACTGTGGGAGCTTAGGTGTTTTGTCTCTGATGCTCAAAGTGACTGCCGATGCAATGGATAGGAAGCAGCAGCCCACCAGGCCAAGGAGTCTTCTCTGTGGCAGAGAGTGAAATATTGTGTTTTATCTGTCTGCTCCAGATGCAAGTCTGAATGACCCCCTAACACTGAATGGCACCTGGTAGGTTATGGAAGAGATCAAGATGTTGAAACAGGGTTTATTTCTTCTCTGACCCTCCTGAAGACTGAGAAAAGTAGAAACTCAGGAAGTGAGGAACATTAGCTTCTCCTGAATTCAGGACAGTGAGAAAGTTTCTATCTCTAATGCCTAATGAGATAAGCAATTTCTTTTTTTATTTTTCTATGTTTGCAAGCATAGTGAGTACTCATCTCTGCTTCCCTCCACACCACCTCCCTCCTATCCCCTCCTTTCCTTTCATCAGTTCCTCCCACTCGCTCCTTACTGTAGGCTTCTTTGGATGCCAGGGTTCCCTCTGGCTTGTCTACTCTTGTGGGGTTCAGACCTTTGGTGACTTACAGAGTTGCCTCTCTTTGGGCCACCCCACTGATCTGGGCATTTCCCTTCACTCATCCAGCTTTAGTCCCCAAGGTTTCCACTGTATGTTCTTATCTTTCTAAAGTTGCTAGGTAGTCTGTGGAAGAATGTTGGCATGTCAGGTATGCAGGTCTGGTAAGGACAAGTCTAACCGTAGTGAGTTCCCAGATACATTCAGTCCAGCCTTAGGTGGAACATCTTGTCCAAGGGAAAACCTCCCCATCTTTAAGTTCTTACAATCTCACCACCCTCTCTTCTACAAGGTTCCCAAAACCTTAGGATGGGGGAGACAATCAATTTCATCAGATAGAGTGATCCAAAATCTATGGAGAGCCAGGTTAACTTATTCAGCTTTGGATTTTTAGCAGTACTCATTTGTTCTGGGTACCTGTTCATTATAGTAACATAATATGTGAGTGGAAGAGCAATTTGCTCTATTGTAGTATAGTGGTTTTCTAAACGTGATCTATGAATGCAGTGTCACCATCATGTAGGAACTTCTGTGCCATAGTGTCACCATGGTCTAGGAACTTATAGACCACTGCATTATCAGCACGTATGAACCTCCAGACCACAGCAGCACCACCATCTGGAAACTTAAGGAACACAACATTACTATCATCTACAAACTTCTGGACCACAGTATTGCTACCATTAGGAACTTCTGGTATACAACAGCATGATCATCTAGTTAGATAACTTCTGCACTATAGTTTGCCAGAATCTAAGAACTCTGTACCATAGCATTTTGGTTATCTACAAATATAAATATAAATATAAATATAATATAAATATAAATATAATATAAATATAAATAAATATAAATATAAATATAATATAAATATAAATATAAATATAAATATAAATATAAATCCTTGGTCTTATTTCAGATCCACTGAATATGAAGTAGAACCAGAACATCTTGTGTTTTGTCAAGTGTTTCAGACAATACCAAGGCCCACCGAAGCCTGGTAATCGCTACATTTGTTCATTAAATATTTTCAAAGTCTAAGTTTTTAAAAAAACATTTTTATTTTCTTTTTAAAGTAAAAGTCTATTGAATTTGATAAGTAAAGTATTTTCTTCACTATTTACAAATAATTTGTTATCTGGAAGGCAGTGTGTAAAGATTCCATGAATTGTGAATATCATGCTTTGAATAGCTCTTTTCAAAACCCTGAATCTTGTAACTTTTCCAGAGACATCCTGTCATTGTTTCACACCCAGGATGCCATTGGTATTGGGTCAGTTTCAGGGAGTAGCTCAATAGCAGGATGCAGCCTCTGATTGCAGGGTGGGGATCATATCACCCCACCCAGGACTCCATTCTGAAGTATGCTCAGTATTTATGACTCCACCAAATTCAAGGCCAATTAAATTCTCCTTCTGTGGCCTAACACCTCACTGATGTTTGTTCACTTTTCACTACTGTCTGAAGGGAATTTTGTGGTCAAGGCAGACGATTGTATACGGTTTTTATTTCATTTTCATCTTACAGACTAAGTTAAACAGTCCAGTCCAACAGCCTACTTATCAAATAGATCAAATTTAATATTCACTGATACAATCTTACCTAAGAACTGTGGTTTCAGTTAAGTTGGTACTGAAAGTGATTATCTTGAGTTGAGTTTATGACAGCTGATCGGTATCTTTAATGGGATACTTCGTGACGTCATCATTCTGTTGACATAATTGTGCCAGAATAATAGCGCAGTATCAAATGTGACTGAAGAAAGCACACTTAAGTGACAATGCTTCCACATGTGCAAACACTAATTGCTTTGCTTTATCATAAGACTGAGCTATCTCAGAGTTTTCAATTTCAGAATAAAAGCACTGAGGAAGGCTGTTTCCCTCCTTTCAATATCCTTAAATAGTTTGAAGCAGGCACCAACTGATAGTTCCAGTACTACGAACAGAAGCGTTGAGGAAGGAGGATCACATGTAGAGACTACATAATAAAACACTGTAAAAATAAGGATGAAGAGGGATAAAAGGAGGAGGAGGAAAACTTTCCTGATAGTTAGGAAGACAATCTCTCAGATATTACTGTGTCTTGGGACCACTTGAGAGTGTTGTTAAAGTGCAGAGTTTGGCTCAGTAGATATGCTGTGAAGGTAGAGATTCTACACTTTTAATGTGCTCCAACGCAAGGTAGGTACTGTTATTCTACGATACATGCTAGGCAGCAAGTTTCACCAGACAGCCTGTTTGGAAAGAAAGAGCAGAAGCAAAACACTTCTCAATAGCCAATGCCACTCCACTCTTCTCTGCTGGAAAGTGAGTTCCAGACAAAACACTGAACTGATTTTTCTCTTACCAACCATTGCAATGTCTGTATTTGTTGTGTTTCAAATTCGGTGTTGAATAAATCCAGGTTATACAGTGTTTGGACTTGTGCATTCTTCAGGTATCGTATCCTCATGTTTCTGGTGAGTGTGAAGGGATGAGATCAGCAGACTTGGCTTTCCAGTCGGGAAGAGGAAGCAGTGCACATGTTGCTGGGGATTATCTTCTGTCCTCTCGGAATAGAGAGCTCACTCACTTGCTAGGGGAGAGGAGACCTTTGAGTTTTGCACATATTGAATGTGTTTCCCGCAAAACTGCAAACTTTGAAGGTGATCAAGATGCTGTGCTTACAAAGAAAATTTTGGGTAGAATGAGTTACAGCCAATTTTACTTAAGATTTCTAGGGATCTCCCATTTCTCCAAAATGCCTGTTTTAGCTTATCTTCTTAACTCCAAAGTTTGCTTCCACATCTCTTACCCTGGTCTTTCAAGGTTTTTTTTTTTTTTCGTCATTCTGATTGAACATGAAGAGTAACCCATGTGAGTATTTTTCATCCTTCACTACAAATGTCATTTTTAACTTGAAAAATCCACCTGGTGGCAGGACTGCCCACTCACCAGTCAGAGAACAGATGTTCTCTGAGTCTACCTTAGTTAGCCATGTGACGGGCAGCTGGGAAATATGCCAGGAAGCAGAAGTGTAGCATGGTGTTAGTTTGGACCTTGCTGGTAGCTCTTCTTTTCTATGGGTTTCTGGCACCAATGGATGCTTCACCAGCCGAGAGAGAAAACTGTAGTTTCTCACTGGCATTACACACGCACACACACACACATGCACACACTCACATTCTATATACTCTACTTGGAATAAAAAGAAAGTCTTATAAGGAAGTTGGCTGTATGCCACATTGCCATAGGTTATACTGTTAGGTGCATTAGATAAAATGTGTGAAGGAGCATATGGGCCTTGTGAAAGAAACACCTGCTTGCTTCAACTAGAAAATGAAAAATAAAAGTTGTTCTACTGCTAATTTGGAAGCTCTAGAAAGAAAGTGAACTGTGATTAAATAAAAGAGGACGCTGGAGGCTCTTTCCCGCCCATGTCCTTCCTACTAAGACATCTCTGTTCCTTTGGTTGTAAACCAGATTATGATTAAAAGCATGCTCTGAATTTAGATTCTAGGATCGGATTTAAGAAATCCAAATACTAGCAACTTGTCTATAATAAATAGATGCACACAAACACACACACCTTTCTAATTTAAAAAAGCAAGATTTAGATCTGCAGTCAAAAGCCAATATTTTCAATACATTCTAGCACTCCTAAACTTGGAAGTAGTCTGAAGTTTAGTTACTGTTCTCAGAAGAACAAGTCCAATGTCCAGAAATGATGTGCTAGCAGCAAAATGTACACTTTCTAAATGATATATTCATGCACATGAAATGATCTTAGAAGATTGTAAGTGGCTTTTCATTTCACTTAGTGTTACTTCATCTTGATACCTGCACAGCAGTAGTAGAGTATTTAGGAAAATTCACTGCTGCAAGATTGGTCAAGTAAGCAGGTAAGATTCTTAAAGGCTAAAGAAATTCATGAGTCTACCAAATTGTTTTAAAAGTGTGTATGTGTATTCATACATACACATACACATAGCCTCATGCAATCGCTATAAATAAAATTTTGTATTTACAAATACACATTATCTTCCATATAATAAAATGGATGCAATCACATATCTTTTCTGAATAGGAAGGAGGTTTAATGTTCTTTTGTCCAGCTGCATTTTCTGATTTTTCTCAACTCAGTATTTGTTACATATGTAATAAAACCAACAATAAAGTGAGGTAAGAAATAGAATCTGTAGCACACAGCACACTGGAGGCTGGTTTAGACTGTATCTCAGATCCACCCTGGTAGTTGAAGCTCATCTATGAAGGGAGCTTGCAGTGATGTTGGGGAACTGCCCTGCATGGCTACAGCTTCTATTCTTATGAAGGATTTTCTTATATAACAGCAGTGTTCAGACATATTCCAGGGATTCAGTATGTTCTATATCCTGCTTAGTAAGTAACACTTTACTGGAACTCAGAGCGCGAGTTACTTTTTTCTGTGAACCCGCGACTGTGGGTGTTCCACTGGGTATACCTACGAGGAATTAGTTACTTAAGGCAGAGCTCTGAGCAGGCCTGTAAGCAACTGACTGATTTGCTTTAGTCAGAGGGAAATAGCCCCCCTTTGTGGCTAGGACAGTTCCTTGGGCAGGTGAACAAAGACAGAGAGCAAGCTAGTTGGTATTTATCAAACTGGCAAGCTAAAAAGTAAATAGACAGCACTGGTCTTTGCCCTGTGCTCTTGACTTTGGATATAGTGTGGCCAGTTTCCTATGTTTCCTCCTGGTAACTCTCCTGCTATGATAGATTGTCATCTGGAATTGTGGGCCAGTAAAATCCCTTGTTATCTTAAATCATTTGGTTCCAGTGCTTTCGCTGTAAAATAGACACTCAGCTACACTCATTTATTATTTTGTTTTTTGTGATGCTTTTGCATTAACAGCAAAGTTGAATAGTTACTACAGAGACTATGTGGTCCACAGGCTTTAGAACATTCATTAGCTGACCCTTTGCACGAAAGACTTCCACAGTGCCCTGTAGCCAGCACAAAATACTATGCTTCTGTGTTCAAAAGTTATAGGCTTGATATCCAAGCCTGAAACACACCATTTAAGCCTTTTACCTTTCAATTTCAAGTCAATTCTTTTCATGTGTGTTTGACTCAATCAAATGTAATTCAATAAATTTTTTTGGGACGATTCACTCAAATTAGTGTTAAAAAATAAAATAAAAAGTCACATCTATGCCACACCATTCCCAACTGAAAGGAAGTTGTGTTTCCAGTGAAGAGAACAGCCTTCAGACCCCCCCCAACCAAACTGAATTGAAATGGAACTTAGGATACCCACAGGAAAATATGTCCAACTGCTCTTTCTCTCTATAAAAATGATAGTTTGAGTAAGAACTGAACCTGATATAAAGCTGGCTTAACATGCTTTGTATACCTATAAACTTGCAAAACAGAAGTTGTTGTCTTGACATATATACCTCGTAAGCACCATCCCTTTTTTTAAGTTAACTTGAATGTAGATGGTAATAAAATGCTGTATTATATTAATTCAAAACATTCACTTTGAATACAACTGACTTTTCAATATTATCATTAGCCCTTTGTATCCAAAGCAGACAGAAAGAAAGAAGGAAAAACAAAATTCCCCCACAAATTCATCCAAAATGGACACGCACACCTGATTCTCCCCTTAGTGGAGTCTTAGTCAAGAGAGGAGATCATAACTCAGAAACTTCCATTCTAATATATTCTGAGTCCTAAGTTCCTCTATTCTTGTGACTCTGAGGCCATCCTGAAAAATCAGGGCCTCTCATGCTTTTCTGTTCCTTTTGTAATGGCTTTCCTGCATTATATGTCTCATTGGATGAGGGAAATATTCTACCAACAGCTGTGCTGTCTTCAATCTCCTATAATTTTCTGATAGTTATTGAATATCTCAAAAACATAGCCTCCAGCTTATCTACTACAAAACAAAAACTAGAGCGACTATGAAATTGTATAAAGATTTAGAGAAATCATACTGTCAGTAAAGCACCATGGTTTAGAAAACTCAAGTTAACATGAAAGAATAATGGTGATAAATTCTAAGATTTTTATAGAGATCATAAGTGTTTTTAAAAGACAGAGCAAGTGCTGATGACCAGGGCTACCCAAATGTGTTGTCTTTGTTTTACTATCTCACTTTGTACATATCTCTGTGTATTCCTGTAGTCAGTGTAGTATTTTCTTTTTATATCATAAGAAATGTCTGCTAGCGGAGCAGCAAAACTGCAAAAGAAAATCAACAAACCATAATCCAGAACTTCAGAGACTCTATATCAACCACCTAGAACTAGGCCAGCCTAATCTCTCCCCATCCTGAAGCTCAGGGAAATTTGCAGAAGAGGGGGCAGTAAGAGTGTAAGAGCACAAGGATGGGAGGAGCAATGATATGCAAGATACTCCACACAAGTTAGGGCCGAAGCAATCACAATTGGACTTTGCATGCCCTGCGCAATGTCCAAACACTATTGACCCCACAAAGTCTAGCATTTGCTAAAGGCACCAAGATCCCTGGAGGCAAGGGATTGACAGCCACAGTAGTGTTCCTATGCTTAAGGGGAACACAGGAAAGGGTTCAGGGAAATGCCACTGGGTCCTTGTATGTCATCGGAGAGGAGAGCCCAGAGGAGAGACTGGCAGGCACATTAAAGGATTCTCCGGAGATTGGGGGGGCACTGGAGGATGGGGAGGGAGGGGTGAAGAGAGGTGGAGCAAGGGGGCCGGGGGGAAGAGGAGGGAGGGAGGGAACAGGTGTACCTACTAAGCTTGTATGAGCGGAAATAATAATAAAAAATGTTTAATATAAAAAAAGAAATGTCTACTAGGCTACAAAATCTTTATGTAAAATCACCTGAGTCTAGAGATAACTAGAAAGGTCTGAGGTGCCATGATAAAATTTATCTAAAATGCATATTAGATAGAAGACAGACCTATATGGAAAGAAAAACTTGACCTTAAACTTCTTAGAACTTAATATATGAGTCATTTCCAAAGGAATGAGCAATTTTTTTTCTCCTCGGGAACAATATTTATTTGGGAGGGACGAATTCCCTTAATTTTACTGGAATGTAACTAAGACCTAGACTCCTATGTTTCTGGGGACACCATGGAGTCTATTAATTGACCCCAAACAGATATTTCAAGCTGAGATGGTAAGCCTTTCACTCAGTGAAGTGAACATGATTCCCTAAGAGTCAGGAGGGATTCTTCAGTTTTTCTTTTTCACTTTATTGTTAACATTGGCTCACTAAGTAATGGGTTTCATCTCAGCATTTAGTTTTTCCATTCCTAACTTGAACATGGACCCTCCATATTATATTGTCATGGCCCAATGCTTGCTTGACATATATTCAGTAGATATTAGATGAGAAGAACTGGAGATGATCAACCAACTCACCCATTTACTTCTCTTATGCTATACTGTAGAAAGAGAGCAGCAGAAGTTTGAATAACATTGCTGTTGCACAACTTGAGTTGTACAAACTAAATATAAGGGTAATCTATGTCGCCATTAATGGAATAACTGGATTGGGAAGTAATATGCATTGTTATTATTGGGAATGTTTGTTAAGGTCATGGATCTAAAGAAAGAGTATGAATGTAGGAAGTGGAATTTTACTTATATGGATTTTCTCATCTTTTCAAATTTAAAATAGTCTATTTCTTATTTTTAGATAGATAGATAGATAGATAGATAGATAGATAGATAGATAGATAGACAGACAGATAGACAGATAGACAGATAGATAGATAGATATTATTTATATATGTGCAGGTCAGAAGACAGCTTCCAGAAGTTGGTTCTCCCCTTGCACTATGTGGGCTCTGGGAAATGAATTTAGGGTGCTAGGTTTGTGTGTAGGTGCTTTTACCCATTGAGCTATCCCAGTGGACTGGGTTTGCCCCTTTAATTTCCCTGCTGAATCATGTGGCATTTCAGCTTTGGGAAGGAAGTAGTTTTACTTCCTTGTTCCGTGACTATGTCTTGGCGCATTCTGGAGACTGAGGCAACCATAGACAGTGATTGTGGCAGCAGGCGTGGGCTCTGCCCGATGCGTGGAAGCCATGCAGGAGCTGCTGGTCCTGGAGCGATGAGTGATTGGAATCATTTCTAAAAGGACTGTGGCCTTTTGACAAAGATTAGCTGCTGAAAGCTCTGTTGCCAACTGATGGGTTATTCAAATCATTGGACCATGACACCAGGATCTACTCCATCCCCTCTGCCATGACACTGTGCCTTATCACAGGCAGTGATGGGCCTGAGCAACTATGGCCTCAGCCTTCCAAAACCACAAATCAAGATGCATTTCCTCCTTTGGGTTGTTTCTCTAGTATATCTGGCAGAGCAATGAAAACATTTGACATGGTTATAATGAGTGACCTTCTAAAATGTCTTCTTCGTATTAGAGCCTGCAGTAAACTCACTTGACCTGTGAAGAACTGTGAGGGGCCCACCACAGAATGTGATGTGGTGCTAGTCTTCAGTTGGTGTGTGTGTGTGTGTGTGTGTGTGTGTGTAGAGAAAGAGGAAGGAGGAGGATGAGGACAGGCTGGAAGGCAGACAGGAGACAGGGATAAGTGGGAGTCTGTTGTAGATGATGACTTGGCTCATCAAGAAAACAAAACCAAAGGAACGACGGAAGGCAAGACAGCAGGGGACCAGAGAAGGAAAACTCAGTAGGACAATGCCATGGGGTTCCTCAAAACAGTCAGGAAGCATCTTGAGAGACGCCAACAAGCAAGCAGGCTCCTGATGATTAATTTTGTGTGGAAAGATTTTAAAGGTTAAAGAAAAACAAATGAAAATTTCTTTGATACGTTTAATGTGTTATTAGAGGATGCATATTCATCTTAAAACAAGATTTCTGCAATGATAGCTACAAGTCTATAACAGTCTGCCCTTACTTCTCTCAGCTTCACAAGTATCCCGTCTACTCAGGGGTCAATGTGCTCACTGTTAGTTATATAAAGGAGGTGGATTAAACAATGGAATACAAAGCAAAAACAGTTCCAAATAAATTCATACTGTACCTCCTCACATTCATTAGCTGCCTGTCCAGTACTACCTTCCATAGAAAAGAATGGCTGAGTTGTCCTTCAAAGACACCAGAGATCAAAATGTAAAATGACATCTTGATGTCATGACTTTTGTCCTATTTCCTCTTGCATAATGTCATAGGAATCATCTATTACATTCCAACAAATTGAACATAAGAAAACAGTGTGAGAAACCTGGCCACAGTTTCTACATGACACATAGACAGAAATGATATGTTACTATTATTTATTAATTTATTCAATGAATATTTAAAGTATTCCTGTTTGTGTTAGGTACTGTATTGGGATATCAGGAGATCATATAGCTTTTCTTCATTTTGCTTCTTGCATAATTTTAAAGAATATAAGAAGACACACACACATCATATGTATGCACAGGACTCAAGGCATGTGTGACTTGGGAATTGGGATTGCAGTACAATATTAAATACTGTTGCAGTTACTCTGCATATTGCTAATAAATTCATGATAAAATGGCTTGTGGGAATAAAAGATTTTATTCTGGCTTATAGTTGTCTAGTTATAGCTCTGGGCAGAAGGATCTGGCCACACCAGATCCACAAAACTACTGAGAGTGGGACAATCGTCACTGGTCATACAAGCATATCTGTCCAAGTACGTGGGAGAATCCCAACTTTCTTAACCAATTCCCTCCATTTCATCCACCTGTCTAGGGAGCACTCTCACTCTGCATGGACTGGGTCTCTCCACTCCCCCATCAATTAGACAATCTCCTGGTGGTTTGCTCAGGGCTTAATTCAACTACTAGTTTTTCTTTAAAAATTCACCTTCTTTGGCAAGTTGACATCTGAATTTAACTATCACATGTAAAAATTGAAAGCAAATGCTACTGATTTCCTGGAGAAAACTGTTTTCTAATTGATACTTTAAATGTCTTCTTAAAACTTGGTATTAATTAGGGACCCCTCATAAAAACAATAAGATGGAGGAACAGTTGATGATGATTACTGGAATCAGCTTTGACCTACACACACACACACACACACACACACACACACACACACACACCTGTTCCCACATTGCTCACTCACATGTACACATAAATACATACATGTACATACCCTATACATATGAAAATGTAGAAAAAGAGAGAAAGAAAAAGAGCAATTGTGATTTTACAGTAATCAAATATCCTATTAGAAAATTTCTTTCAAACATACACACCAGGACTGTGAGATTATCCTGAATATCTTGCAGTGACCTGGAAGAAAGACTGCCCTTGAATACCACCTAATTAATGTTAAAATTGTGAGTTAAAAATAACTAACCCCTGATGACCACAAATGAACTTTTTTCACTTGGAGGTGGCCACAGAACAATGCTACCAGCACAATCACAGAACCTCTTAAATTCTAGTTTTATTGGCTGTGACTATGTACCCAGTTTGTTCCTACAGAAACTCTCCTCCCTTCACCCTCTTCTTTATCTCCCTCCCTTCTTCTTTCTTCCCCTTCTTACCCTTTCCCCCTCTTCTCTCTTCTTCCTCCTGTTCTCTCCCCTCTATCTTTAAATGAATGGGAGATTATGATTAGCTCTAAATCTTGCCTCCTTCCTGAATGAAACTACTCTTCTGTGTGCTTCTTGGAACACTGCTTTGTCCTTTTTGGTTCAAGACCCTCAAACAATCCATATCTCACTAGCTTAATTCAATTTTTCAGTCTAATGCTCTTCAGCTTCTGCCTTTCTGGACTCAATCTGTGGTGTATTCTTTAAACATTTACAAAAGCCTTCTACAACCTTTCACCAACACACGCACACACACACACACACACACACACACACACACACACACACACACACGTGCTACTCCTTGCTATATTAACAAGTCTTAAACAGCACACAGAACAACAACATAAGTGTATGTGTTTACAAAGCACATGGGAGCTCAATGATGTCATAGTGCTGTAAATTCACTTGATGCAGGCAAAATTTTAAAGAAAACTTTTTTTTTTAAAATGAAGAAAAAACTCGGAGGGGAAGTTGGTTCTGCCATGTAAGACAGAATGAGAAGCCAGAGTGAACAGGGTTCATTTTCTCTGAGCTGGAGAGATATTAAACTATATTACGTCTCTGAGACACAATGAGAAAAATGATACAATTCTCTCATGGAAAGAGAAGAAAAGAAAATATCTCTTACAAGATATAAATGGCGGAAGAATTTGCAGAAGAGCACACTATGAGGTCTGTGCACATGTGTTAGAAAGAAAAAAATGAAAGACAATTGCTGAATATGAAAACATTGGCAGATAAAATGTGCCAGGAAGTGAAATCTGTGATTCATAAAAAAGCTCGTATTATAATAATTTCTTTTCATGCTCTGACCTTCCCATCCCACTCAGGGCACATTCCATCTCTTATGTAATCGACAGTGATGCCATCAAAGTCTGCTTTGTATAAATATTACCTCTTCTTCCCAGAGGCATATAGGCCGGCTCTTAATTCCATTCTATTTGCTCTTCTGGACAGGGAATAAAGCATACAGCCCTCTGCTTGCCTCGCTTTCCTGAAAGCAACCAGCACATTGATGCCACTACCTCTCCCCAGACCAGCCTACAGCAGCACTTGGGCTAACTGGTCTCCTAGGATTTTCAAGGTGTTTGTGACTAACAGCACTCTATCCTTCTTCCTGCTCAGAACTGCTACAGGCCTGGCTCTCGGTGCAGTGTCTAATGAAGAGCTGGAGTTTGCAATGCATTTCCCCTTTTGTTTTCCATTTCACTAGAGGATCCCAAACCTTTCCATTCCACTATGTCATCCCACAAAATCCAGCTCTTTTATGCCAATGCCTTTTACCTGTGGCCTGCAGTTGCCCAAATAATGAGATTACAAGCCCCCCAGAACTTAGCCCCTGCCAATGGTTTGTTCCTATCCTTTCTTCTCTCATACCTGCAATACTCTGTCATTTGTAGTACTTATGAAAGTATGTCTAGTCTCCAGACTGTGCTCCCCCCAGTCTGTAGGTATCATAGACTTGTCCATTTGAACACACATTTGAATCATTTAAGACTCCAGCTCAAGCTTTGCATTGTTTATTTACAGCAAATGTATAGGCTTTTTATTTCTTTTCGTGTGTGTGTGTGTGTGTGTGTGTGTGTGTGTGTGTTTGTATGTGTATTTTTGATGTTTACATGTGTGTGAGAACACAGGTGGGTGTATGTACTCAACCGTACTTGAGTGGGTGAAACTGTGGAGACCCAAGGGTGATATCAGGAATCATCTTCTATCTTTCTTTTACCTTATTGTTGTAAGCTGGGTCTCTAAGGCCAGAGCTACTAGAGCTCATCTTGATAGCCAGCTTGCTCTGGCTCCTCCTTCCAGTGTGAGAATTATAGGTGGGCTGTTAAATATGCTTGGCATTTTTTCATGGAATCCAGAGGAATTCAGCGTCAGGTCTCTTTGCTGCTAAGCAAAGGGATTAACCACCGAATGGAGCCTTTTATGATTATAATACTGGGGCCACAGAAGGACTCTGGAGCTCCATGAATCCCAACTCTCACAGTGACAAAGACAAGATCACAAGTCTTATATTGTACTTTTTTATACAAAGTAATAAGAACTCAGAATAAATCCAAAAGTATTACTGTGCTTTCTGATTCTACATACTCCCCAAACCCAGTAGCTCCCCCTCTAGACTATGGTACTATGATCAAAATGTGCAAGACATAGTACTCAATATTAAATGCTACAGAGCAGTTAGTTAAACTGAGATTTACAAGCTCCTCTCATGATTTCTAACCTGTGAGAATTCAAAAGATGTCAGATACAATTCCTAGACACCATAGGGGGAAAATGAGTCCAACTACTTAGGAACAATATGTACTACATGTTCAGAGTCACACTGTGAAGATCTAATTGGGAGATCAAGCTGGGCTTTGAAGGATACAAAAGTTTTGGATAATAGAAAAGTAAATTCAGAGGGTGGAACACTTAGAGTAGGTTGAGTTCATCTTGCAGTTTTGTGCTTTTGGAAAAGAAGATGGAGTGACACTTGGTGGCATCAGTCAAAGACTGCCCTGCGCTGGAGACTTATGAGTCGGCAAAAGTATGTCCTAAGGTGACGAGGATGTTCTAAGCACCACACTTCCTCAGCCATTGAATGAGCACTTCAATCCTGTGGACCCCATTTCTTGTTTCCATTTCTGTGCAACTAGACACAGGTAGAACAGCAATGCTCTCCCTTGGGGTTACACTGAGAAACAGTAGGAAAGATGCATGGCACAAACTGCCCCCAGGGAACTGTACCAGAAACTCTTAACCATCAGTGCCCTGCATCTGTTTCCTCAACTCCCTAGCAAGCAGCTCCACTGCAAAATCTCTCTTTTTTTTCTCAGAATCTGTGATTTATTTATTTATTTATTAACATTTTTTAATATCTCCGCTCATAAAACTTAATAGATACACCGGTTCCCTCCCTCCCTCCTCCTCCCCCCGACCCCTCTGCTCACCCCCCCTCACCCCTCCCTCCCCACCCCCCAGTGCCTCCTCTCCCCCAATCCCCAGAGAATCCTTTAATGTGCATGCCTGACTCTCCTCTGGGTCCTCCTCTCCCATGAGGTACAAGGACCCAGCAGCATTTCCCTGAACCCTTTCCTTTGTTCCCCTTAAGCATAGGAACACTATTTTGGCTGTCAATCCCTTGCCTCCAACGATCTTGGTGCTTTTAGCAAATGCTAGATTTTGTGGGGTCAATAGTGTGTTGGACATTGTGTAAGGCATGCAAAGTCCAATTATGATTGCTTCAACCCTAACTTGTGTGGAGTATCTTGCATATCATTGCTCCTCCCATCCTTGTGCTCTTACACTCTTACTGCCCCCTCTTCCGCGAATTTCCCTGAGCTTCAGGATGGGGAGAGATTAGTCTGGCCTAGTTCTAGGTGGTTGATATAGAGTCTCTGAAGTTCTGAATTATGGTTTGTTGATTTTCTTTTGCGATTTTGCTGCTCCTGCAATGCCCTTCACTCCATCCTGATGGGTATTGGATGTCACCCTCTGGCCAGAGATAAAAAGCTGTTAAACTAGAGTCTTGTTATAAGAGTATATTCAAAGGTAGATGTAATAAAAGTAGGAAACCACAGTGAGGGAGGGGGTCAATCACCCATTTTCAAAATGGTTACTTATTTGTCAGATAATAAGTAATCCACTGCAGAATCTCTAAATGCAAGGTTCGATTTTATTGGGGGAAACATGTCCACTATATGCCATTGTTCTTTAGGGTTATGTAGTTTTCGGTTAATTGTACTGCCATGAGCTCAGTTTCCAAAAAATCTAAAGTAGTTTTGGAACCATGACTGAGCACAGTTGTCCTTCAGAAAGCCCAATCTTGAGGTCTTCCTTGGGACTAAGGGTCCAACCCATTTTAGCACTTTCCCCCAAACAAAGCAGTATTTTATGACCAAGAGGACTGCCCTAAAAAGAGTTTCCTGGAAAGGAATGGGGATTTTCCCTTCTACCAGAACATTAGACTGCTAACTAAGCCCTCTGTCACAAGTCCTCCAATGAGATGTTGCTGTCAACCCAAAGACACACGTCTTGCTCTTCTCCCCGGCCTACAGGCAAGTTCCAAAGACCCACAGCCACATGCATCTGTGGAGTAAACATGCCCACCTTACATACTTGGTTCTCATTACATTGTGTTAAGATTATGAGGGTCTCTTAGCACCTTGAACTTGGGCTATTTCTGTGGTTCTTGTTAGTTTGAAATAACTCCAAACCTGTTCACTTAGATTCTGACTTTACTGAGAAGAATCCTGTGATCTTCATTTTACTGGGAAGAATACAGTGTAGCCCAGTAGTCCGTTGAAATTGAACAATTAATCCTGAAATGAAGATATTGGGATTACACACACACACACACACACACACACACACACACACACACACACACAGCCATTTAAATAATGTTGGGTGCTTACGGTTACAGTTCTTGAATGCATTCAGATGCCATGTTAATTAAATGGAAAATTTAATTGCTTCTTGGGATCAGACCAGATTTTACGCACCAAAGCCTTGACCTCGGAGTAACATCCCTCCCAGTGTCTGAGCTACTGTTGAACAGGGTCTGAATGTGAACAGCTTTGCCTGGACCTGAAGCACAGACTGGGACTGGGTGTTTCATTGGTAGAATCTGTTACTGGAGATGTTGATTCTTCCTTTGTAGAGTTCTTGCAAATTGTTGTCCACTTGACTCTCCTTCCTGAAACCCAAGAGGGGTACATTGCTGGACAGGCAGGGCTTCCCAAGAGTGCTTTTTAAGCCTGTGTTGACTGCAAGAATGCAGTTAGTGGGTGTCCAGAGTCTCCCTTTGATTTCTTTGGGTCAATTTGAGGATTTCTGATCATTGATTATCCAAATACTTAGGAAAAAATTTTAATTATTATCATGTGTCTCCACCTTTAAAATTAGCTATGTTATAGCCCCATATTAAAGACAGGAGCCAAGGGCATCAACAAATCATAATTCAGAACATCAGAGACTCTATATCAACCACCTGGAACCAGGCCAGCCTAATCTCTCCCCATCCTGAAGCTCAAGGAAATTTGCGGAAGAGGGGGCGGTAAGATTGTAAGAGCACAAGGATGGGGAGGAGTAATGATATGTAAGATATTCCACACAATTTAGGTCCGAAGCAATTATAATAGGACTTTGCATGACCTGCGCAATGACCAACACATTATTGACTCCTCAAAGTCTAGCATGCACTAAAGGCACTAGGATCCTTAGAAGCTAGGGATTAACAGCCACAACAGTGTTCCTATACTTATGGGGAACACAAGAGTCCTTACACCTCATCAGAGAGGAGGACCCAGAGGAAAGTTTGACATAAAAGGATGCTCCAGGGATGGGGGTAGGAGGCACTGGGAGATAGGGAGGGGGGGGAAGGAAGGGGAAAAGAGGGGAGAGAGCTAGGGGGTCCAGGGAGGGGTGGAGGGAGGGAAGGGACCAGTGTACCTATTAAGTTTGTATGAGCAGAAATAAATAAATAAATTATTTTAAAAAGCATTGGCATATATTTTTCTAAATAGTCATTTATTAATTGGTGTAGTTTTGTGACAAACTTCCACAAGTGTTAATTTCCAGTTTTGATGATTTTTTTGAAAATTGCCTTCATTTTATTTCTATGGTAAAGAGAAGGTAACTATGTACTTTCCAAGAGAAAAATATTACTAGCTCTGTTGCTGGACCCATGAGTATACATATTTTAAATATTTTTGAGGCTTGATGAAATTATTATTTTGATTTATTTACATTGTATTTAATTAAATTTCAGTTTAGCATAGTTAAAAATTTTGTGCACAAGATACTGTTATTTAAATTTGAATAAGCTATTCATCTTAAATACAACACTAAAACTATCCTGTGAGCTCTATATGTTATTTTAGCCTTCAGGTATTAACCTGAAAAAGGGAATTAGTTTGATTTAGAAGGATTAAGCTGAATTCAATTTGTAGATTTGTCTGTAAACATAGAATCACTAGTGGGCCTTTTTGGGGGAAGACTTGCTGTATTTCTGCAGTTGAGATTATACCACAATGAAATGACACAAGATAACAAGACAGGGAGAAATAAATCTCACATATGAAATTGATCTTGGTATTTATTGTAGGTTTGAAGCTGTTCAATTCTCTTGCCAACCTTAAATCCTATTTCTAGTTTTCTCTGACTTTGTTATGATATACCTAGAAGTAGGGCATGACATTGCAAAGAGGAGAGGCGCAGAGCTAATAGGTCCTTTCTAGCACCTTCACTCAGGAGACATTTTCTTTGGATCACAGACTCATCCCTCACAGTGTGAATGCAATGATTGATGAAGATTTCTTAATGCAATTTTCTGTGGTATTCCCTGAACTTTTCTTCCAGTAGTTGTGACAAAGCCCACTTAAAGTCCACACTAGTCATATTCAAAGTAAAATAGTGATTTATTGTAAAGGTATAATCCACATGGATCTCTATGGCATAGCTGAATAGGTGATTCTTCTCAACACCTTTATCCTAGAAGCTTTGTTATATGGGCACATTGCTCTTGATATTTTAAAGCCAGATGTGGTGGTTGATTTTGTTGTCAATTGGATCTGGGATCAGTTAACAGCATATGTTAAGGCACATTCGCAAATGTGTCTTGGAAGGGCTGACTAAAGAGGAAAGACCTTCCCTTAGAGTGGGTGGTGCCTTCCAGTTATGAGCCCATTACAAAGCAGGGAAAGGAAGAACTTCCTTTTCCGGCTCACCTTCGTCTCTTGTCCAGAGGTATCTCACCCTGTTGCTACCAACCTTGGTGGACACCAGAACCCGGCTTCCTGAGCCTTCCAACATGAATTGAAGACCAGTGTCTCCCCAGAAGCTTCCAGAAAATCCAGCCTCATGGACTGAGTAGCTGAGGATTCTCAGCCTCTTCAGTGTACACACCATTGCTTACTTAGAACATAGGATGGAAGGCAATTTAATGAATAATTTTTAATAAACATTCATTTTATGGTTTCATTCCTCTAAAGAGCCTGTACTAATACATCATGATACAGTTGATCAAAAAATCAAATAACAAAGTCCTTATAGAAAAGTGCAAGCTACACGAAGCTCTATTGTAAAACTGAGGACCAAGGTATCAGAAGTCTGTCTCCCTGATGTATTCTACAGGAAAGTCCTCAGACTTTTCCATGATTCTGCCCACACCTTTATTTTTCTTAACAGCTCCTGATAGCAAACCTCAAATGTAAAGGAAAACACAAAATGCATCTACTTCCACTGTATGAGAATCAGAGTTTGGTGGAGGGCAGCAGACTCTAGGTACTTGAGTCATTATTCCTGGTGGCATTTTGCTAGTGCAAGAGATCTAGATCTAAGAGTTTCTCCCAGAGCACACTCGGTTAAACAGCAAGTAAGAATTCTTTAAGAGAGCTGCATGGAAAAGGAAGCTTTAGCTAGTAAAAATGGAAGGGGTTGGGGGATCCCATCAAACTGGCCAAGAGCTGCTCTGGTGTTTAGGGGTGCTGAATATGAAGCATACAGGTTTTCAGATAAAGTACCTGCTTATTTTTTTCTGTAAAATGTTACCTGGAAAAATAATCTCACTTAAAACCTGTAAGCTAAATCTGCTATTTAGACTTTTAAAGTTTTTTTCCTTGACTAATTCAAGGAATACATAACTGTGGAACTAGGAAAATGTAGCTAACTTTTGTTATGTGTCTTTCACTGGTGACTATTTATTCCTCAAACTGAACCTTTGATGGGGTAGTAAGGTTGTTCACACTAGACAATCACAGCTCGGAAAGACTCACAACTATTAAATAGCAGGATAGGCTTTTTCTGGGAGAAATCCCCTGTTATTCTCCCAGCTGCACTTTGCAACTTTCTAAGACTTTTTGATTCAACTTAGGTCAGGGCTTGGCAAAAGCAAGGCAATTAACAGGCCACTATGTGATTAAGTAAATAGGGTCCAAAAATATGTGTCAAAGGACAGTAAGCTGCATGCATTGAGCTGATTCTTTCACACTTTTTTTTGTCATTGGGCAAAGGAGAGATACAGAATTGTACAATCATTTTATTCTCATCAAAGAAAAAGATGCAGGAGTCCTGATTGTCTTCTTCAGACACTAGAGGGGAGTTATTCAAAAGTTTGCTAGTTAAATGTGTTTTGTCAATTGAAGGCTGAGCTCTGAGGATGTCTGTGTGAAATTAGTAGTTAAGGCAGCCCTAAGCAATTCTACAAGATAGATGGTCTCATTGATGTGGGAAGACTCAGCCCATAATGATGGGATCATTTCCTGGGCAGTTAGAAAAGATGAAGAGAGCTGGTTAGTTTGTTGGCATTCTTTGCCATGCTTGGTCAGACCTGAAGTCTGGAAAGCGAGGCTTGCCCCTCTATCAGCAAAGCTCTGGTGGATATAGTATGGCTGTTCCCTTGACCCCTAGGGGTCATTGCCGACCGCACTAACGACAATAACAGGACATTTGATCATAAGCCAAAATGAAACTCTCTTGTTCCCATAAGCCATTTTGTTATGAATTTATCAAACTGCAGGCCAACCTCAGCAAAAGATAAGGTGAGAGAAACGAGGCTTGTCTGTACCCAGAATTCACAGCACCACCTACCATAAGGTAGGAGAAATCTTTGATTCCTTCCAGGGACACTACATGCTCCCTCAGGAAGTCACCCCCCCCCCACTCCCATGTAACGAGAAGGCAAAACAGGGCTACTTTGACACTGTGGGTGAGTAGTCTCCTTCAGGGAGCTGCTTGACCTTCCTCACACTAGCTGCCTTATGTGTTATCATATTTCAAGCTTGGAGGGAAGGATTTACCCTGGGAGTTGGTCAGTGGACAACCTACAGAGCCCAAAATAGTGACCTAACTGGATCAAGGCCTGAGATACAAGTCCATAATTGATAGCTAAGTCATTTGACTAACATGCTCAGATTATTTCAGGGCACAACTGTAAAATAACGCAGAAACAGGCAAATAGAAATGAACATGAGTCTAGAGCTTCTGAGCCCTGTTCACCATTGGTTGAGCCCGGTCTATGCCCTTCCTAGCATGCAGAAAGGGCCGATCAGCCTACTCACTCTGTCAAGTCCACATGGCATCTCCTTGGCCCAAGAATATTTTCAGTAGGATTTTCAATAAACTTGCAAGTTTTTCCAAAGAATGAGGTTTAAACATATAACTTTAAGTGGAAAACTTTCCTTGTAAAACTTCATTGCATGAAAATTAGAAACTGCTTGGCTGAATGAGTCAGGGGCACTGTGTTGTGGCTGGCGTCATAAACAGCAATGGAAGTGAACCGTACGCTGAAACATGTTCATGTATTGCCATTGGTGAGATTCCACAGCTCAGCGTGAAAAACACGCATTGACATGACTCCTTTAAAGCACAGCTTTTCCACAGCACAGTAAAACAGCACGGCGATTTGACTTGTAAGCAGTGCTCACCTTTTATTCACTTACCATTTATTTATTCAAAAGCAACATGATTAGAAATGCTTACAAACACTATGCTTTGTTCTGTCTATTACCACCCGTTGACTATAAATATTTCTGTGGCTCCACCATCCCTGCCTTTTCTCCAATTAGTTGATCTTACAGGAAGATGAGCCCGTCTGTCTACATTCAACCAGGTTCTTTGGTCCCAAGCTCCTTTAGTCAATCACTTCCCACTCCTCCTGCATCTCTGAGTTTTTCCTTAGATGACTCATTAACTTGGTAGACTGTGGCAGGCAAAGTTTTAAGGCAACCTCCAAGATGGTCTTCTTTGGTTCACTTACCTCTGTCATCTCCTCTCACCTCACGTTGGAAGGAAAAATGATCAAGAAGGAAAAGTCACCTTTCTGATGTGATGGGATGTGGAACACTGTTGTAGTAGATTGGAAAGGCTTCTGGGGCCACAGAAGAACATATCTGCTTGTGGTGAACTCTCATTGCGAATGGACCATGCTGAGAGGACCTGAGTTGGTTTCTAGAAGCTGAGGATGATCCTCTGCTAACAGTGGGCCAGAAAGCCTGAAACCTAATCCCATCACCACAAAGAACTGACTTCTACCAAACAATTCTACTTTGCCTGGGAGAAGCCCTGGAGCAGCTGATGAAAGCCAAGCCTGATGCCTTCATGTCTGTCACCTGAGACTCCAAGCAGAGGAACTGCACAATGCTAGAACATGTGGCCCAGAGAAACTGCGAGATAACAAACGCGAGTTGGTTTCAACCACTGAATTTATAATCATCTGTGTTGCAATGTACCTGAATTTTGCCAATAAACTCATGATCTAACAGCTCAGGGGAAAAAAGGTGTTTTCTTCGGGCTTTTGATTCTTAGTTATAGTTCATAGGTCCTGCATGGCAGGAAATTTCATCCCAACACGAAGAGTCCAAGGAACTGGCCATAAGAATGCTGAGAGAAGGGTAAACCCCACTTGCCAGACTACAAGGCTGCCACAGTATGCTGAAGAATGACAGCTTACAGAACCAGCTTCCTCCGTCTTATCCATATGTCCAGGGAACTGTCCCAGTCATGGTGAGCTAGGTCTTCCCACCTCAATCAGACAGTCACACACAGGCTCGCTTAGCGTTGCCTTCTAATTCTTCACAGACATGCCCAGACGTCAACCTTCAGTTGTCAAGCTGATACCTACATCTAACTAGCAATCTATCACACATCCCAGAAAATCACACACAGTTTTAAACAATCAAGGTTTTCCAGGGTAATCAGGCATCTGTTATGAGAAGACACAGAATTAGATCCTGGGGTCACATCACCTTCTCAACCCCTCCCAAGTGACTTCTTTTAGCTCCATCCTATGCGGTACATAATTAGGCTTTTCTCATTCTGTAAGCAAGGAAGCGAGTCTGGGTGAAGCTCAGTGCTGTGGAAGTGGCCATGGCCAGGCAGCTAAACAAAGCTCTTTCCCTTAATGCTGCCCAGGCTTAGCTATTTCTGATGCTCCACAGTCGCAGGAAGCAGAAACATGTCTGCCAGCCGTGGAGACAGCCAGTCTGCCCCGCAGGAAGCAGAGGAGGAGGAATGAGGTCCCACTTGAGGGCGGGATATCTGGTGGAAAAGGGGGGATTTCAAATGAACCTCAAAAGTAGGTTAGAACGGGCTCAGGGGTTAACCCTTTGCCTTGCAGGTGGAAGGTCCTGAGTTCGGACCCTAGACCCCACATGTAGATGCCAGGCAGAAGCGGGGGCGGCCTGCGTTTCTGGTCCTGGTAAGGCAGAGCCTGTGAATCCCGGGGCAGAGTAAACAAGGAGGAGGTGGAGGTGGTCCATGGTGGTTCCTGGATTTGTCCATGGTTCTACACACATGTACACACACAGACACACACACGCATGCACATACATACGCATACGCGCACAGGTGAATAAATAATAATAATAATAAAGTAGGTTAGAACCCCATTCCAAGGGGGATGAGCGCATGATTCATGCAGACCAGGGGTGTTGGCAGGCTGGAAGCTGAAAGCCCACTTTACAATACAGACGTGTTTTAGGGAGAGTTTTAGAGGTGACAGATGGCGTGAAACGGACAAGAAAGGATAAATGCAGCTGGGCCCTGTAACACACATCAGCTGTCTATCATCCCTGCACTTGAGAGATGGAATCACATCATTGGTTCAGAGTCACTATCTGAGACACTATCTCAAAAAAAATCAAAACAAAGTTAGATTGTCTTAGTTGTGCCTTCCTGTTGCTGTGATAAACACACAACCTAAACAACTGATGGGAAAAGAGGCTTTTATTAAAGTTTTTGTTCTCTTGGTTCCAGTCCATCATGACTGCACGAAAGTTCATATCAGCACCAAGAGTCTAGGGGACTGACCACGCCACATACACAGGGAGATCTGAAAAAGGGACACATGATCTAGCTCGCCACTCTTCCACATTCCAACAAGATCCGGATCTCATCTACCCTCCAGGGAGTGGTCCCAAGCACCATGGGCTGAGTCTTCTTACATCAATTAGAGAATCTTACACAGACTTGTTCAGAGGCTTGCCTTAACTAAATGATGCTTCTTAGGTATAACTAAAGTCTCAGTTCCCAACTGTCAAGTGGACATCTGAAACCAACTGCTGCATAGATATGGGCAGGTTCATGAGAAGCCAGTGAAACCTTATGAAATAAACATAAGATGGAAATGATCTTTTTGTATGCCTCATATTGACATAAACAGTATTTGTAACTAAGAATTTATGGGAATGGAAGTGTTTGTTTAGGGAAAAGTATTCAAATGAACACATTAAGTGTGTGAGCTCTTCCTTATGTGAGACAAGTAGGAAATCTGTTCTTCCCTGGAGGGAGGAAAGAAGCATGCAGAGAAGGAATGGAAAGCAATGGTGTACAGGGGGATTCAGGGATGGTTCAAATGATTAAAGCCAGCCTCCGTGTTCAGTATTTCATGTCCTCTCCAGCTCATTGAAAGAAGAGAAATACAATTAGCACAGTACATGCAGACTGAAATGTCAATGCATTTCCCAGTGATGGAAAGTAAACAAAGAGCACATAAACACAGACGAGGTTAAGGAAATTGTAAGCATCCTGTCCAAAATGGAGAGGCTACATGCCACAAATGCACAAATATGGAAAGCCTGAGGCTCAAAAATGATAATTAAATACTTTAAGTAATAAATAAATAAGCTAGATGCTGTTGACTGGAAGGTCAAAAAAATCTCCCCTCTCCTAAAAAGCCTCTAGGTGGAGTAGCCAGAGGGTTCATTGGTTAAAACCTTTGCCTCTCAAGCAAAAGAACTTGAGTTTGGATTCCCCAGATCCCACGCACACATAAAAAAATGCTAGGCAAATACAACAGTGGATTACACTTCTAGCCCTGGAAGGCAGAACCTGGGAATCCCAGAGCAAAGCAACAAGGAGGTAGAACAATCCAGAATGGTTCCCAATGTCACCCTCAGGCTTCTCCTCAGGTACATGCATTCAACTGTCTACTGGCACACACACATATACACTCATACAAGAGGAAGGAAGGAAGGAAGGAAGGAAGGAGGAAGGAAGGAAGGAAGGAAGGAAGGAAGGAAGGAAGGAAGGAAGGAAGGAAGGAAGGAAGGAAGGACGGAAGGAACGAAGGAAGGAACGAAGGAAGGAACGAAGGAAGGAACGAAGGAAGGAACGAAGGAACGAAGGAAGGAACGAAGGAAGCAAACCTTAACAGAACTCTCAAAACAGTTTTTCCGAGTGTAGGTAGAGTTAGGGCTCCTGCAGCCCTCCAGAGTGAAACCTACCATCAGCTCCTCTCATCTACTCCATCCTTTCATTTATAAAAGCAGCATGGCAGGGCGGGAAGGAAAAGCATAATTCATCCCTGCAGCTTTCCCTTTGTTATGACAGGTGGAACATACCCCCCCCCCACCAGACATCTGAAAAAGATCATGGACAAAGCAAAGGATGGGGAAAGACAAAGTGGTTAATGCCCCTAAAACATAATGGAAAGTCAGAACTTTAGCAAACACAGGAGAGGCCCATGCAGTCAAAGACATGATGCAACTCTGGCATAGAATGTGCTGCTGGCAGGAAAAAACTGTGTTCTCAGAAGCGAGAGAGAGAGAGAGAGAGAGAGAGAGAGAGAGAGAGAGAGAGAGGCAGAGAAAGAGAGGCATGCTCATTCAACATTCAAATCCAAGTATTTTTGCATTTCCCTCAAAACTCTGTTCCCACTACCTGGAAAAAAAACATGAAATTTGTACTTTTTAGCTATTATTTCTGGGGTTTCTAATGACCAGGTCAGTTTGGAAAACACTTCATTAAACTGTAATTCATCAACTCCACGCAATAGATGTGAGGCTGGATGTGCTTGACCCCAATTCTAAATTCCTTTCATGACTTCCTGCTATCTCTTTAGAAACAAAGAGTCCAATTAAGACTCAGAGAAGATGGGCTTAAAATTTGCCTCTGCTTCATACAGCAGCTCCTTACAGCTTTAGAGTCTGTGCAGTGGACAGAACCAGGCAGCCGGCCATGGAACCAAGGACTTGAGTTGCAGCTCTGAACATTAGTTCTGCGACCTTGGGTGCGCTACTAAAGCTCATCTGGTCATAGTTTTCTTCATCTGAAAAAATGGTGATTAAAAAATAACACTTGCACCCTCTGTCCCTCGCTGCGGTCCGCCTGGAACAGGAATCACTCTCCATCCCAGGTAAGTTCCCACAGCACCCAGGTCGCCACTTGTCCCAGCTCCTCCCACCAACCAGACTGAGCAACACCTAGGCTGCCTTGGGCTTGCGTGGGCCACACCTTGGGTCCCAGCCCCTCTATCCCTCCCGCCCACCCACCCAGGACAGGGTTTGCTCCCAGTCCTCCATCCCAGCCCCTCTGCCCCTCTGGCCCACTAGGGACCCTCGCTTGAGGTCCAGCGAGGACACACTGCTACTCAGAACTAAACAGAGTCCAAAGGAAACTCAAGCAAAGCTCTAGAAGACAAAGGCCATACATCTGAAGTCCTCTAAAATCATCCTATCACATGGGAGAGATTCTTCACATGCAGCCCAAAGATAAGTAAACCTTTTTTTTTTTTAACCATACTACTCTTTTATAGTATTAATCACTATAGATTAACTTTTCCATACAGCCACCCCAAAAATGTATACAACTCCAGGGATTATACACCACTCACCCTCACATATCACCAGGGTACTAAATCATAAAAGGGCACTACCATACTAATATTCACCCCCTGTCTACTTAACCTGACTTAACTGATGTACTAACAGCCTACTAGCCTCATCTAGGAAATAATACTAACAACAGACAAATGTACCCAACTCCAAGGCAAGCACTAGTAATAACTGCCCAAGAGTAGTAATACTAACTAAATTAGTTATACCAACTAAATTAGTTAAGTCAAAAACACACAGAAACTGAAAGGCCTTAAGAGACAAAACAACAATGCCCAAGTCAAAGTGCAGATCTATGAGAAACAACACCCAATAAGACAAATCTCCCTCCAAAAGAATTAATCCCATAATGATGGATTCCAACCAGAAACAAATTCACAGATAATAGCCAAGAAAACCAGACCCAAGATAATGACTTTCAAAACATGATCATTACTATGATTAATATTATGAAAGAGGGGGCTGGAGAGGTGGCTCAGGCAGAAGGTCCTGAGTTCGGATCCCAGATCCCACGTATAGACATCAGGCGGAAGCGGGGGCGGCCTGCGCTTCTGATCCTGGTAGGGTGGAGCCTGTGAATCCCGGGGCAGAAGGAGTTGGAGGTGTCCATGGTGGTTCGAGAATTCGTCTGTGGTTCTACACATACACAGACACACACACACACAGACACACACACGTGCACGCACGTATACACGCACATGCGCACAGTTAAATAAATAATAATAATAAAAAAATATATTATGAAAGAGGAAATCCAGGAAGAGTTAAACAACCACATCAACCACTTTGAACAGGAACACAACAGACACTTGGAGGAGTTGAGAAAAACAGTTCAAGAAACAAAAATAGGCATAGAGCAATTAAAGCAGTCTGAAGAAGCCTAACATGTGCATTCATGGAATACCAGAGCAAGAATTCCAAAACACCACACCAGAAGAAATTTTTCAAATTATCCTAAATGAAAACTTCCCTCAACTAAAAATGAGAGGCCCGTCCAAATACAAGAGGCATTCCATACCTCAAACAGATATGACCAAAATAGAAAATTGCCGCAGCCAATAATAGTTAAAACACTCCACATTCATGACAAAGAAAAGGTGCTGAGAGCTTCAAGGGAAAAAAAACAAGTCACTTTTAAAGATTAACTTATTAAAATAACAAATGACTTCTCAATGGAAACAGTAAAAGCAAGAAGAGCTTGGAAAGACATACTTCAAATATTAAATGAGCAGAAATGTCAACCCAGGCTGATATACCCTGCAAAACTATCCGTCATGATTAAGGGAGAAAGAAAAGTTTTCCAGCACAAAGACAACTTGAAGGCGTACATGTTTACCAAACCAGGCCTTCAAAAAATGCTAGAAATGATACTAAAGACTGAAGAAAAAAAACGAGCATGTCCAAGAGGACAGAAGAGAAGTATGATAACACCAAAAACATAAAAGCCAAATAATACATTTACAAAAGCTATTAAATGTCCAGAATTAAAAATAATTTCTCCATTATAACATTAAATGTCAGTGGAATTAACTCACCGATCAAGAGACAACAGATTAAAAACTTGGATTAAAAACTACAACCCATCAATCTGCTGCCTTCAGGAAACTCATCTCATCACAAAAGATAGGCACATCCTAAAAATAAAAGGCTGGTCCAAAATTCTGCAAACTAATGGAAACAGGAAACAGGAAGGGATAGCCATTATGCTATCAGACAAAGTGGACTTCAAACCAAAAAAAAAAAATCATAAGAGAAACAGATGGATACTAACTACATTTAGTCATAGGAAAAATTCACCAGGAAGACTTCACAATACTAAACATATATGCACCTAATACAGGCCCCTCCACATTCATTAAGCAAACCCTACAGCATCTAAAGCGAGAAATCAACCCCCAAACAATAATTCTTAGGGATTTCAACACTGCCCTCTCAACATACGATAGATCAACAGGCCAAAAGCTTCACAGAGACACTTTGGAACTCAACCAAACCCTTAAAGAAATGGACCTTACAGATCTCTATCGAACTTTTCATTCACGCACCAAAGAATGCACATTTTTCTCAGCAGCACACGGAACTTTCTCCAAAATAAATCACATATTGGGCCACAAAACGAATCTTCACATATACAAGAAAGTTGAAATTCTAGCTTGTACCCTATCAGACCACCATGGTCTAAAGCTTGATATCCACAAAACAATAAACAACAGAAAATACACTAACTCCTGGGAACTTAACACTATGATGCTGAATGAGAATTGGATTCAGGAAGAAATTAAAAAGGAAATTCAAGATTTCCTGAAAGTGAATGATAATGAGAATACAACTTATCAAAATCTTTGGGACACAATGAAAGCTGTCCTAAGAGGTAAGTTCATAGCTCCTAAAGCTTACATCAAAAAAAAAAAAAATGGAAACATCACAAATAAATAACTTAACAATGCAGCTTAAAACTTTAGAGACACTAGAGCAATCTGATCCCTAAAGCAGTAGAAGAGAAGAGATTAGCAAAATAAGGGGAGAAATATCTGAAATCGAGATTAGGAAAACGATACAGAGAATCAACCAGTCAAAAAGCTGGTTCTTTGAGAACATCAATAAGATTGATACACTCCTAGCTAAATCAACCAAAAGCAAGAAATGCAAATAAACAAATCAGAAATGAAAATGGAGTTATCACTACTGATACCCAAGAAATTGAGAGTATTATAACATCATATTTCAAAAACTTATACTCTGTGAAATTTGACAACACAAAAGAAATGGATGAATTCCTAAGTAACCACAACTTACCTAAATTGAATCAAGAAGTTGTGAATTATTTAAATAGTCCTATATAACATATGAGGAAATCAATGAAGTAATCTCGAATCCTCCCACCAAAAAATGTCCTGTACCAGATGGATTCAGCACAGAGTTCTAACAGACATTTAAGGAGCTAATAACACCAATACTCCTTAAACTGTTCCATCAAATAGAAAAGGAAGGAACACTACCTAATTCCTTCTATGAAGGTAATATCATCTTAATCCCCAAACCTAATAAAGATACGCTTAAAAAAGAAAACTTTGGGCCAATCTCTTTGATGAACACAGATGCAAAGATTCTCAAAGAATTCTTAGCAAATTGGATTCAAAAACATATCAAAAAGATCATCCACGGGGATCAAGCAAGCTTTATCCCAGGCACACAAGGTTGGTTCAATATACACAAATCAATAAACGTAATTCACCATATAAACCAGTCCAAAATCCAAGACCACATGATACTCTCAATAGATGCAGAAAAATCTTTTGACAAGATCCAACAGCCTTTTTTGATCAAAACCCTAGAGACAGTTGGAATAAAAGGAACCCTTATCAATATAATAACAGCTGTATACAACAATCCTACAGCAAGGATTATACTCAATGTGGAAAAACTTGA
Organism: Typhlomys cinereus; assembly: GCA_023101885.1. NCBI lineage: Eukaryota > Metazoa > Chordata > Mammalia > Rodentia > Platacanthomyidae > Typhlomys > Typhlomys cinereus. The sequence goes on along the minus strand of JALPQD010000022.1, from coordinate 5,396,946 downwards.
AGCATTCCTGTTTCGATCAGGAATTAGACAAGGCTGCCATTCTCACCACTTCTATTCAATATTGTACTTGAAGACTTAGCTGAAGCCATAAGACAAGAAAGGGACATAAAAGGGATTAGAATCGGCAAGGAAGAAGTCAAGCTATCCCTATTTGCAGATGACATGATCTTATACCTGAGTGATCCCAAAAACTCCATCAGGAAGCCCCTGGAACTAATTGAGAAGTTCAGCAGGGTAGCAGGATACAAAATAAATGTACAAAAGTCAGTGGCTTTCCTATATGCCCAGAATGAAAGAAGTGAAAAAGCCTTGAGAGAAACAATCCCATTTACTATAGCCCCTAAAAAAATGAAATACCTTGGTATAAACCTAATCAAGGAGGTAAAAGACCTTTACAATGAAAACTTTAAAACCCTAAAGAAAGAAATTGCAGAAGACACCAGAAGGTGGAAAGACCTCCCATGTTCTTGGATTGGCAGAATCAATATCATAAAAATGACCATCCTACCAAAGGCAATATACAGATCAATGCTATACCAATCAAAATCCCAAAGCAATTCTTTAAAGAGGTTGACCAAACAATCTCAAAACTCATGGAGGGACAAAAGACCCAGGATAGCAAAAACAATCCTGTGTAACAAAAACACTCCTGGAGGTATCACCATACCAAACCTTAGTCTATACTACAAATCCATAGTTATAAAAGCAGCCTGGTATTGGCTCCAAAATAGACACACAGATCAATGGATAAGGGTTGAAGACCCAGATATTAGCCCACACAATTACAGCCATTTGATCTTTGACAAAAAGGCCCAAAAAATCCAATGGAAAAAGAACAGTATCTTCAACAAATGGTGCTGGCAAAACTGAATGTCCACATGCATAAGATTAAAACTCGACTCATATTTGTCACCATGTACAAGACTTAATTCCAAATGGATCAAGGACCTCAATATAAGGCCAGAGACTATAAAAACCTTTTTTGTAAGGGTAGGGAACTCCCTTGAGATGATTGTACTAGGCCAACAGTGCCTAGTCAGAAATCCAATAGCACAGTCAATACAACCAACACTCAAAAGATGGGATCTTATGAAATTAAAGAGCTTCTGTTCAGACAAAGAGATTGTAACTCCTGCACAAAGGCAATCCACAGAATGGGAGAAAATCTTCACTAACCACATATCTGATAGAGCTCTATTATCCAGAGTACACAAAGAACTTAGAAAACTAAACACCAAGGAAACAAATGGCCCAATTAAAAATGGGCCCTGGAACTTAAAAGAAACTTTACCAGGGACGAAATTAAAATGGCTAACAAATATCTTAAAAAATGCTCCGCATCCTTAGCCATCAGGGAAATGCAAATCAAAACCTCCCTGAAATATCATCTCACCCTGGTCAGGATGGAAAAAATCCACAATAGAAACAACACCAAATGCTGGAAGGGTGTGGAGAGAAGAGAACTCTCCTACATTGCTGGTGGGAATGCAGGTTCATACAACCACTCTGGTGAGCTGTCTGGCAATTCTTAAAAAAGTTAAAGATTGAAATGCCATATGACCCTGCTATTCCACTTTTGGGAATAATTCCCCATACAGCAAAAATTCACCTCGATAGCACAAGCATGACCATGTTCATAGCAGCACTGTTTACAATAGCAAAATCTTGGAATCAACCCAAATGCCCAACAGTTGATGAGTGCATAAGGAAATTTGGTACATTTATAAAATGGAATGCTACTCAGCCATCAAAAAATGATGAATTAATGAAATTTCCTGGGAAATGGATGGAATTAGAAATAATTATATTAAGTGAAGTATCCCAGACACAGAAAAGTAAGTGCCATATGTACTCCCTAATAGGTGGATCCTAGTACCAAACCCACTTAGTAACACACTCAAGGAATAATCTCTGTAATACCTGCAGTAATTGCAAAGACTATAAGCCAGGAGGGAAGGGGAAGGAGGGCCCCACCAGAAACATGGAGAGAGGGGATCATGCTATGGCAGAGAATATAGGCCACCATCATGGACTGTAAGTAATTAGACATGTGGTTGGGCTTGCAGACTTTCTTTACTGGTCACTTGCATCTGATGGGGTGTGATCTCACCAGAAAGGGAGGGCATAGTGTCTGGCAAATAGAAGGTAACCATCCTGCAAATGGTCTCCTAGTCTTATTCCATTTACCTTTGAATCTACTCTTATAATAAGACTCTATTTTAACAGCATTTTATCTCTGACCAGGGGGTGACATCCAATATCCATCAGGATGGAGCCAAGAATGGTACAGGAGCAGCAAAACTGAAAAAAAAATCAACAAACCATAATTTGGAAAATCAGAGAGTCTACATCAACCACCTGGAACCAGGCCAGCCTAATCTCTCCCTATCCTAAAGCTCAGGGAAATTTGTGGAAGAGGGGGTGGTAAGATTGCAAGAGCCTAAAGATGGGAAGGAGCAGTGATATGCAAGATACTCCATACAAGTTAGGGCCAAAGTAATCATAATAGAACTTTGCATGACCTGAGCAATGACCAACATATCATTGACCCCCCAAAGTCTAGCATGGATCACAAGCACTACAATCCTTAGACACAAGGGCTTAACAGCCACAATAGTGTTCCTATACTAAATTGAACACACACACACAAAGAGCTCTAGGCAATGCCATTGAGTTCTTAACACCTCATCAGAGAGGAGGACCCAGAGGGAAGTTTGACATGCACACTAAAAGGATGCTCCAGGAATAGGGGGAGGGGCACTGGGAGAAAGGGAGGGAGGGGGGAAAGGAAAGGGAAAAGGTGGGGAGGGAGCAAGGGGATCCAGGGAGGGGTAAAGGGAAGGAGGGTAATGGGGAACTTATCAACTTTGTATGAGTGGAAGAAATAAAAAATTAAATAAATAAATAAACAAATAAAATTGGCAATTAAAAAAATAACACTTGTTCTATCCCCCCCAAAAAATAAAAGAAGCTCAACGAGCAACATTAGACTTCAGCTGATGCTTTTGACAAAGATACTCGCAAGACACCCCAGTCTTCACAGTCACAAAAACACTAGCTGTGCTAGCCAGGGACTGAAATGAACTGCACAATGAAGACTAAGTTTTGAGACAAGTTAATAGTTATACAAGCCCTGAGCAGATCCACAGGAGAGTATGTAATGGATGTGGGAAGACTCAGCCCACAGTGAAGGGTGTCCATTCCTCGGCAGGTGGATTAGATGGAGAGAGTTGGTCAGCACTATGGAATACTTTTGAAGAATTATAGTCTGGCAAGAGAGGTTTTCTTCTCTCTGTGGCTATGTCATGGCCAGTCCCTTGGCTCCTGGTGTTTAAGTTCTCCTGTTGAGCTGGATTATGAACTGTAACAGGGAATCATGAGCAAGAATAAAATCCTCTCATTCCCCTAAGCTCTTTGGTCATGAATTTTTCAGTAGCATGCAGTCCCACTGCAACGAGAACCACTTTCTTCCTGGCCCATGTGAGAGCTGTAGTTGTGAGCCACGGCAGGTACTGAACTCCTAGGAGTGGTGGGACGCTCCAGCAGCAAGGAGGACACAGGAACACTTCTTTGCCTGCAACTCTGAGCCAAAGAAGCGGCTATCACAGAAGCTATTACAAAACGTTCTTGGTAGGATATGTTGGTCTTACAGTCAGATTCTCTGCAGTTCCTGACATTAGTGGACTCTTCACCTGTGGCTAGCCCCTGTCCTTGGTCTTCCCTTGAGTTGGGAACAGAGAGATCCAGCACTGGCCAAGAGACCAGAGAGACACTTCCTCTTTTGTGCAGGCATTTAGCATGTGCCCAGGTACACGGCTGCAGGTGACCCCAGAGTATGCCCTCCTCTGCACACTCCACAACAGTAGACAGCTGCTGCAGGTAGAAGGCTGGGAAACAGACTCACTCAGCTCTGTGCCGATGCAGGACTTCCACATCTGGGGAGACGCAAGAAACCCCTCCTGCAGGTTGTGCTCTGATTCAAGCAGGTGCCCCTGCAAACTGCTGGAACCCCAACCATCAAGACCACACTCAGGACCAGCCGGAGACCCTCCAGGGCCTAGAAGAAGGAGAAAAAAGAAGAAAAGTCCCAACTCAGGTATGTTTTTACAAAGTATCAGAGTACCAGAGTCAAGGGAAAGAGCTGGAAAGAAAAATCAGAAAGAAACCAGGGTGCCTGCGAAGAAACAGGAGGGAGATGACTTTAGAACTTAATCAGAGCTACTGAACGTCAGAGGACAGGGAGGTCGATGTGCTCACTGTTGAAAATTATGCTGAACTTTTGTTTCTGTAGCATGCCAACCGGCCAAGCAGGACTGCCAAGAAAACCGCCACCTTCTCAGACATAGCATACGTGCTGCGTCTGGCCTGCTGGGTTTTCATTACAAGCGAAAGCTGCTTGTACTGGTGAGCTGTGGGCAGGGTCCCCAGTCCTTGCTTGCTCGGTCCTCTGACACATGTGCTTTGCCATTCACCTCCACAATCTGCGGCGGGTGTGAGGTCCGTGTTCCTCACACAATCCACAGATTTCTATGCTCACTCCTCCACATGTAAGTCTGAGGCACTAAGATTTGTTTTAGAGTCCCCTTCCTAAAGCCGGCTGACAGGAGGACATCCACGTAACTCTTTGCTGTGAGTGATTGTCCTGGACTTCTGTGCAGTACTTAGCAGCCGCTCTGGCCTTTATTCTGTAAAGGCCGGTAGCATTCACCCAGTTGAAATAATCAGAAATATCTGCCCATGTTTTCAAATGTCCCCTGAGAGGTGAAAAATTGGCCCTCGAGGAGAATCGCTACTTAGGAGACTAATGCAATAGCCTTTGTGACAAGATTCATGAAGCATTTGGCAATAAAATTTCTTGAAAGAAAATGAAACTTATCGATCTACATGTTATCAGTCACTTCTTTCCAGCAATCTTTCTATATATAATTTTCAAGCTTAATTTTTTTTTTTTTTACATTCAGGACTAAAAAATGAGTGGAAAAGCAGCCTTTGGTTAACAAGCAAAAGTAGAGTGAGGATGGTCTCTCCCTTTTTCCCTGAGGTATATTCCAGAAAACAACCGGCTTTTCCACCAGGGTCTTAGTTTCCTCTATCCAGTGCTGTGACTACATGGTGCAGGCAATTTAGGGAAACGTGATAGTTAATCCTGGGGGGGCAACTTGACACACCTGGCATTAACTAAGATCAGCTGAGATCACCTGAGGAGAACGTTTGGATCAATACATTTACAATGCAAAGACAAGCCCTAGATCTGACTGGAACCACCCTAGATATGATTGAAACCTCCCAGTAGCAGACCAGATATAAGGAGCTATAGAAGACTGGGAAGAAGGGAGACTCTCCAGGAATCCTGCAGCTTTCAGCTGTCACCCAGTGGCCTACTGGATATTTGCAGTGATGTATCCTGCCACCAGCTTTAGCCAGTCAGCCATGCCGCTTCCACCACGAGAGTGTATCTCCCCTCTGGAAACATAAGGTGGATAAATTTCCTTTTCTTTCTTATTTGACTTTGGGTGTTCTCTCTCAGCAATAGTTAAGAGTAACCAGTACAAGGAACAAAAAGTTTATTCGTGCTCAAAGTTCTTTAGGTCACAGAGCATTATGATGGGAACCGAGTGCATACGGGCATCAAGATCCAAAAGAACTGGCCACACCCTATCTACAAAAGATGACCATCCACCTTGATGGCTGGCCAGATTTCAGCCAGGTCTCTAGCTTATCCACCAAGCAAGGAAATGGTTCCACCTTGTATTAGCTGGATCTGTATATATTAGTTAGATCATCCCTTAAAAGCCAGTTCAGAGGCTTGTCTTAATGATTCTTCATAGGTGTGATTAAAAGCTCAGTCCTCAAATATGAAGTTGGCACTTAAACTAACTGCCACGCACACCTTTGCCTTCCATTCCTGGATTGTACTTCTTTGTATTTCTGCTTTCAAATTCACCAGTTCTTGTCTAAACTCATCCTATTCTTTGGATCCTGTTGGTTGCTGATGAATGACCATCAAATGGCCTAAGGGAGCAAGGGGTTTATTTCCTTATAACAGTCCAGTTACAGTTCTCAGTCCAGCTTGACAGGAGAAATGCAGCAACACCAAGGCCAAGGAACTCGCCACACCATCTCTACATAATGGCTGAGAGAGGGATAATCCTCACTTGCCAGACCAGCATGTCTGGCCAAGTGTACAAAGGCATGATGACTCTCTCAACTAACTCTCCATGATTTATTCCAGGGCCTAATCCCACCCACCATAGGCTGGGCCTTGCCCATCAACTAGACAATCTTCTTCAGGTTCGCTCTGGGCTTAACTACTAATTCTCCACAAATGTGCCCAGAGCTCAAACCTTCAACTGTCAAGTTGACACCGATACCTAACTAACCACGACAGATCACAAAGCCAATACTATTTACTCTGGCTCTGATGAGGGGGAGAAGATGAATATTGATCAGCACCAGAATTTTCTGATACTAAGTTCAGATTTTAAAAAAAGAGAGAGAAAGAAAGAAATATACTCACAGGGCTTCTGGGAGGATTTGCTTTTAATGAATCACATGGATTCCAGCTCCAAACATCAGAATCTGAAGATTTTACTAAAATAGATCTGAGAGCACGTGTTTCCTTAACAGGAACAAATAGTGTAACAGTAGCGAGGAAACAACGTGACAAGATAACAAGTCACCAGCCACTGAAGTGGGAACCTCTAAAGAAAAGAAAGCTGCAATCATTGCTTGCCTTCCAAAAATAAAGCAAATTGTGATCTGTGTGACTGTGATGTGTTCAGGGGATGAACAACAATGACAACAACAAAAGAAAATCTTCTACTTCCTGTGGTATCATCTCCTCCCTCTGTGCCAAGCTTCAAGGTATCAGGAGTCATGGGGCTGAGGAAATGGCTCGGTGGGTTAACATGCTGCTCTGTGAGGGAGAAGATCTGAGTGCACATGTCCAGGGTCCATGTAAAAGCCACGTGTGGCACGAGGCATCCTACTGTGAGACGGGAGCCAGACAGTATCCCTGGAAAACAGTCCGACCAGATACTTGCAAGATGTAGGAGACACGAACAGACATTGTCTGGAAAGGTGTGGAAAGCAAAGAAAGACATCTAAAGTGGTCCTATGATGTCCACATGTGTTGACACGGAGCATATACACTTGTATTCACACACCTGCACACACACACACACACACACACACACCACAGGAAAACTCATTTCTTCCTTACATCACTTCAACTTTACCACTCTGGGAATATTTACAGGACAGCTATGTGGCAAAGCTAATCAAGTGCTTAGTAAGTTAGATCAACAGAGAAAAATGTAGAACATCTAGTTACAATAGAGAACCACATAGAAAGGCTGTTAGAGCTGAATGATGCTGAAGGCATTCCCACATCTGAAAAGAGGAAAGCTCTTGGATAGGGGTACAGAAGTGACCACGGTGATGGGCAGCCTGGTGTTTGGACCCAGGAGAGGTGACCACAGCTAAAACTGAAAGATACGAACAAGGCTAAACATTGTTGCTTCCCGTGGACTTTGTACCATTCTGAATACTATGACGTCTAGAAAAGTTCTCTGAACTTCCCTTTGGTGTGCTGTTTATCAACAATTATCTGGTATTACCTGAATTTAGCAAATCCAGGACTATGGAGGGAAGTAAGCAATTTTTCCCCCACTGATTACATCTTTGTGTGAAAACGGAGCTAGTTACTAGGAGATAGTCGTGGTTAATGGCGCTGGAACAGAATTGCTTTGATGAAAGCGACTCTCCCCAGGGCGCCTTAGGTGATTCTGATCATGTTTCCTAGTTATTCAGGGTCTTGGGCTTCTCAAAAGAGACAGAATTGATCATGCTGGGTTGTGCGATACATGTTGGAGAATGGAAGGCAAAATCATTGTCCGTGGGCTTTTGAATCCAAGGTTGCCCCCCTGGACCTCCTATGTGCCAGGCCCAGATGGAAAAGGGAGGGAGGAGAGGTGCGGAGCACCTGGAAAGCATTTGTTTGATTTGTGCTGGCTGCAGGCCCGGAGCGAGGACGCAAGGCTGCCTCTCTGGGCCTGCTCTGAAACCCGCGCAGGATGACTCGTCTGGAGGACAGACTGAGGGTGGGTAGCTCATTCCTTCTCGCCACATTGCTCAGCCACGGAGAAGTGCGCCTGTCTCCGATGGAGTCAACAAAGCAGCCTCAAGTATGCAGGAATTTGTTACCTTGAACTTGCCAATTTTTTTTTTAAACATAACTGACATTGTATCCACGGCAGGGGGCTGCCAACACCAAGCTCACGTGACTCACTGTGGAGGACCTCGCCAATAACTGTGCAAATTACAACATGTTTTTCATCTGCTGTAGCACACGCAAAGGATGACAAGTCATTATGTCTTTGCCTGCACTGACGGGAGACGCACACCCCATGAGCTCCAGAAGTTCCCTGCATAGTGTCATTTCATCTGCTTTAGCACACTCAAAAAAATATCAATCACATAGAACTAGGACAGCCTAATCTCTCCCCATCCTGGAGCTCAGGGACATTTGCGGAAGAGGGGGCGGTAAGATTGTAAGAGCAAAAGGATGGGAGGAGCAACGATTTGCAAGATTCTCAACAATAGTTGGGGCCAAAGCAATCATAATGGAACTTTGCATGCCCTGCGCAATGTCCAGCGCACTGTTGCCCTCATAAAGTCTAGCATCTGATAAGGGCACCGAGACCCCTGGAGGCAAGGGATTGACAGCCATAGTAGTGATCTTATGCTTAAGGGGAACAAGAGAAAGGGCTTATGGAAATGCCACTGGGTCCTTATATGTCATCGGAGAGGAGGACACAGTGGAGAGTTAGGCACACACAATAAAGAACTATCTGGGAATTGGGGGGGAGGCACTGGGGGAAGGGGAGGGGGAAGAGGGGGGAGGGAGGGAACTGGTAAAAATTTTTAAAATGTATAATTAAATTTTTAATAAAAAAAAAAAAAAAAAAAAAAAAAAAAGAAAAACTCTTATTTGTAAAAACTAGTTAGCTGTGAAACACAAAGCATGGTTTGCCCAAGAAGGAGAACAAAATAAATGTCACAGAATGAAACCAACATCTGTTTTGTTTTTTTTTTTTTTTTTTGATCACTTCTCCTGTATTCTCAGGTACTGTTGCACATCTGTGAGCTTCTTTCTGTATGTGCACATCCTCGAAAGGTGCAAACCTGCTCAGCAAACTTTTTGCAATCTAAAGTATTTTCTATCATTATTTTGTATTTCCATCCACACAGTAAAGGGTATTTAAACTTTGATACATATTTTAGCATGTATCCTTAAGATAAAAATGGAGTAAAGCAGCATCAACACATATATAATGAAGAGACAGACACTAGTACATATTGTCAAAATTATAAAAATTTGCAGTTACTATTTCAACTTTATACTTTTATACTAAAGCAATAGATATGTATGTGTACATATAAATAAGTATTTGTATATATAATTAGTATATGTATGTATAATGAGTATATATATAATGAGTATATATAGATAGATAATTTCTTTAAAAGATATTCCATATAGAATTATACATGGGTTTCTCAGGTAGAAGACAAAAGTTGGTTAAAAATGCTTAAAGACCTTGGGAGCGCTCAATCACCACTTCAAGTCTTTAAACTAGTTTAGCAGTTACTCTTTGAAAGTACCAAGTGTAGGAACATATTGCACATACAGTTTTATACGCATTATTTCTGACTCTCATAAAGATACTGCTCTGGGTAGTGAAATGAAATTGGTAACTTAGCGATGAGAAAAATACTAGGAGAACTAACTAGCTGACTTCCCCAACATCTGCAGCTTGCCTCTGGCTGTGTGCTGGGTCCAGTGAGTCATGGAGGTCAAAGTCTTTAGAGCAAGTCTGTTTATTCTACATCATTTTTAATGTCTATCGTCTCTCTGATATAGCAAATTTGGTGGCAAATATAGCCATTACCGTTCTGAAATGAAAGAGGTCAGGTGACCTGATCCAAAATACCAGTGCATTAAATTACTTCCTGTTGCTTATAACAAAATATCTCACAAAGAAACTTAAGGTGGTGGAAAGTAGGGCAGGTGCCTGAGGCAGCTGGTCATGTTGAATCCACAGTCAGAAAAGTGGTGACAAATGCTGGAGCTCCACTTGCTTTCCCATTTTTCTTTAATGGTGATAGGTATAACCAAAGTGGCCTTTCCACCTCAACCTGATGTAGAAGCTCCCTCACAGTCATGCCCAGAGATTTCTCTCCTAGGTGAGTCTACATCCACTCAAATCCTAACCAGTATTAAACATGACAACCTGGCTTGGATTTTGATTCTACCATAATGAAGACAAGATGACCGAGAGGAATGCAAGTATTCTCAGGGACCTGCACGACCCCCTTTTCCACTATCAGATTGCAAAGTGCGAACAAGGCACCCCAGGGAACTGGAGTGCCCCCCAGGAGTCTCATGCTGGGAGATGGAAATAGATGAAGCCTGGTGTCAGTCAGAGGTGGAACTTGTTCCAGACAAGAGTTCACAGTACTGACAACTTGCCAGACCACCTTTTAGGCTAAAACTCAAGCCCGGAGAATGATGGGAAGAAGCACACCTTGATCCAATTGCTTGGGCAGACATAACCCTGGCCCTTGGGCAGATGTAACCCTGCCCTTGGGCGGACGTAACTCTGGCCTCTACTTGGTCTCCTGTCAATGCCCTAGAGTTGCACTCAGTTCCTCCCCCAAATCCTGCTTACTTTTCTGAGCTTGGTTTTCTTAGCCTAAAGGACAATCTCAGTTCTGCCCACGTTCCTGTAACTACATGACTTCATTCGAACTCGGAGCCTTTTCACTGAATAACAAGGCAGCCATTGGTCACCATTCATTTCCTCCCTAGCTCTTTCTTCCCTGAATTAGTACAACCAGGACTACTGAGAACTCCAGACTATGATTTCTTTCTATGGCCTAGGACAAGCCTCTATTGGCCACTTACTAGCTCACTTTCTTGAATCCCACAGTTTTATGAAAATCATGTACAAATGAATATATATATAATTTTTACATTTATATATAATGATTTTTAGTTTTACATATTTTTATCTTTATAAATATAAGTTTTTAACATATATGTATATATTACTATTAATCTGCCATATAACAATTTAGCTGATAAACTAACCAAGGCAGTAAAAGGCTAAAAGGAAGTATATTTTCCTCCACTCATTCATTCTTCTCATTGAACAACCACTGTAAACTAAACCTAAAGATAGCATCTGGGGATCAGATATTAAAAACTGGTTGGGAAGATTTTCAATGGCAAAAGGAGTGAGAATAATACTGAATAACACTGGGCAAAAATGATATAAATTCATTGTATTCAAGTATGCAATTGGTTAAGAAATAATAAAAAAAAAAAACAAGTTGGCTTTCAGGCAGGTGAAAAAAGAAAAGCACCTGTCTTTACAGCAGGATTGGCTGCCCTGCGGTCCAGAGCGCTCACACAGTGACTCTGCACAGTGCATTGGGCGGTACTGAGCACATACACTGTGACTCTGCACAGTGTACTGGGCAGTACTGAGCACAGTCCACTGGGCAGTACTGAGCATGCACACAGTGACTCTGAAAGGCTAATACTGAGAATGAGCTTCGGTGCTCCAGCAGATAGTCATTAGGTGGAGGAAGGGGAAGGGGGAAGCAGAGGCAGGGTGGGGATCAGCGTTCATAGAATAACAGCTCCTACCTGATCCAAGACCACCTCCATGAAGTGCATGTGGATCAGGCTGGTACAAGCCGGAAGAAAAGGCACGTGACCGGAAACCAGAAGAGGTGAGCACCTTGTGAAAGGACTGATCCTGTTAGACCTGAATTGGTCTATGAGCCCTGGAGGTTCTTCCTGAAAGAGCACATGCCCTGGAGAGGACAGGGGCAGGGCTGGGGCAGGGCTGGGGCAGGGCGCATCAAGAATTCTCATTCTGCCTTGGTGAATTGACCTTAGGCCACTTGGCTGTGCCTCTGGATGCAACAGCTCGGTGTCTGCCTCTGGAGCTAAAAGACCCACAGCACGTAATGAAAGGAACTGAATGAGGTAAAATATTTGATGTACTGGGGCTTCATGGATCTTGTCCTTAAAGTGTGAGAGCAATTATTGCTGACGAGACAATGCTGTAGACCAGGTTAGCCAATGGAAAGGAGGTCTGCTAAAGAATTTATACAATTTTTATGAAAGAAACTCTTGGAAACTGACTGATGTTACCTTGATTTATGTAAATTATGAAATAAGTCCTACGGAAGGGAAGCATATATCAAATATTTGTATTTGATCGTGCCTGCCAAGATGAAACATCTGGTTCTTTGAATCATGGACAGACAAACTTCTGCCCGAAGGTAGAGGAAGCTTTTCTTTACTCAGAGTCAATTTTCCCTGGGAAAGTCTGTCTGATGTGGAATGTTTCACTTAAACTTGCTCGCCTTCAACCTCAGCGTGACTTTCTCTTTGGCTTCTGCCTCCCTGGAAGATGTTAGGGTTGTGGGGAAGGCAGCTTTTGAAGGAGAATGAACCCAAAGGAGACGATGTAGAACTGTTGAATATTGATACCGATGTTTTCAGTCAGAAAGCAGTGTACCAAAATGCTTTATAATCCAGACCTCAGAGATTCATGATAGAAAGTGAAGTTTCTAATGAGGATGGGGAGACCGAAAAGACCACAATCGGTTGTTCAGCATGTCATCTTGGGGCTGCTTGGCACTGGTGATGCGACATTCAGGAAGCTTTAAGGTCATTCACCATTCCGTGTGTATGTGAGCTTTTGGAATCCCTGCAGGGGCCTTGTGAGCAAGATCCTGCTTCCTTTCACATTGAAGATACACTCTACCCGGAGAGAGAAGGGAAGTTTTCTAAGGTAACTGTGTTAGACCAAATTAGCAGGAAAGGTTGGATTTAAACCCATTCACTCAGCCCCCAAATTCCACACTACTAACCACAATCCAGTGTAAACCCAAGGATCTGGGGACTCCACCAAAGGTGATTTGTATGAAGGACCAGAGAGCATGTGTGAATTCAGTACTGTGCAAGTCAATCTTGGTGGTCAACTTGACTATCTTGTCAAACCACCTGGGAGATTATCTGAATGAAAATATTGCAACACAAAGACAAACCCTAAATCTAAATGGAACCTCCCAGGAGCAGACCAAATCAAAGGGATCACAAGACAGAATTGCTCACAGATTCTCTTGCCCTGAGCTGGCAAATTCATCTTGCTCTTGACACCATCAGAACCAAGCTTCTTCAGACCTCCAACACCACTGAAGTCCAGAGATACTCCATGAATTCTCTGGTTTTCAGCAACAGACTAGGACTTGAAAAGGCTTCAGGAATTCTCATTGAGCCTTGTATGATAGCTTCCCTAGTAGGTTCTACTTAACCTACGTCCATTGCCACAGATTTTATGATTCCTACTTGCATTCCTTTAAAGCAAGGTTAAGAAATCTCTAGCTGGTTGTCTTTGACTTTTAGTACACAGTAGTCATACTGTTGCCATCATCATTGAATTGTAGTTTTTAATTATGAACCCCCATCATTCGGTTGTTCATCTCCTACTGGAACCTGCTATTCAGAGATGTAAAATATTTTTCAATGAGCCCACCATGCAGTCGTAAACACTCTCTTAAGGCATATTAATGGAAGGAGATGATGAGGTCTTCACTGTGCCTGGTGAACAAAGGACACTTTGAAGAGCATCAGTCAGAGGCTCTTCACAGTTGATTTGTGGCAGTTAATATATAAAACTGACCTGCTTCTGATATATAGCTGTGGGGTTCCTAACTCACCAATCAGCTGATGCACATAACCACAAGAGTAGCAATAACGACAAAATCCCGATCTGTCGACATCACAGTCTGCCTACTTTCGCCTTTATGTTCCCCTGGCTCCTCTCTATAAAAAGACAATTGCAGAACCCATAAAGCCACATCTGTTGGCTGAGCGGTGCCTCTTGCCATGCAGCTCCTGAGAAGTACACTGTAAGTGAACTTCACGAGGTGCTGGGGGAAGTAGCTGAAAAGTACTCAAAACAATGGTCATTGTGATCATTATTCTGAAGCGCCCTTGTATACACGGCTCGAAAAATCAGTTACATAACAGTGAGCCCAGAAGATTGACAGACATGTGTTTAAAACTCTGTGGGCCCCTCTGAGCTCCTAGTTGAAGAGTTACCCCACATTCTTTTTCCAGTCTAGACAACCATAGCCATACAGTCTTTCATAGCCTAGCATTTCATGGGAAATAGAATCGCATAGAGATCCCAAAGAACTAGACTCAGTAGGGAATTTTTTTGCCTCTGGCTGCTTTATAAAATAAATACTTCAACAGAACCATTTGCATAATGAGATTGTATCATCCATAAGAGATTTAGGAAATTGTATCAAACAGAGCTAAATTACCACTTCAGAGAGTGTTTTAGGGGTAGATAAGGGAATCTTTGCAACCCACAAAGTTTATGTTCATTTTTTCTGGGAGCAGAGCTCATCACTCAAGTCTTGAATGGAGAATGCTCATTGAAAAACAACCGCTGTTCACTCTTGCCATGAGTATCACCAATTTTGCCACATGTACCATCAATTCTCATGGTTTAACTGGGGCATTTTTTAAAATTCTTGGCCCTTTTCATTTTTCAACTTCGCAGTTTTGAATTTTGTTAGTAATTGGTTGAGCAGTTAGCATCTTGGGACCCCCATTAGTATCAAATAAAGGAGGTACCATGAAAATACCCTGAAGTTCTCCTAAAGTAGACTGTGGGGCTGAAGGATGGCTCAGTCACCAAAGTCCTTGCCACACAAGCACGAGGACCTGAATTCCAATTCGCACTACCCAAGACAAAAGTCCCATGTGGTAGCATATACTTCTAATCCTAGGACTGAGGAGGTGAGTTCTAGGTTGACTAAGAGATGCTGTCTCAAAAATTAAGGTTAAAATTAAGATGGAGAGCAATCAAGAATGGTACCTGATATCAATTTCTTCGCACTCAAGTGCGCAAACACACATACACACACACACACACAAACACACACACACACACACGCACACACACACATTCTGTTCTGCTTTTAGGGAAGAGACAGTTCTATTGCTCGCTCATCACCATGTTAAGATCCAGAACCTCTGAGTGTCATTTTTTGACCAACTTTAAGATGAAATTTTTTAATGGAATTCAATGAAGGGAGTCAGAAATTTGCTTTCTGAAATTTCCTCAAATAGTAGTGGGAATCTTCTGGACTTCTTGGGTCATATGCTTGGTTTTTATAATTTTGCCCTCTTAATAAATAGGAACACTTCTTGTCATGCTGAAAACTGCAGATTAAAAGTTAAAAGCACAATAGAAAGTTGTAAATCTTAATTGTGGGGATGAATTCTCAAACATCTAATAAATATTTCCATTAATTGCTTTTCCTATCATTCTCTGAGGGATCCCATCTTTCTTATATCTGGAATGGGTGAGGCCCTATTCCCCTAATGTCATAATGTCTCTGTCAAGCATCGATCAAGCACCTAGCATGAAAAGCACTATAATCACTTGAGCTTTGAAACTTACCAGAGACTATTTTATAGAATTGACTAACCCTTTCTAACTTGTCCATGGATTTTTCCCAAGTTGAGCCACTTGCTTTTGGCTGCTAAAGATGTCAGGAAATCTTTAATCTCTGCTCTCTGGGTAAGGGGGATGATTACAGGAAATTGACTGTCTTAAAAAAAATCACGGAGGCCACATTACTGACTGAAGCTGATTTTACAACCAGCATTTCAGTGGACCACTCGTGAGAAGAATTTCGGGCCAGTGTCAAGTATGAAGAATTCTAAAAGGAGATACAATTTTCCCAATAGGCTTAAGATGATGACACAAAGATGCTGTTTTTGTCACTCTGAACTCCTGATACAATTGAATCTGGAACTAGTCTCATGATTCCACCATCAGAACAGGTTTAACTATGTTATGATGAAAAAGATCAATAAATAAATATATCAACAAAAATCTTGTTTATTTTGGATAATAAAATTGTAATTCTTGCCCGAGGCAATTCAAATGCAGGCTTAGTGGCTTTTCAGGAAGCTGTCCTACGTGTCACAGTGATCCTGGCTGCTGCGAGCTGTGCATCTTCTATATTGATAAGTGATTTCTGCATCACTGCAATTAGAGAACAGAGAGGTAGAAAGTCACCCACCAGTTAATTGCTTTGTCCCAGTAGGGTTGGGAAGATGGCACAGCAGGCAAAGGCATTTTCTGTGCAAGCTCAGTGATCTGTGTTTAATCCCCAGAAACCCACATGGTAGAGACAGACAACTACTGCAAGTAGTCCACTGACTTCCACACATGCCTCACATCATGCATGCACACACACATACACATCACACACATATATGCATGCCAACATACAATAAATAAATAAACAAATATGAAAAGAAAATCCTTTGGCCCAGAAATAGCAATGCTTTTACAACCCATAGGCCACAACAAGTCATGTGGCCCAAAATACAAAAGTTCCAGTATATATCTTGGTGGAGCACATGTGGAATGCATGTGGAACTGAACAATAAATATCTCTGATATAAAGGATAGGTCACTGATGTGCCTAGGACACAGGCATTGATATTTACCTCAGCTCAACAAAAATGAAGATTGAAGCACAGAATGGCAAGTAATTATTTTCAAAGTCATAGCATACTTGGTTCAGAGTCAAGTTCATGCAATTTGTCTCTGTAGCCAACACCCCTAAGCATCACAGAAGACAACTGGGCAATGTCACTATGAGTTCTGCGTGGCATTTGGCAAATCATCTGGCCTTTCTCAGCTTCCTCATTTATGAACTAGATATGACACCTTATTCATTCCAGAGAAACATATGTCGCTGTCATGTGCTTCACAATGTTTCAGTGAATGACAGCCCACGTAGTGGCCTCAAAAATTTATTTTGGGCCTAATAATTTTTATTATTTAGTATTTTATTGTACATTTTCTGTATTTAGATATGTTTAGATACTCAAAAATTTACCATTGTGTTAGAGACAGCAAGATTCTTCAGAATGGGAATATGCATAACTGTACTGTATCTCCGAAGCAAGAGAGCATATTCAATGGCATGGTATATAGTAGCTGCACAATCGGGACATGTGCAAGCATATTCCATGATGTTCATGTAACAGCAAAAACTGTTAGTGATGCATTCCTCAGAATAATACATTCCTGAAGTTAAACAACATGAGAATATATATTGTCTATATAAACCATTACAGTTCCTGCAAAATCACTAAATGCCCCAGATGTTGCCATTTTATCTATCAAAGGACATTGCACAAGTGTTCATGGAATCCTATAAGCTCTTGAAGAAAACCTATCTTGTCCTCTTAAGAGGATTCTAACTATAGTTTACAGGCACTATCACTGAAACTGAAGCTGAAACATTTTAGCTATTTGCACCAACTTCATTTTCCAGTTAAAGTCCTGAGTCACTTAGCTTTACAGAAAAGAGAAAACCTCCCCTTTCTTGGATAGTTAAAAGCTGGGCTCGCTCTCTGGTCTGTTCTCTGTGGCACAAGCAACCGCTTGGCTTCTTCTCTTACTTTCTCCAGTCCTGATTGTAGTCTTTGGGGACATAATGCATTGCTTAAACTTAGTTTGTGATTCCTTGTTCTTGCTCTCTCTTCTTTTTTCTCTCTCCTTCCTTCCCTCCTCCACCCATGCTGGCAATACTGGGGATCAAACCCAGAGCCTATGGATCCTAAGCAAGTAGTCTAAGACTGAGCTACGTCCCAGGCCCTGTTTCTGCTTTATCATTCACAAGCATGACAAACCATGTTGAAAGGAGATTTCTGTAGAAAAGGACGACTAGTAACTACACTACAAGGAAAGGTCTGTATGAGACATAAATAATATTGTTAAAACTTTAGATTCTGAAATTGATATAAACTCTTACTGATGAACACAGGGAGAGTTATTTACTTGAGCAGTTTTCTAGTTTCATCCCAAGTACAAACTGGGAAAGGTCGATTACTTGACTTGCTTTTAATTCTCTCTTTTCTGCTTGTCAGGGCACATCTTGCATTTTTAGAATCCTTTATCATGTGATCTACATCTTTGGCATATATTTATGGAAATGTGAAATGCAAATTCAGCACCCTGTGATAAAAGACTTACACCTTCACTAAGTTCTGTAAGTTTAACTAACCATCATGAGAGACAGGAAAAATCATGTCATGATTTTTCTTAATTCTTAATACATGGGTCACGTGACTTGGCTAAACACCGAATTGGACAATTTGTGAGCTTTACTTCCAGAATAGAAGAAATTTGATTCACCTTATCCTTTTCTCCTTAGCTAAATTACAATTTACCTAAGGTGTCCTCTCCATTGCTCTTATCTTTCCTTCTGTCTCATGGCCAATAACATTCCATGCCTGGTGTTTTACCAGTATGCAAAGAATGACTCTTACTTGCAATTCATCCTGGACATCTGCTCACAGATTTAACACACACATCCAATGTAATCATTCATTGACGCATGGTCTCAAAAAATATATAGTGACCATGTGCTACCTGTCAGACTGCCACTGGCGCTAGGAACAAAAATGTCCCTGTCTTGTTGGAAGGGAGACACACAATAAGGACATAGGCAAATACAGAGTATGAAAAATATAAAGACATCATGAGTTCTGATGGAAGTAAAAAGGGACAATCATGCTCATCCACACATAGTAATAAGGAGTAGTTAATCAATAATTCACACAAGCATGCACATGCATGTACATGTGTACGTACACACACACATGCACACAAAAAGTAATGAGGGGTAATGGATCAGTATACACAGATACATGTACTCATGCATACACACAGAAGTCAAGCATCCAGTAGGCCAATAAGGAACAACTACAGTATTCTTAGGCAACGTTCACCAATTCATAGCAAAGTTATAGAACTTGAGGGGAGATGGTTAAAGTCACCCTTTCATGTGTGAATGTATAAAGCATGCTAATATCATTTTCTTTGCAAGTTCGTAATCTTAACAACATTTGAATAATATAGCTACTCAAATATCTCATCTTTATAAATGTACTTAGAAAATTGAGGGAATAGTATGTTAAATTGTGATACCCAATCCTATACTTCATGCATTTATATACCACACTGCATGTGTTCATCTATCATACATTTTATTCACCCTTTCATCCATCTATGACTCACCTATCCACCACTAGTCCATCCACCCACTTATCTATCTGCTCATGAACCCCAGTCATCCATTATCTATATGATCCAAGAAATCTATGGTTGGGACTGAACTCAGAGATCATAGAAGTAAAAGATAATGTTGAGTGTTTTTTGATGAGAGAATTTTCAGATAATGTTTATTATCTGAACATTACCAGGGAATGGCCATTAATCAATTAATTAGCTGATCATTGTTTCTTGGCTTAGACTTATCGTGCTCCAGGCACTGGTGTAGGAACTGGAGATTGGAATTTTTCTGATATCTGTAGAGCTTATGTTCTATTCTTTCAATGTAGGAGTGCCGCGTCCCTATCCAACTAATCTGGTAGAATATGTCTCAGTTTGGAAAAGGTGGATTCAAAGTAACATGTTTTGGGATAAGGACATGGCTTTATTTTAGAGAAATAAGGAAAAATATGGGAATTGTCAGGCCTTGGTGTTTCTTCCCAGCACAGGCCTAAAGCCTGTCCCATGAGGAAGGTCACAGTAACGCCCAAGGACAGGGGCTGGACACTCTCTCCTAGACAGTTCAAGTTTTGCCTCAGGCAGGAAGAATTCTGGGAATTGAGAGTGTCCTTTACCTGCTCTCTGTTCTAGAAAGGAAGCCTGCTTTTTAAGTTTCAGTCAAATACTAAATAGAAATTTCATGTCTAGTCATTTACGATAAGTAGACTTGTTAGCCAGAATGTGTGCACTGATTTTAAGGAAATTAGAGAATAACTTCTAGAATCTTAAAACATAGGTTGGGTAAGATTCCCACCTATGTGGTTCCACCTTACTTAGAAATTCCAGAAGTACAAGACTATGCTCTCAGTCCACTGGAACCTTAAAAGAAACTGTGTTACCCTCTTACCCTGGCTGAAGGCCAAGGAAGAGACCATCATGCCAGAAAGTCTAGATGCCAAGACTGCCCCTGGAGATGGTATTTGCAATCCAAACTGGGAGAATCCATGTCAGAAGCAAAGGGGGCCGTGTCTTTCCTACCCCAAACAGCACTCTTATGAGAAATCACAGAGATGGACCATCTGAGTGCACTCCCACCAATGATCGCCTCTGCCCCGAAAGAGACACCCTTGGCATATGGGGCCTGACTGGACCCCAGGTTTGGAGTATGCATGGTTCACAGATGGGTCATCTAACTGATGGCAATACGCTTCTGGAATTCCTCAAAGGAAGACATAAGCAACCTTACTATTAAAGGAATAGAAGGATGCTATTATAGAAGTTATTCTTTTTAGTTATATTGCTTAAGTGTTTTTCTTCAGTGCATACCTCAGTGCTCCATCCACAGAGCCAGCTATAGCTTATGGGCCTTGAGTATTCAAGTCGAGGCCCCCCCTTAGAGATGTGGTTTAAGCTTGGATAGTAGAGACTACATGAGCTGCATACATTTTCCCAAGTTAGAACCTGCTGCCATGCCTGGTGCCTATGTCGACCTGCCTGACTGAAAGTATCAACCTGGAGAGGACAACAGCCAAAGCTCACGCTGGGACTTATGGGGTGTTGAGGATTCCTGTAGTTAATTGTAAAGTATGTTCCTTGCTAAATTCAATAGGAGAACATTCTGCCTCTGTATTTTAAAAGAAAGCAGTCTCTGTTAAAATGTGGGCTCAGCCCCATAGCTATCCGGTGAAGCATTATAGATTAGATAAGTTTGGAAATACTGAGAGAGTGTTTCTGTTAAGTGCCTTTGCCCTGAAGCAATGGGTTAGGTTCTTGAAAAAAGGGTCCACCCTGAAGGTGACTTTGCTGATTATTATGTATGCAACATTCTTTACCCCAAAATTTTCTGTATAAAAGTTGTCACGAAAGTTTCAATAAACGGGTTCAGGATACACTCGGACGAGAGGGAGCCACGTGTGTTCTGTTCTCCGCCCGGTCCTGGGGAGCCCTGGTCTCGAGGCCGCGACTCTGGTCTGCGGCATAGGAGCCATAGTTTCTCAGAGAAAGCTCACTGTACTCCCATGAATCCTCTATGTGTCACAACTCAAATCTATTGGAATTATTATTTATTTAATTTTGACAACACATTTCATTTAATGCAATGTTTCTAAAATACCATCCCTGCAGCATAAAACCAATGCAAAAAGTAAAATGGGAAGTTTTGCATTGATTTTCAACTGAAGTCTTCAAAAATCTAGTGGGCATCTGATACTTGTGACACACATCAACTCAGATTAGCTCAACTCGAGTGTTCAATTGCCACCTGTGGCTATTGGCTGCCAGCTCCCAATGGCACAGCTGCACAAAAGGGCATGAGGGCGTGGGTTCCAAGATGTAGACATGGGGCTACCTAATGTAGTAGATGTTTGTAAGATTAGTGGGGTTTGGCTACAGTGACTGACTCTCGACATTCTCTGAGGATGTTTTGGCATTTATGGCTTCTTAGGTGAGAAATACAGTTAGGTGGTGCTGCTAGCAGCCTGGTGATCCTTAGGAGATGTCTCCTGAGGTCTCTGAACTCCATGCTTCCTTCTCCCACCTCTGCCATCTTCCCCACGTGGGCCTTTGCACTGCCTCGATTCACTGTAGGTCTCAACTTGGTTTTTCAAGCTCCGAAAGAAGCATGTTGGCTCGAGTAGCTCATCTATGATTAGGTAGTGAAAGAATAGTGAACTGGGCCATGGGTGGTTCCTGAGGACCTGTCAATCAAGGAGCTAGGTTGGCTAGTTCTGGCAGACTTTCAAGAGATGTGACTTAGATCTTAGTAGCTGAAATAAAGTTTCAGACCTACTTCTGACTGAGGGAAAGTAAAAATGTTCATGTGTGCAAAACAGGTGGGTTTGGCAATGGGCTGGTGGAAACATTCAGCTCTTTGAAATGAGCCGTAGTATCAGAGCAAGGATCAAATGTGAGTCTAGTATAATCACAAATGGATGAAACTGACTGTGAACTTCTATTTATTTCACTTGGAGAGAAAGTGTAGATTGAGATTGAACCTGGAGATGAGAAGCTCAGATGAAACCATCAGAGACTTCAAGACTAATAGTGGGAACACTGGATTGCCAAGTAACGGGTTTATTTTGCTTTAGTGCAGATAATGAAGATCTGTTAACTATATTTAAGTAACATAGTTAAGTAAGACATTTTAGACTCTTGGTGATATACAGCCAGGTGTGAATCAATAATGTGTCTACTGATGACTCTGCCTATGTGCAGGGCTTCTTTGCACAGCCACAATAAGAAAGAGCCAAATATTCACAAGGCCAACAAGGTCATCCACAGAGTAACACCAAGGAAACTCCATAGTTGCTGGAGAAAGTGTGCTAAGGAATAACAAAACAAAGCCCTCACACTTGATGTTCTAGTTGACTAAAAGAATTCTAATCCCCAAAATGACCAGCTTTTAAGAAGCCCTTCATAATTGAAAGCGAGTCCAATGACTATGCTTTGGTTCTACAGTGAACCAAAACCAGGAACACAAAAAACAGATTCGTGGAGAAGTCGATGGTCTGAAGTTTAAGGGAAGTTTAATGCTTAAATTAACACCATAAAGATAAAAACTACAGTAAAATTAAGATATCACTCTGAAATTTCTATCTCATTTTTAAGTTGAGTGGCTCTTAATTCCCAAGATTAACCACAAAGGAAAACTGCATCGAGACACAGCTGATGAACATTTTTATGGCTTTGCCCTCTCTGTCTATAGGTAGAAAAAAATTGACTTTAATTATTCCATAATCATTACAGTTTTCTCAGTTCCATTGCTCCTTGACCTTCTACCAGATTCTCTCTGGACAGCTTAATATTCTCTACCGTTTTAAAATCGAATTTCCTACATTGCTTTTATTTAAGGTCACATGCCCACAGATATAATCGCCTGATTAAGAAGCCTTCAGTTTCAGAGCAAGGATACACTGCTTTTATCTTCTAATGGGATGAATTCAGATGGTCTCAAGCAATATTTTTAAACTGGCACATAAGGCTTTATGGCTAATATGCTCTTGTACAAGATCAGGATGATCCACCACAAAATTGCCTACTTCACTTCAGAAGATGTTTTACTGCATAATTGATGTCAACAAAGCAAAACTCTTTAATATTAGCATAAGCTAATATCAATCTTCATAATGATGATATGTCATTGTAGGATGCAAACCAAAGCTTACAATATTCAGTTCCAGTGTGTCCTTCAGTAAAGCAGGCAACCGTTTCTGAAGCGTCAGTGTCCACTTGTTCTACTTATATTAACTAGTCAGATTTCATTACTTTTGTTAAAGGTCATCTCATGCATTTGGAATAAGGAGCTAAATGTGATGTGAAATTTAGGAAAATTCATGGAACGGTGATTTTTTTCAAATATGAAAGTAACATTCTAAACATAACAACCTATTAAAACTATCATAATGCTGCATGCTTTCATTCAATAACTTAGATTTAGCTCAAATTTTTAAACAGTGCATAAAAATGGAAAATATTAAATATTTCACATTTAACTACACTACAGAGTGAGTAACATCTTTTCCAGAATACGACTTAAGTGTTCCCTCAATTGTCCTTGGATCCAGAAACTAGGAGAAGATTCGTATGAAAGATATGTTACTTAGGCTGGAAAGATGGCCCGGGAGTTAAGCCTCTGATTCACAAGCAGAGGGCCCTGAGTTCAGATCCCATGTAAAAATGCTGGCTGGAAACAGCAGTGGCCAGCCACAGTGAAGCAAATAGGAGATAGAGCAATCCAAATGGTCCCCCAAATCACCCTTGGGCTTATATAGATGGACACAGTGCACTCTAGCACACACACACACACACACACACACACACACACACACACACATACACATACACACACAAAGGATATGTGACTCAGGTATTTGAAAAATGTTCCTAAGCTAAGCTAGAAGAGTCTACCTTGGAATATGGCTAAAACAAGTTCTACCAAAACTCTAAAGGGAAATTTGAACTTAATGGCAAAGACTACCAAAAAAATCAACTTTTCTGATTATTTAAAAAAATTATAACAGGTAGATGTAATAAAAGTAGGAAACCACAGTGAGGGAGGGGTCAATCACCCATTTGAATATGGTTACTTTTTATCTGCCAGACTATATGCCCTCCCCTTCTGGTGAGATCATACCCCCTCAGTTGTAAATGATCAGGAACGAAAGTCTGTGAACTTAACCAGATGTCTCATTACTTACTTGCAGTCCTTGATGGGCTCTTATAACAAGACTCCAGTTTAACAGCATTTTGTCTCTGGCCAGGGGGTGACATACAATGCCCATCAGGATGGAGTGAAGGGCATTGCAGGAGCAGCAAAACTGCAAAAGAAAAATCACCAAACCATAATCCAGAACTTCAGAGACTTTGTATCAACCACCTAGTACTAGGCCAGCCTAATCTCTCCCCATCCTGAAGCTCAGGGAAATTTGCAGAAGAGGGGGTGGTAAGATTGTAAGAGCAAAAGGATGGGAGGAGCAATGATATGCAAGATACTCCACACAAGTTAGGGCCGAAGCAATCATAATTGGACTTTGCATGCCCTGCGCAATGTCCAAACACTATTGACCCCACAAAGTCTAGCATTTGCTAAAGGCACCAAGATCCTTGGAGGCAAGGGATTGACAGCCACAGTAGTGTTCCTATGCTTAAGGGAAACACAGGATAGGATTCAGGGGAATGCCACTGGATCTTTGTACATCATCGGAGAGGAGAGCCTAGAGGAGAGTCAGGGATGCATATTAAAGGACTCTCTGGGAATTGGGGCGGGAGGCACCAGGGATGGGGAGGGAGGGGTAAGGGGAGGGGGAGCAAGGGGACCGGGGGGAGGAGGAGGGAGGGAGGGAACCAGTGTACCTACTAAGTTTGTATGAGCGGAAATAATAATAAAAAATGTTTAAAAAATTATAACAAACTATCCTTAATATCTTTTTCTTTATTCAACCTGTTGAATAGTATATTTGATCTTCTATTTTTTATTAATGTCACTGAATCTTAACACAAATACATAAATGAACATACATGCACACATGTGCATACTTGCATGCATATATATACACATACATACATACATGCATATATATACTGTGGTCATTTGAATGTCATTACCCCTGATAAGATCAAGTGTTTGACAACTTTAAGTGCTGGAGCCTTGTTGCAAGGAGTATATTACTGGGGCATGCTTTAAGGTTTGGTAGCCCAACCTTAATTCTTCCTTATTCCTCTCTGCCTTCTGCGAGTTGTAGTGGAATGAATTAGGCACCATGCTTTCTGCTTTGCAGTTCCCCTTTGAGCCATAAACCAAACAGATAAGTCTTTGTCATTAAGCTGAGGGTGTCAGAGTATTGTCTCACAGCAACTGAAAAGTAACTGTAACACATGCATACATACACATGCATATGCCCACATGGACTCATTTACCTACATGTGCACACATACCGCACATGCATGCCACATAAACCTATATATCCACCTGCATACACATACTCATTCATATGTGTACATACACACACATAACACATGCATACATAAACATGTATAAACCCACATGTATACATATATCTACATGTACACACATATCACGTGCATACACACAACCTACATATTCACACACACATACACTCGTATGTGTACATACACATACACACACGCACATACACACATACACACAGGTTCTCAAGTCAAGAATATCTTTCATCCTGGCTTAACATATGTAATATATCTGAAAAGCTTGACAGAGCTAAGGCAACCAATATAGCCCTAGCTCTACCCAGAGCAGCCAAAGCCAGAGAATTTCGGCAAGCAGGAGAATGCTTGCAACTAGCTTTCTCACCACTGCAGACACAGAAATGCAGTTGTGAATGCTGGATACCCTTGGTCTCAGCTTCCTTTATTACTCCCATGTTTCCGGGGGCAAAAGTATCTCTTCCTGCTCCATCACTCCTATATTTTACTTCCCTAATTGTAATTATCATCGGTAATGACGCAATTGGCAAGGTTCCTTTTAATGCATGACATATTTTACTAGACCAATTTTCTCTCTCTCTCTCTCTCTCTCTCTCTCTCTCTCTCTCTCTCTCAGTTAAAGCAAGATTTACTGAAAATGATAGAAAAGAGAGTAACTATCTCATTCTTGGTTCAGGAAGGGCAAGAGGAAGCCACCAAAGGGGACAGGTTTGGGGTACTTACAGGACTAGACAAGCTTGAAAGGTGGCTTTTTCCATTGGCTAACTTTAATTTCTTAAATAGGGACTTTTAGTCTTTTGTGTCTGGTTGGTCTGTTTATGTTGGGGGCCGACTTCTGGTGACTAAACTGTTACTTTTTCAAGAAACAAGGAACTTATCTCCTTATTTCTTTTCCCAAGTGTTAGGTGGCAGTTTGCAGTTATTTCTTTTAAAAATATTTTATTTATTTAATTATTTGAGGGAAAGAGAGGGTATGCATATGTGCAGCACCTGTGTGTCAAGGTCAAAAGACAACTATAGAAAACTGGTTTTCTCCTTCTGCAATGTGGGTTTTGGGGACTAAAGTTTTGCATCCAGGTTTGCATACATTCAACCACTGCCCAATTGAAAAAGGTTCTATAGAAGGGGTTTTGGAGAAATCTAAAGAACTTTATTTCTTCCATCCATAGAGCAATATAAGAATGTTGCTGGCAAATTATTTTGGAAGGTTTTTTTCTGTATTCATGCTCACAATCTCTATTTGCTTCGTTTATTTAATTCATTTCAATTAATGAATTAGTTTTGAAGAGAGGGTCTCCATCTGCAGGCTAGACTGGCTTTGAACTTGGAGCAAACTTTCTGCCTGAACTCCAGATTGCTGGGATTACAGTCGTGAGAACACTGATTCTAAGTGTTTTACAAAGAATGAAATTTGCAGATTATAAACAAGTTCAGTTCTGAAACATACAGTCACCAAGTTTTAATACCCTCAAGTCTGGCAATCTCTGTTTACACACAAGGAAACTGAAGCCCTGAGAATTATCACAATGTGACAAAAGGGATCAAGCTGCTGATAC
Organism: Typhlomys cinereus; assembly: GCA_023101885.1. Taxonomy (NCBI): domain Eukaryota; kingdom Metazoa; phylum Chordata; class Mammalia; order Rodentia; family Platacanthomyidae; genus Typhlomys; species Typhlomys cinereus. The sequence continues at coordinate 5,369,750 of JALPQD010000022.1, read as the reverse complement.
ACCAGGCTGAGCCCAAATCTGAGGCTTCTGTTCCCCTGAGCAAAAAGGTTTCCCACAGCTGCTCCTGCCTGGCTTCCTATCATGCCATTGTTGCATGAGTTAATACTCAAAGCCTCTTTCAGCTTTGTTTAACTTAATGTAAATATACAGATTTTTTAAACATTTTTTATTATCTCCGCTCATACAAACTTAATAGGTACACCAGTTCCCTCCCTCCCTCCTCCTCCCCCCGACCCCCTTGCTTCCCCTCCCCTCACCCCTCCTTCCCCACCCCCCAGTGCCTCCCCTCCCCCAATCCCCGGAGAATCTTTTAATGTGCATGCCTGACTGTCCTCTGGGTCCTCCTTTCCGATGACATACAAGGACCCAGTGGCATTTCCCTGAACCCTTTCCTGTGTTCCCCTTAAGCATAGGAACACTACTGTGGCTGTCAATCCCTTGCCTCCAAGGATCTTGGTGCCTTTAGCAAATGCTAGACTTTGTGGGGTCAATAGTGTGTTGGACATTGCGCAGGGCATGTAAAGTCCAATTATGATTGCTTCGGCCCTAACTTGTGTGGAGTATCTTGCATATCATTGCTCCTCCCATCCTTGTGCTCTTACACTCTTACCACCCCCTCTTCCGCAAATATCCCTGAGCTTCAGGATGGGGAGAGAAACTACAGCCATTTGGTCTTTGACAAAGGGGCCCAAAGAATCCAATGGAAAAAGAACAGTATCTTCAACAAATGGTGCTGGCAAAACTGGATCTCCACATGTAGAAGATTAAAACTGGACCCATACTTGTCACCTTGTACAAGACTTAATTCCAAATGGATCAAGGACCTTGATTTAAGGTCAGAGTCTATAAAAACCATAGTTGAAAGGGTAGGGAATTCCCTCGAGCTGATTGGGCTAGGCCAACAGTTCCTAAACAGACATCCAATGGCACAGTCACTGCTACCAACTCTCAACAGTTGTGATCTTGTGAAATTAAAGAGCTTCTGTTCAGATAAAGAGATTGTAACAAGAGCTCAAAGGCAACCCATAGAATGGGAGAAAATCTTCACTAACCGCGTATCTGATAGAGCTCTATTATCCAGAGTGCACAAAGAACTTAGAAAACTAAACACCAAGGAAACTAATGGCCCAATTAAAAAATGGGCCCTGGAACTTAAAAGAAACTTTACCAGGGATGAAATTAAAATGTCTAACAAATATCTGAAAAAATGCTCCACTTCCTTAGCTATCAGGGAAATGCAAATCAAAACTTCCCTGAGATATCATCTCACCCCGGTCAGGATGGCAAAAATCCACAATACAAACAACAACAAATGCTGGAGAGGAGAAAGGGGAACTCTCCTACATTGCTGGTGGGAATGCAGGCTCATACAGCCACTCTGGCGAGCCGTCTGGAGATTCTTAAAGAAATTAAAATTGAAATGCCATATGACCCTGCGATTCCACTTTTGGGAATAACCTCCCATGCAGCAGAGGTTCACCTCAATAGCACAAGCACGACCATGTTCATAGCAGCACTGTTTACAATAGAAAAGTCATGGAATCAACCCAAATGTCCAACAGTTGACGAGTGGATAAGGAAAAGGTGGTACATCTATACAATGGAGTACTACTCAGCCATAAAAAATGATGAATTACTGGAATTTGTCAGGAAATGGATGTCATTAGAGACAATTATATTAAGTGAAGTATCCCAGACTGAGAAAATTAAGCGCCGTATGTACTCCCTAATAGGTGGCTTCTAGTACCAAACCCACCCAGCCTACCTAGAGACACTCGACGATAAATCTCTGTAATACAGTAATTGCAAGGAGTATGAACAGGAGGGATGGGATAGGAGGGCCACACCAGAAACAAGGAGAGAGGGGACCATGTAACAGCAGAGAAAATAGGCCTCCATCAAGGACTGCAAGTAAGTAATGAGACATCTGGTTAAGTTCACAGACTTTTCGTTCCTGATCATCTACAACTGAGGGGGTGTGATCTCACCAGAAGGGGAGGGCATATAGTCTGGCAGATAATAAGTAACCATTTTGCAAATGGGTGATTGACCCCTCCCTCACTGTGGTTTCCTACTTTTATTGCATCTACCTTTGAATATACTCTTATAACAAGATTCTAGTTTAACAGTTTTTTATCTCTGGCCAGGGGGTGACATCCAATACCCATCAGGATGGAGTGAAGGTCATTGCAGGAGCAGCAAAACTGCAAAAGAAAATCAACAAACCATAATCCAGAACTTCAGAGACTCTAGATTTTGTTGTTTTGTGTTTTTTTTACATAACTTCAGGATGGATTCCCCTAGTTGCATTTCCCCAAAATCTGAATAGACATTTCAGTTTTGACAAAACTGACAGGAAAATAGACCCACCGAGTGAGCAATGCCTTCAAGGCAAAGCAGAAAGTTCAGTAGGCTAGCATTTCCTTGCCTGCTTTCCCATCATGCTCTTCTTCCTTAGAGAGGAGAGGGAATCCTAAAATGCCCAGGTCATCTTCTGCAGTGTAGAACATGGTTGGAAGAAAACACAGTTCATTCTTATAAGATCTGAGTTAAATAAGGACACATCAATTAAAGCCACACTTCTGAAAGATCTCAGACTTCTTTTCAATTACTGAGTAAATCACATTTGTGGTAGACTCTGTAACTGAAACTGAGTTTGAACAAGCCTCTTGCTTTATCCCCTCTTTGGACTTACAGCTCATACATCATTGAGGAACCTGGGCATGTACAATTCACTCCCCTTCTTTTTTTCTAGGTACATATGTGGAAGTCACCTGTTCATGTTTATGAGAGTTTCTTTTGTTTCAAGGAAACAAAAAGAACAGAAGAGAAAACAAGAAGAAACCTCATGTCTCGTGCCTTGAAATGGAATAAGCTTTGCTTAAAGAACCATGATAGAAAAAGCCAGGACAGCTTAATATAAGAACTTGACTACTGTCTAGATTTTTCTCCATGTTTTCTGTATGTTGGTTTCATTCTTCATACTAGATATGAGTCTTTTTCTGTACATGCCAACTTCTCTGAGCTTACATAAAGAAAAGCTCCCCACCAATTTGTCTCGGCTAGACAAATCAGTGAAAATTCTACATGTGGTGGCTTGGATTAGGCCCATGTCTGGATACTTATCACTGCAATCAAAAGTTTGGGACATACATGAAGTCCTATGTCCATTGGTCAGGAATAAGTTAAAGTGCCATAAACATGACCACCTTAGGGATCCTACCCATGTTATGAATAGGTATTTTTCTTGTTACAGTGACAAAATACCTGACAAATGGGTGATGGACCCCTCCCTCAGTGAGGTTTCCTACTCTTATTACATCTACCCTTGAATGTGCTATTACAACAAGACTCCAGTTTAACAGCTTTTTGTCTCTGGCCAGGGCGTGACATACAGTGCCCAGCAGAATGGAGTGAAGGGAATTGCAGGAGCAGCAAAACTGCAAAAGAAAATCAACAAACCACAATCCAGAACTTCAGAGACTATATATCAATCACATAGAACTAGGACAGCCTAATCTCTCCCCATCCTGGAGCTCAGGGACATTTGCGGAAGAGGGGGCGGTAAGATTGTAAGAGCAAAAGGATGGGAGGAGCAACGATTTGCAAGATTCTCAACAATAGTTGGGGCCAAAGCAATCATAATGGGACTTTGCATGCCCTGCGCAATGTCCAGCGCACTGTTGCCCTCATAAAGTCTAGCATCTGTTAAGGGGACCGAGACCCCTGGAGGCAAGGGATTGACAGCCATAGTAGTGATCTTATGCTTAAGGGGAACAAGAGAAAGGGCTTATGGAAATGCCACTGGGTCCTTATATGTCATCGGAGAGGAGGACCCAGTGGAGAGTTAGGCGTACACAATAAAGGACTCTCTGGGAATTGGGGGGGAGGCACTGGGGGAAGGGGAGGGGGAGGAGAGGGGAGGGAGGGAACTGGTAAAAAATTTTAAAATGTATAATTAAATTTTAATAAAAAAAAAGATTAAAAAGAAAAAAAAAAGCAACTTAAGGAAGAAAGGGTTTATTTTGGTGCAAGATTTGAATGTTTTGAGGGAAGCCATCATGTCAGGGAGAACCGAGCAGCAGGAGAGCACAGTGACTGGTCAGCCTGTGTCACAGCAGGAAATAGAGGCCAAGGAGGCCGCTGCTCAACCTCCTTTCTCCTCTGTTCCTTTTTATTCTGAGATCCCAGCCATAGGATGGTGCAAGTCATCCATATTCAGGGTGGGTTCCCTCCTCAATTATTAAACAAAATCTTTCTGAAATTATCTTCAAAAAAGGCGAAGAAGCATGTGTCTTGGGTGATTGTCATGGTTAGGCACAGGTGTCAACTTGACTGTTGAGGGTTTGATTTCTGGGCACAGTTGTAGAGAGCAAACCTGCAGGAGATTGTCTAGCTGCTGGGGAATAGCCAGCTCATGGTGGGTGGGATTAGCCCCTGGATAAATCACAGAGAGCTGGTTGAGAGAGTTGATACCTTCTGTATACTTGGCCAGACATGCTGGTCTGGCAAGTAAGGATTGTCCATCTCTCAGCCGTTATGCAGTGATGGTGTGGCCAGTTCCCTCGGCCTGGTGTTGGTGCGTGCTCTCCCGTCAAGTTGGACTGAGAACTGTAACCAGAAATCATAAGAGAATAAACCCTTGTTCCCTTAAGCTGTTTGATGGTCATTTATCAGCAACCATGCAGGCTGACTGCAACAGAGATTCTAAATTCGGTCAAGTTATCAATGAAGACAAACCATCACATATGTGAAACCGCAAACCTTGGTTTTCTTCTATCAACAGCTACCAGCCAACACTCATGACTGCTGGGCATATGACCAGATAGTCAAAGTGCTTCACATTTATTATTTGCATCCTTGATGTCCCAAGAGACAGGCTGTTACCTCTATTTTGTAGATAAAAAAGAAAACCTGAAGCTCACTAGGGTTAAATAAAAAATGTGTCCAGGACACAGAAACTGGAAATGGCAAGGTCACAGTACAATAGCTGCAGGACATACACAATCAGTCACCATAAATCTCAGCCTATTGCCTTTAGAATAATGAAGCAATCTTTTACTTCCCTCTGCAAAGCTGCCTCCTTCCTTCCTTATCTCTGGTACCCCATTGTCAGGTGCAAGTCTTTCACTTAATGTTCTTTGTTCCTGTGGCCTTTGCATCCTCAGGATCTTGTCCGCAATCAGTCAGGCACTAGTGTTTCAAGCCCTTCCTTTGCATTCCAGTACCTCCCTCTGCTTTCACATCATCGTCTTTCTCCTTTCATCTTTAACACAATGCTCTTGGCTCTGGGGGTGCGTCCATTTTGCCTCCTTTCTCTGTTTTCCACATCTGTCCTGTTCGTCTCATACTACATACACGCAAAGCAATTTCATCAATGATGTCACTGCCCCTGAGGGTGGAAACACTAAATCCAAACAATTCTCTTCCCACCCTGCATTGCCTCTGCTCACTTGACATTCTTACCTTCTAAGGTTCAAAGTTCTATTCGCCCTTCCCATTACTTTCTAAAGAATTCCCTTTATTGGACACTTTTCTCTGCACTCCCACTTCTCCAGAGCTCTATCCTCTGCAGTTGAGTTTTCTTGCTCTTAGGAATCACCCCAGAAATTCTCACACAGACAGGCGGCTCTAACTACCACCTCCATGGTGATAATTTCCATGTCTAAACCTCCTGTCCTGGGCTCCCCTCCATGAATCTGTAATCCAATCTGTCTGTGTCTTAGGGTATTGCCACCTTAACAGCACCTCAGGAGGGATCCTACAGACAGTTCTAAATAGAAGCATGTGTCTTCTAATTTTATAAAGAAAAGAAAAGTGCTTCTTACTGTATCAAGTCGTATCTCTCCTGAAATTCTTCGAGAGGATTTTAAAATAACTTTGGCATAATGAAACACTGAACTCAATTTTAGATAAAATAGGTAAGTGAGGTACTGCAGAGATAAGATGCAGTAATGGTTTGATGTAGTCTTGAGAGAGGAGTACTTTGGAGACTCCTGGCTTTCTGACTTAGATACTCTGATGAATGACAAGGAGAACTGAGATACAATGAAGGGTAAGAACATGTTCTGAATTGAAGCTAAGGAGTTTACCTGGCATGATTCTGCATGCTGGGTTTAGATCACTCCTGGCTCATCTACTGATGCTCAGTAGAGACCCACTTGCAAAGCCAGAGTGGAATCATTTTATGGGGAACACAAATAAGAGGGAAAAAAATGGAAGAACCGTGTGGGCTTGAGAAATCCATGTAGTACCAGAAGTGATGGGCGCCTGCTACTGCTGAGCTGTGTGTTTGTGATGACCATTCATTCCTTGCTGGTTTGCTTAGCTTTGGGTCCCTTGAGCTGACTCTAATCACGAGCCATTCATTTCTCTTCTTTTCCCATACCTTCCTTTCAATGTGTTTATTCATTCTTCTATTACTTGTCACACCATCAATTTTGGGTCTAGTTTAATCATCCTTCAGCTTTGTTGTGCGGAGCTACAACTTTTTTTTTTTTCCTTTTTACTGATCTTTATGAAAATCTTTCTGATTGCGGATATTTGTTCTGCTTCCAGCTACAAATTAGTATTTTTCAGTTTGCCTTGCACAGATGCAATGGAGACTAAGTCAAATGTTCCCTGCCTTGGAGGATCACAATAATGATTAACTTTCTTACCTCAAAACCAATGTACTCTTTTCTGTCGCTGTGAGAGAACGCCCAAAGTCAAGCAACAAAAGGGAGAAGAGGAGATTTATTCAATTTATGGTTTCAGGAAGGAACAAGAGCAGCATGACTGGTGGCAGAAGCTGGAGACCAGCTAAGTCAGGTCCTTCACAGACCTCTCCCAGAGGTAGGGTGGAGCTAATCCACCTCAAGACCCGCCCCTTCCTCCTGCCTTCCTCCTGCATGGCTCCACCCCCTGAAGGTGCCATGACCTTCACAAACACATGAGTTTGTGGGGGACACATTTCAAACTATAAAATTATGCTCACCATCACTGTTGATATTTATGAAACATAGAGTGCTTATTAGAACACTGAACGAACTCCCACTTGCTTCCCAAAGTAAATAATAAGCCATTCATTGGTTTCTAATTCTGCCATGGGTATAGCACAGAGAAGCACAGGGTCAGTCTTTACTCAACATAAAACACAATCCGCTGACATTCCTAACAGAGAGGATCCCACGCCATCTCTGTACTTGGACCTGTTGCTTTTTATGCAGCTGAGAGCCACTGTTTGGGGAATCTTCAAATAAAGCGATATGAGAAGATGAAAAAGAGAAGAGAGTTTGAAGGCCCATTACTGCACCATGAGTGGGCAACAATCTACTCTAGGCCCAGCATTTGGTATATTTGCCAGACTAACTGATGAGATGGAGCTTCATTGGGGAGGTTAGCAAGGTTTCATTGGTCATTTAATGACTAAAATGCATGGACATTCTGGGCTTGGGAAATGCCTCTGTGTGCTTATCTTCCAAGCATGAGTGTGTGAGTTCTACCTTCAAAATCTATGTAAAAAGGTGGGCACAGTGGCATGGGCATATAGTACTAATAGGGATAAGATGCCAGTAGAAACAGATGAATCTCGGGAAGTTGGCTAGCCAGTTAGGCAGGAATACTTGGCCATGTTTCAAGTCAATGAAATACCCCTGTCTCAGACAAAAGGTGGATGCATGCCTGAGATCCAATGCCAAAGTTGTCCTCTATCCTCAATATACATATATAGCTACACTTATACATGCACACATGTGTACACATATACTCATTATTGCAGTTCACCTGCATGGTTTCTGATAAATGACCATCAAATGGCTTAAGAGAACAAGGAGTTTATTCTCTATTATGATTTTCCAGTTACAGTTCTCAGTCTAGCTTGATGGGACAGCAGGTACCAACACCACGGCTGAGGGAACTGGCCGCACCATCACCACATAATGGCTGAGAGACAGACAATCCTTACTTGCTAGACCAGCATGTCTGACCAAATATACAGAAGGATGCCAAATTCCTCAACCAGCTGTCAGTATTTTATTCACCTGTTCAGGGACTAGTCCCACCCATCATGAACTGGGCCTTCCCCATCAGCTAGACAATCTCTTGCAGGTTTGCTCTGGGCCTAACTCAACCATTAATTCTCTACAAATGTGCCTGGAGCTCAAACTCTCACAGTCAAGTTGACACCTGTGCCTAACTATGACACTTATGAACCCAAACACACAAATGCATAAGTACACAAATGTGCACCAAAACATATGCACGTATAAACGCTTACTTGTGTGCACCCACAAGCATATATGCACCCAAACATATGAAAACTTATACACATGTAAGTGTATACTCACCCACATGTGTGCCAAAATACCTAAAGACACACACACACAAAACCACCACAAAGAAATGGACATCTCTTCCATGACAGTTGAATTTTCAGAAAGCTCTCTTTTGCAGCATTTAATAGCATGTGTATTTTCTGCCACAGTCAACTAAAGGAAGTTCACCTATGATTTCTTTCTATATTATTTAACTAGCATGTGTTCACGTTCAGGTAATCATATCCATTTCGGAGGTGTGAGTGGACCTCTGAAAACTATTAATCTAGTCTCAGACGCACGTGTCTGAGAGAGCAGAGCGCAGCGGGTAATGAGCATGCCTTGACCTTCGAGAGTTTACTCATCATCAACACAGATCTGTCCTCCGGGTTTGACTGATGAGTGTTTCAGCCACGGAGTGAGGCAGGGGCGGAGTCTTCTCACAACACTGGCGAGTCAGAAAAAGGGACACACTATCATTCACAACTGCGCAAAAGCTCACCATGGATGAGGGTGCATATTAAATTTTATATTTATCTCTCCATAAATTTGATTGATAGACTCCTGCTACACCATTTATCAAGTCTGAATTCTGCCAGTTTCGGTTTCTCCCCTTCAAGGACATTTTAATTTGATATAAATTTAATAGAAATATTTGTGAGTTGAAGGAGCACACAATTGTTCTGCCCAGGATCCTATATCTCCCAATAGAAGGGACATATAATTTAATGTTTCTCCAAAGAATGAGCTGCTAAATCCTTTTCATAAACTTTGGGTGATATCCTCAGGAAAAAATAAAATTCATTTCTGGCATAAAATGTTTTTAAAATTCCTTGTGGAAAACTGTTTTATGAATTAATTGTAATTATTCACTATTGCTATAATTTTATTTTAAGAAGAAATGACTGCTACTTTCTGGATATTTAGTGCGAAATAATTCAAGTCTACCAGTGGATAAAAATGAGTCAAACAGACATTTTCAGCTTTTCCATGCAGCTTCTTTCAGAACATTGGGTAAAGCACTTACACCTGGCTCAAAAATCACATTTCGTTTATTAAAATCCTCCCCTGAGCCACGCCCACAAAAAGCATTACTAGGATTCCCTTAGCTCCTGAGCCTGCCTTTAGGACTGTTTTAATGATTTATGATGCCCTGAGCGTTTGAGGTCTATATATGAAATCATAATTCCCACTTGGAACTTTACAGATTTTATCCAAGAACTAATGGTGTTGGTGTAAACTTACCCTAAAGGGTCGGACTTGCTAATACACATTTAATTCCTTCCACGGACGACCACCTCCCTTGAGAACACTATTCAATCATAAAAGTAACAAAGATTCCAAGCAAGGATCGGTCAGACTGTGAATACAGAATATGTGGAAAATGAGATAGCTGAGTTTTGATCACAGCTCTTAACAAAAAATCCCTTTACCACAGGGATTTCGGGTTAACTCAACCTCATCACTTCTAATCTGGAGCAATGCAGGCAGCCCTGAGGCCTCAGCAGGAGAAAGTCATGAGTCCCACATGGTACACACACCAATGAAAGAAGAAATGCTATTCCTTAGGGGATGAAGTGCTAGAGAGCTACAGCAAACTTCTGAGGCTTGGGAAGCCACCACCATTACTGTTTGCATTCACTGACAGTGCGGGTCTTGACGGTCAGGCTTAAGTTAAGGGAACACGTTAACTCCTTTAATGGAATAATTCATCAGTTTTGCATTGTATTCTTTTAGTTGAAGAGATTAAACATTTCTCCAGCATTTTGTAATATGGTCCTGAACTATACCTAGTAATGAATGGCAATTTCAACATTTCACAGTACAGTAGAAAACTATGGTGTATAATGTCGAGTCGATATGCTAAGAAAAGTGGGAGTCTTGCTTTAAAACGAGTCTCGATATTAACCTCATCAAGTTGCTAATGTGATTTTCAATTTTAGTTGTTTTCCTTTTCTTCTACCTGATGATCCTAGTGAAGACTAAAAAACCATTTCACTCCATGGTGACTGTTCTCTTTTAGAGCGCTTATGCCTTAGTCACAAACTTGGATTTACCTGGTTCAAAGGCTTCTTTTCCTACACTTGGAGGAATGAAATCACCTGTATGTTTCCATCATTCCTCCTCTAGTTGCAGTAAGACTTATAAAGGTCCTATGTTCACACAAAGAAGGAGACTGATCTGGTAGCACACCACTCAATGGTCCATCACCTTCTTCACCAACATGGTGTGGGACATTTGCATAAGAGCACACTGTAAAAGTAACTATAGAGCACATGACACAAACCCTTCTCTCAAAAATGAACTTTGCTTTTCCAAAGACTTGCTACTGACAATCTAGAAGTTCAACATTGTTGAGGTCATAAAGTCCGAGAAACAGTCTGTTCCCAGGCATGCCTTAAACATGCTTTAATTACTTTCTTTTGAGCATTCACCTCTCCAAGGAAGTTACTTTGTCAAATATTAAGAATTGCATGTAAGAGAGTAAGCTGCTTTAAATAATCGCGCCTATGTGTGTGCATGCATATGAAATGTGCATATGTATGTGTGGTTACACCTGTACGTGAGGTTATGCACGCATGTGTGCATATGCATGTGGTTTCTGGAAGTGGACAATATCTTCCTCTATCACTGGCCACTTTACTCACTGAGGGAGGGTTTATATTTGAACCCAGAGCATGCTGATTAGTTAGTCTAACTAGCCATCTTACTCCAAGGACTCCCTATTTCTGTCTTCAGGGTGATGGGATTACAAGCAGAGCGTCTGACTGGATTTCCTGTGAGTTGTGAGGATCCAAATGTTGGTTTTCATGCTTGAGTGACAAGTTGTTTATACACTAAGCCATCTCCCTAGTCCCAGATTTTTATTAAAAGTATACTGAGAATCGTATGGATGCTGTCAGTATCCCCCCTAATTGGAAATAAATTATCCTCTTTCTGGGAAACTGTTTGCCCTGCCACGCTATACAAATATTGGATTGACCCACTGTATATAATACGAACACAGAACATTCACATCACAGCTGATCGACTCTGCTCTGCCAATGGCCTCCCAGGCTGAAAGACAAACTCGGAGCTGATCATTCCTGGAGACACGATTGTGTCCACATTCTGTCTGTTGAAAGCGGTGTGTTGGTCTGCACAGATAGCTTCACCTAGGGGATTTTATATCACATATTCATTTCACTAACACTCTGCAGCCAGTAGACGGTTTTCTGCTTATTTTAATAAAGTACACATTTTCATCTCCGAGTCTTCCTGTGAGGGTTTATCTGAATTGCCAACTTGACTAGATTTAGAATATCCCAGCAGACTCACTCTACATGTGTCTGTGAGGACATTTTCACAGAGAATTAAAGAAGGAGGAGCCTCTACCTTCGGCCTGGCTGCCCTCCTCCCCTGACTCAGGAAGAAACCCCATAAGCAGCAACATTTATCATTGTCTGTTTCCTAATGTTAGATTCAAAGCGACCCCCTGGCCCCTTGCACCATCACGCCTTCCCCAGGACAGACGGAAAGCCCTGACTCATACAATGAGCCAAGATAAAAGCTCTGCTCTGAGTAATCATGTTGATAATCCCCAAACTTATTCTCCAGTTATCCAAGATGAGAATTTTCAAATCACAATTCCTTGGGGTTTAAGAGAACTAAGACTGATCAGTGTGTTTATTCCTCACAGAACCCTTTGTTTCTGTCAGAGGCAATGCATTTTTAATGGACAATTAAGTGTTATGATAAAAAATACATAAGCATGCAATTCTGAACTTTCCTACTGCGGAGTGAATTCCAAGTCTGTTTTCAAAAGCTATTATGCTTCACAAGTTGCAAATTAAAGAAAGAATCTGTTGAATATGTCTAAATGACCAGCTATTGTTTATACAGGAGCTACCTGAAGCACACATATATATTTTCATTATTTATATAACTAATATTAAGAAGCAATATAACTGATTATCATCACTAAGTTGAATTTTAGTTGAATAGAGAAGACAAAATTGGAGTTTCCTGGCTCATGTGTGGGTTTGAGATATTTATCTACCTAATGTTCTGAGAGAAGAGCCAGAACACAGACATCCGCTCTTTTTTTATTTTTTTAATTTTTTTTATTATTTATTCAATTGTGTGTGTGTGTGTGTGTGTGTGTGTGTGTGTGTGTGTGTAGAACCACGGACGAATCGCGAACCACCATGGACGCCTCCACCTCCTTCTGCCCGGGGATTCACAGGCTCCGCCCTACCGGGACCAGAAGCACAGGCCGCCCCCGCTTCCGCCTGGCGTCTATACGTGGGATCTGGGATCCGAACTCAGGACTTTCTGCCTGCAAGGCAGAGGCTTAACCCCTGAGCCACCTCTCCAGCCCCAGACATCCGCTCTTAAATACTTCCCAAGTTGGGATCCCTAGGTAGATCCCTAGGTAGATCCCTCTTCTCTACCTAGGGCTCTCCAGGGAGTACTTTATGACAGCAGCCCCCTTGTGGGTCAGCAGCTGGTCTTCGTCCTCAGTACAGCTCTGCTCAGGGCCTCGACCAAGATCAGTGCAGGGTCATGCTTTGAACTCAGAGAGTGAAAAGTCAGGCCCAGGGGGACAACTCCAGCAGCTCTTGTTCTCCAAGTTAAGTGCCTTCTCTGAGCCAAACTCAGGCTTCTAAAAAGAAAGAAGAGAGCTGGGCAGGTGGCGCACACCTGCAATTCCAGCAGTCACAAGGCTGAGGCAGGAGGATTGCTGTGTGGGCTAACCTGGGCTACACAGTGAGGACACAGAGGCCAGAATTCCGTATCAAGTTATTACCGCAAAGTACCATCCCCTGCAATGAAAAGAAGATGAGTAAGATGCAGAGCAGATGGAAAAAAGTGCCCATAAAATCCTAACTTAAGGACATTAGTGAGAATTAAATATGTTTGATTCTAAGCATGTTGTTATCCTTGTGATTAAATACTCATTTGTCCAACATGAATGTTCAGGAGCACATTAAACACTAGCATAATATGAAAACCAAGATAATTTGACAGATAAGAAATACTGACAGATACTCAGGTAAATATAAGAAGTTTCATTTAAAAGATGAACAGTGCACACCAGAAAACAAGCAATAGTGTGTCTGCATTTAAGCACAAATTCCACCTGGAAAGGGAGAATCCTTAATCCTCCCTCCAAGCAAACATACCCTTTTCTCTTCTCAAAGGACTTGTTGAAACTCTCTGGAATAGTCCTTCATGTTTTAAGTGTCCTATCTCATTATCTACTGAATAAGTTTCTCTTTGAATTTAAAGAAGAACAATGGTAGGGATGACTAAAGTTCAGCCACCTGGAATCTGTGCCTATGACCCAGCACTGACAGGTATTTGTGAATAGGAAAGTCACTCCCCAAAACACAGCAAGAATAATGCAAAATTAAAACATTGCAACTTGTTAGTGATATCCATAAAATATGTATCAAAATGATCGAGCAAGAAGAAACTGATAGGTAAGCATCCATTCAGGCCAGCCACAATATTCTGTGAAGTACTTAATGGAAAACATTGGAAAATACTCTCTGTATGTTACTGCACATGTGTGCTTGTGAGTCGTCTAAACTACCTATAGTGGATAGGAGAAAAGGCAGATTCTTAGCAGCAAAAGAGGAATGTCGTAGAGAAAATCAAAAGTGAATCTTTATCACAAATCTTTCTATGGAGAGCACTCATCATGTCTTGGGTATGTATTGTCCTATTTTTAAGCGTGTGCCTCTCTCTCCCTTAATGTCATTGCTTGAGCCTATATTAAAACTGTTGCTTAGTAAAGCCCAATTTTTAATAAGAAAATGAATGTGAACTTTTACTCTTTAGACACTAGAACAATCATGTTTTCAAACATACCATTTAAATGGCTTTGAAATAATAATTTAGATATTTTGATAAAAAACATGGGACTGCCTAGCAAAGAATAATACAGGAATCTCATGAAAATTTGAATCTCAGGAAAGCCACAAATAATTTTTATATAAACATACATCAATATAGCATGAATATAGCATAAAGGACTGAAAAGAAACAAGGAAATGTTTGCTTGGCAGCTGGAATTTGTCTCTCTGTACCATATTTGCAAATATTTATTTTTCTGCCTGTTCATCTCTAAAATAACTAAGAAAATGTCATTATTTTGCAGCTTTTTATCACTATAAGCAAATAGCCAAGATTGGAAGCTTTATTTTGACGTACATGTTCATGAGTTTCAGTCCCTGACACTTGGCTCTGTCACTTCTAGGCTCCTCTATGTTGACGCAGAACATCAGAGCATAGGGTGCAACAAGGTGGAACCAGCTGCCGCAGCTCTCCCTGCCTCCTGCCTGTGGATACCATGTGACCCGCCCATTCAAGCTCCTGTCCCTAGGACTTACCCACCGTGATGGATTTATGCCTGAGATACCAATCAAAACAAATAATTTCTCCCTTAAAGTGCTTTAGTTACAGCAACAAGGAAAATAACTAATGCAGAGGCTAAGCAACGTTACCTTTCAGAGCAAAGAGACTCACTAATGACTGTAAGAAAGGTAATTTTGCCATTTATCGCCTAAGTTATATCTACAGCAATTTATTTTATTGCTTGCTAATAATCTTTTAGTTTGTAATAAATCTTTTTTATAACAAGGTGATTGAAAAAGCACTTGTCTAATGAAAAATTAAGTAGTAGACTTCCATTATTTAGGAAAATTAATGAAAAGCACATAATTTGTTTGTCTATATTTATCATTCAATATGGAAACAATTTTAATGGCAGTAATTTTTAAAAACTGAGCAGCCAGATCTGCTGAAGAACGGCCAGCATCAACTTCAACAAGTGCTTGTTCTAGTGACCAATGAGCCCATTCATCTAAACACTAACACTTCCGGCCACTAACACTTATGTGAAGTATAACTTTCCCCTTGGATCAAACCTCTGTTTTAGATTAATTTCAGTCCCAGCTTTTTATATATGTGCAAATAAAATAGTATCTGTGAATATATTGGGTCTAATCATTGAAGTAAGATCTTGAAAATAGATAAGCAATTAGTTTTGAAATGGCTTGATTTTTTTTCATCAAATTTTAGAAAGCTAAAGATTCATTTTCATTTGCTTTGTTTTTTGCTATTCGTGGTTTGAACAGGTTCTCACACTGTAGCTCAGGCTAGACTGGAAGTCACTTTGCAATCCAGGCTGGCCTTCAGCTCATGACTTGTCTCCTGCCCCAGTCCTCTTTTCCCCTGATCTTGAATTATGAGCTATCCCTTCTGGCTAGTAAGATTCTTTTGAAGCTTATGTCAATTGAGCATTTACATGGCCTAAGACTTGTCATGCATTTCAATATGAAATTATGTGGTTGAGATGATATTTAAAATAAAATTATAATGGACAATAATATTATAAAACATTTTTATTAAATGAGGATGTTTGTGGGATAAAATGTTTGGAATTAGTAGTGATGTACACATAATGGAAAATTGCCTCTAAAATGTTTTGACATTCTGCCAATTGAAATGAAAGTTGTAATTATCAAGAAATAAAAAATGTTTAATTACCCAAATCCCCAAGTAATTTCACAAATAATATGGGATAATTGAGCTACATGATTTTGCTACAAGACTGATCTTAAATGTAAAAATTGACACCTTATGGCATCATGTGCTCTTTTTTTCTGCTGAATGTCAATTAGATTTCAGGGTATTTGAGAACCTGAGATCCACTTTTTCACTCAGTATCTTAAAATGCTACTGAACACTTGGCAAATGAATCCTCCAAATTTCAGCAGCAGTTTGTCAAAAAAGTAGTCAGTGGAGGATATGCCCAAATATTATAGTTTCTGAAGCACTCAGTGAATTTCCACTACTAAAAACAAAGTATTCAAACCCAGATATTACATATATTCCTTAGTAATAAGGAAGCAATCAAGCAAGTTGAATTAGTAGTATCTGAAATGACTGACCACACTGACATTTGTAATTCTGCACTTGTGTTTGCTAGTCTTTGAGGTGAAGATCTAGTTTCTGTTTGATCATTCAAAGAATTTTAGTCTTCACAAAATGATATTTTTAGAACATTTAATACAAATAAGTTAACAGAAAAATTATATTGAGATAAAGTAAATGCAATATTATCATCTTAGGTGCCTATAAAAGTAAGGTATATTCATATTGTAGTATATTAAATATAGTCAAGCTTAAATATGCCAAGGAGAGCAATCATAATGAAAATATGCAAATTATCCAAAATACACAAATTGCTCATTGAAGTTTGCATATAAGCAACCAACACATAGATATAGCATCAGATTCACACTGGTGTGTTATTCTACAATCATAGCTAAATATAACCAGCCAAAATGCCTTAGGGTTGTATGGAAGAGCTGGCCTGATTAGATGGCAGGTTTCCTGAGTAGCCAAGATTTGAAGGAATATAGCACTGCCCTCCAAACCATTCCCTCATGTCCCTAGGGGTAAAAAAGGTGGCATCTTAACTGAGGCAGAGAAGGAGAGTTGAGCAGATTTATACTCTGGAAAAGAGTAGAGAAGTCGTCAGGACTTCAAAGAATATCTAGCACTATGCCCACCCCCTAGAAAGCCCAAGGGTGCTGAGGAACTGAAAAGATTCTGCTGGCACCAGGTGCAGGAGAGGATGAAATACATGCATCAGAAGGCACAAATGCAGGCAACCAGCAAGAAAAGCAAAGGACTCCCGCAAGCCAGAAGTCACACAGTGCTCTGTGTATTATTTGATTAGCCCAGTAGCCATTTAGATTTACTCTAGTCTGCTCTTAACTGCTGGCTTACCACAGTTCTGCTGGGGCCCTCACATTCCTTTTGGAATTATTTTCTCTACCTGAAAATCACTCTCTTTTCTCTTCTTTTGTCTTTCTTTCATCTCTATTCCTCTCTCTTTCTCCCCTTTTCTTCCCCCTTTTCTTTCTTTCTCTCCTTCTCCTCCTTTTCTTTCTCTCTCTCTCTCTCTCTCTCTGTCTCTTTTTGCTCTTTGTTTTAACTTTCTTTTTTGATATGTCTTTTTTCTTGTTTCTTTCGGTTCTTTCTTCTTTCCTTCCCGTGCGTGTTCATCTTTCTTTCTTTTTCATCTCTTTCTTCTTTCTGTATTTCTTCATTTTTCTTTTTCTTCTTTTCTTTCTATTTCTTCTTTTTCTCCCTTTCTCTCTTTAACTTTTTTCGATTCGTTCTAATCTCTCTGGCTTTCTGTCTTCTCCTTCACTTCTCACTCTAGTTTTCCCCCTCCCTCCTTATCTCTCTCCTTCCTCCTTCCCTCCCTCCCTCCCCTTCCTTCCTTCCTTCCTTCCTTCCTTCCTTCCTTCCTTCCTTCCTTCCTTCCTTCCTTCCTTCCTTCCTTCATTTTTCTCACATAGACTAGACTGGGGCTGAACTCACTAGTGATCAAGGAGGACCTTGAACTCCTGATCTTCCTGCTTCTACTACTGAGTGCTGGGATTGCAAACGTGTGCCATCACACTTGGCTTAAAAATGTTTTTTGATATGTCCTTCTGAATAAGTAAGCATTGTATTAGCAAAATGAATTTACTACATCTTCATTTTGGAAGAATTTTGTGGTGAAAGACATTTAGTTTGTAAATGGAATTAATGGTTTAAATAATCTTTGAAAAAAGTATTCCTTGACATTTTAGAGCTTTGTTCTTTCTATAATCAGTTCTTATAAATCAGGCTTTAGTCACTGTCTTACAGTGATCTGTGACTTAAACAGAGATAAACCAAAGGACTTTGCAAGGTACCAAGTTCCATGTGAACTAAAATGGGTACTGGGGCCAGTTAGATTGCTCAATGGGTAAAAGTGCTTGCCACCAAACCAAGGACTTGACTGTGCTCCCTAGAAACCACATGATGGAAGGAGAGAACCGACTTCTACAAGTTGCTTTCTGACTCTCCACACACAGGCTGTGATCTGTGTGCATGCTCACACACATGCATGCACACAGCAAATACATAAAATATTAAAAACATGTGGGTGACTCAGGCCATCAAGGTTCACATTGACTCAACCCTGTACCCAAGCTAATAGGATGCCATTAGAAGCCAGAAGCAAAGAAGGGTCTGAAAGTGACATAAGCAGCATTAGAAATAGGATTTCATTTGCCTACAATAAGCTGCCTTATAAAACACACCAAATCCTTGGAGCTGTTACTACAATGACTGTGCCTCCCTTTCCTCTAGATGACTTTCTAACAGTCTTTGTCTTATACTGGTCTTGAAAAACAAATTTCCACAATGCAAGTGTCCAGGAATTACAAAATGAATCAGCATGCTACTGCGAAGAATGATCCAGAAGAATTGCTCATGTGTCTTTACAGGTATACCATCCAGGTAGTAGTTTATGTGATGGTGCTCACCAATCAGAACAGGTGGCTAAAAATTTGGGCTCTCTATTAGCTTGTCAATGTGATTTCTGCATCATATCTTAACACTTCAGTTGTACTTGGACAAACTCTATTGTCCAAAGTTGACTCCCGGGGACCCTGTGATATGCTTCTTTGGTCCGGACACTAGTCACCATTCTGCTGTCTTCATGTGTGCATTCTTTGTGCACTAAATGCCTCTGCACAACGGTCATCATGTCTAATAAACCTACAACGCCCCATGCAATGGAGGCGGGGGAGGACAGACTTTATCTGGGTCTGAACTGCTGTTTCTGAGATACTGTGCAGCTTGAGATTCTCCACAGAAATATAGGCCTGTATTGAAGACCTTCTCTGCTTGCTATGTGGTCAGACCACAGATTGGTCAGGAGGAGAGGAACTCCAGAGTGACAGAAGAGCAGTCAGGTAAAAAAGGCTGAGAACTGTCACTCCTTTTACTTAGGACAACACAGACTGTCACACAATTGCAGAGTACTTGTTCGCTAAGTTCATATTGACTGTCCTCTTAAGAAATAAATAACTCAGAGGCAAAAGCTTACTCTGCCTCTTATATCTTATCCTCCTAACTGCTCAGACCAATGCATAAAGAAAATAAAACCTCATTCTTGCTTTCTTAACACAGATGCAAGGACTTTGCAGAATTGCCCTTGTCTTCTGTCTTGCTGTGGCTTATCAATAACATCTGATTATCACAGCAGTTTTATGATGTGAGTAAAAGGCTTTATGCACAGAGACAAGAATATGGAAATGCAGTAGCATCAAGGATAATCAGGATATGTATGTAATTGGATTGTAGATGCTTTGAATAGGCCCCACTTACAAAGGAAACAAATGCTCAGGCTACCCCTGGATAGAAGCAAATGAGCGCGCCCCCCAAAAAACATCAAGGTACCCTGTTGTTTAATGACTGTACTCTATCTCTGAAGAGTTCAGATCTAGAAAATACTTTGAAAGATGGTGATTTAAGACATTTGAATAGTTATTCATAGGACAGAGCCAATGTTTGTATGAAAATTTCAAAGATGATTCAGAATAGAGGTTTGATATATATTAACATTGGAGAATCAACCTTGGATTAAGCACAGCCACCAGGTCCACAGGAACGCCAGGAAAAGCTTACACTTTCAGGTCTCGATTTTCTCATATATAAAGTAGAATAATTTGTCTCGCTTAAAGTATTACAGAAAAATACATAACTGAATAATGTACCTGTAATAATTGCACAACTTCAAAAAAGCAATACAAAATTCAGCAACTGTGGCCATGCATGTGCTTTTGTCCTGGATGTATACTAGTACCACTAATTCTGCTCTGATGACCCTCTACCCTTCCATCCTAACACCAAACTACTCCTAGAAACAGGAATTGGCTTGCTGTGAATTGAAGATTACATCAATCTCAAGCTACCTGAATTCCAACCAGTGGTAAGAAGTAAGTTTGAGAGATTCAGGATTGCAGTTACCTAGCAAGTCAATCTCGATAAATGTCTACACCAAGAAATCAACGCAGGGTGGCTGCAGGAATCAAAAACAATTCACTGAAATGCAATTTTGCGTGTGATTCATCTTTCATCTGACCTGATTGCCTCTGGTACATTTTTATAATTATAAATTGAACAGAGAATAAAAATAATTCAAATAACCTTATTGGCTAATGCATAGGGCATTAATTCAGTTTATAATAGCAATAATGACCTCAGCCCAGGACATTTCCAGGCAATTAATGACTGGCTAGAGTTAATGACCCGAGTTTTAGCCAAGGACCATCAACTCCTCTGTCTGGCTATCAATCCTCAGAAAATGCCCAGTGCTCAACAACAGTCAAACCCATTCAGAGTTTGACACCAACTCAAATTTACATTTCAAATAAGCTTTTTTGTTTCACTCTTATTTTCATTTTAGCTCAATGTGGACTAACATGATATTGTCAAACACCAAAACAGTTCACTCATGACACATAAAAACTACTAGCAGTCACCTAGGCATTATAAATTAAATGATTCTACTATAACTAACGCACAGTACAGACCCTGAGTATCCATTTTCCAACTGTAGAATTACTTGAACATAAGTCTATAAGTTGGCATTGTCCAGTTATATGGTCATCGCTCTCAAAGAGAGAAAAAAATCGATTTTATTTGGAATACATATTGCAGATTTCTGCTTTCTACCCAGTGGACTATTCTGCTTAGCTGCAAAGTGTTTCCTCGGATGAACAGGAGATGCAGCACAGATCAACACGATGGTCAGTACGCAAGCCCGAGTGGCAGTCGTAGCAATGTCATCAGACACTTCAGACTCTTCAGAATACACACTCCTTCACATGGTTTAGTCCCTGTCCCAAGAGGCACATGAATCCACATGACCTGGGTCAGCAACAATACAGTCCAGGTTCTTCCGGAGTCATCTGAGCAAGAAGAAGAAGCAATGTAATGTCTCACCGAGTGCGCTTTTCACCAGCCATCTTTTTTTTTTTTTTTTTTTCTGGAATCTTGCTATTTTAATCCATCATGGGAAAGACAGGAGCCATGAAGTGGCCCTGTACAACCAAGACCTCTGGCCTGGAAGGCATGAACTCAGAACACCTATAAGACCTAAGATGAAGATCTATAAACTAAGAGACTGTCACATTCACTGAATAAACTCATCCGAAGTCCTGTAGCCAAACCCATTGCCTTCTATTCATCATCTATTTTAAAAGAAGTATTTTTTAAAAAAATATGTGTATGATATTCCAGTAGGCAATTCATTGTCATTTCTGCTTGTGTTGACAGTTAATGCCCACCGCAGGCCTCATGCGGCAGAAGAGAGGCGCTGCTTGTAAAGGAAAGCAGAATACAAGTCAACAGCTGGACTGACGTCTCCCAGAGGGGCTTTCTCAACAGGCAATGGGCAATGCTGTGCTGAAGATAAGGTCTGTTCATCAAAGATGATAGATGATAAGAATAGTCAAAATGATATTAATAATGACAAATGATATTTCCCTCTTATAAAAGAAAATATCACGTTGCTTTTTTTTCTGAAAAGATGAATATCATTGAAATCAATATTCCTGCAGTTGAAATGCAGACTGAGAAAAGCCCAAAACTGTCACAAAGGATGCTTATGTACTGATAGTTTAATGAATGTCAGAAGCAGAAAGAATCAAAAGTGTCCAGAATATAGGATGTCCTCCTTAGGTAAGACACCAAATGCAGGCATAGGGTAGTAGATACCTGGAGGGCTTTAAAGTAGGGGCAGATCAAAAGGTGATCCTTCATGTTTTGCTAAGGTAGATTTGAAATACTGGATAGTATAAAGTTTAGTCTAATCAAGATCATGTAAATCAATACTAAACTTGAAAATATGCAAATTAAAAATAAAATCGGAGTTTAAGGAGAGAAAGCAATTTTTCATCAGTTTAGAAAGCAGAGGACGTCAAGAGCCTTAGTAGTTCTAGAAGCAGACAACTTAGGAGGTATAAACACAGGACCATAGCTGAGGGATGAAACACTAGTTTAGCATCCCTGAGACCCTGGATTTGAATACACAGTAAAGTACAAGCTAAAAATGCATGTAGATGCTAGTTTAAAACTAGATTTTCTACTTAGAGCCCAATTTAGCAGAACTAAGAAATGTACTGGTAGATTTCTTAGCACAAAACTCAAATGCTTAGACTCTCACTGTGGTTCAGTTATTGGACCTCCTTTTAGACTACCACACAATATACTAGTTCGCCAGGGGAGCAGGATGTTCATAAAATCATGGCTTCCTCATTACCATCCTAGATCATCTGTTCATATCAACCACAACTCTATATATTGAAACTCTGATCATCAATTGTTAATAGTGGAAGGTGTTGCCTTTGGGAGGGATTCAGTCATGAAGGATGGAACCCTATGATGGGATAAGGCTCCTTCTAAGAAGATAGATTACTAGTTGAATTTCTACCATGAGAGATTATAATAAGAAGTTGCAGAATGAAACCAGAAAATCCTCACCAAAACCAGAATACCACAATACTGAACCGTAATCCCAGATATCCAATAATCCTCAGAGAAATAAATTTCTTTTGTTAATTAGACACATAACACATTGAGCAGTTTTACCTAAGAAATTTATCCTCTGTCAAACTTGTTGCATTACCAACAAGAAGATACCGCATCTCCTTCAAATGCTCTCATTTGCATTTAGCCTCCTTTCCCTGAACGTAGGAGCTTCTCTGGCCAAGAAGTGGCAGCACTAATCTATAGGGATAAACTTTCAACAGAAAACGTGACAGCATCTATTTAGCAAAACAGAATTAGTAAGCCTGACTCCTAATTCTCACCACCCCTCAGCCCTGGGACTTTCACCAGGTTCACAGTATCAGGCAGAATAAGCTGTCTGATTGAGGTACTGAGAACAAGCGAGTGTTGGGTTCTAAGCATGATACAAGGAACCCATATCACTCTTGCCAGATACAGAGAATACTGCAGAAGAGGGGACAGAAAGGATGCAAAAGCTGACCAAGGAGGAGAAGTGCTGTGAAACCCAGGCTTATGGGCGTGATGTGGTATAACGGAGTCTATAATTGCTAGCACAGGACTTGCACAAGCCTGAGTGAGTCCAGTTATAGATGGTGTAGGGGCTCATGGGACCCCTCCGAATGCAGGCTCCTGAGGGAAGAAAGTCATGGTGTTTGGTAATGCAACCACTGGTGAGTTTCTGTTGCTCACAAAGTAAGAGCAAAAGAAACAGACATGAAAGTGGGATAAGGTAGGAGGGCATGAGATAGGGTAGGAGATGAATGTTACCAGAGTGAAAACATGTGTGAAATTGTCGATGAGTAAATTCATTTTAGAAAATCCGTGACAATAAAAAAGTGTCTCATGTGCATTTGAGCAGAGGTTGGATTTTGTATCTTTTGCCTAAGTCAGAACCTGGAAAAGAAGGCATGTCGTGGCAAGGCCCATTGGGCGGGGTGCTTCCCTGGGCAGGGGCTGTGCGCACCACTTCATGGGCTCTGTGCTCTTGCTGTGGATATGATTCGACCAGCTGCATCCACCTTTTGCTACTGTGACTCTCCTGCCATGGACTGTGACCTCTTATACTGAGCTGGAATAACCCCCCTTTTCCCTTGGGACCTCTGCTAGTGTATTTTGTTGCAATACATAAAAAGCAGCAAAGACCAATGTTTCTGAGCACATTTTGTAAAGTTGTTTCACACTTAACAGAATTGCAGAGAAAAACGTTCTTTCATTCCTTTTAAAATTAAGTATTGCTGCACTGTTGAGGAAAACTCTTGCCAGTCTAAACCTAGTTCAATGGAGCACTGACAGAAGCAAGTTATTCTTCCTAAAATGAATCCATATTTTTAATTTTTCTAATTTTACAAGCATATCAGGTACTTATCCCTGCTTCCCTTCACCCTCCCCTCCCCACTCCCATTCTCTTCCCATCCCTTAGTCAACCCATCCTACTTCCTTCTGACTGCCTGCCTCTGTGGATACTAGGGTTCCTTCTGGCTTGTCAACTCCTGTGGGGGTTCAGGCCTCTTGTGACATTCCAATTTGTCTCTTTTCAGGTTGCCCCACTGATAGGGATCTTTCCCTCACTCATCCAGTTTTAGTCCCTAAGGTTTCCAACCTAATTTCTCCTCATCCTAAGGCCTTGGGAACCTTGCGGAAGAGGGGGCAGTTAAATTGGAAGAATCTAAAGATGGTAAGGTTCATCATTGGACAAGACATTCCATTCAAGGCAAGAGTGCTATATCTAGGATCTCACTGCAGTGAGACTTGTCCTTACTATACCAACAAGCCCACACACACTATCGAGGAACTCAAGAGAGATAAGAATATAAAATGAGTCCATTTTAAAGATGTGGTCAACTCTTTTTATGCTTGTGCCAACCAAGAAATATAGGTAGGGAGAGTCTCAGAGTTAAAATGGACATTATTCCAAATACCTGAAAAAGCAGTTGTTCCAATCGACTGCTTATACAGAGATTATACTGCTGAAACACTGCCCCCAAATGACCCAGCTATTAACATAGTGGACATGTGGCCTAAGATCTATGTCCTAGAACAGTCCTAACCATGCAGAGAGGAAAGGAATGAGAATGCAGAGCTTCTTCCTTACATGGTGAAGCCAGGGTCTGCTTCAAAAGGTTCTTTAAAACATAACATTATCATTTGATCATTTGGAATGGGAAAACTGTATTTCTTACTTCAACTTTCATATTCTCTTGGTACATGGTACTTTTCTCCAACGATGACCACAAATACAAGTTGTTTGTTATTCTTCATTTCTCTGGTGGCACCGTCCCTGGTCTAACGCCTACAAATCATTCAGTTCATTTTCATGAAATAGACTTCATAATTCTGTTGTCCAATAATCATTGGATTGAAATTTTTTTTAAAAAAACATACATCATTTTTCTCTAATGAGAAATGTTTCCAGTTCTCTGCCTATGTCAGAGGAACGGGATTTTTCTGTGATGTCAGCTTGTCTTCCTGCTGCCATACGGCATAACTCAACATACCCAGAAAAGAAGCATCACATTTGCCCCTTGCTTTAAGATTTGATGCACAATGTTTCTGGATGTAAAGTCTGGCAACCACTCCAAACTAGACAGATAGTAGTTCAGAAAGGGCGAAGAAGGATCTGAAGACAATTGTTCCTGGTGTTGTTGATACTATTTCAAGTTTTGCAAATTTGCATATGTACATTGTGTCCCTAGTCTGGGACTCACAACCTCTCCTGCGCCTAGCTTTTAAAGTACAGAGTAGCATGACAAATTGTAGCCTCATGGCTAGTTTGGTATTGAAAGTTTTAGTATCTACCTATCAGCTATTGGTATGTCATCCATGGTTGCTTTTGTGCTGTAGCAACAAAGTTGAGACTTTTTTGTCAAAGACCATATGGCCCGCAAAGGCAATTATTAAATTGCTCAGTCTACTGTAGTTAGCCAGCACAGACTGGATGGCAGAATCACTAGAAATTTTATAGCTCACAGTTCTAGAATCTACTGGTCTGAGATCAAGGCAGGTGTGACCACCACGAAGGATGAGTATCTTCTAGCCCTCTTTAAGTAGCTAATAGCCAACCTCGTCCTGTATCCTCATGTCCTTCATCTTCTGGCTCTGACTACTTTCAAATTTCCTATTCTTATAAGGATACCAGTTCCTAATACATTAGGAACCACCTAATTTAAATGACCTCATTTAAACTGCTTTCAACCCACTGTCATAATCCGGCACACGTGTCTTGACAGTTAAGGGTTTGAGCTCTGGGCACACTTGTAGAGAATTAGTAGTTGAGTTGAGCCCAGAGCAAACCTGTGGAGATTGTCTAGCTGATGGAGAAGATCCAGCCCATGGTGGGTGGGATTAGGCCCTGGAATATAATATAGAGAACTGGTTGAGAGAGTTGGCATCCTTCTGTTCACTTGGCCAGACATGCTGGTCTGGCAAGTAAAGATCGTCTCTCTCTCAGCCATTATGTGGTGATGGGGTGGCCAGTTCCCTTGGCCCTGGTGTTGGTACATGCTCTCCCATCAAGATGCACTAAGAACTATAACCAGTAATCATAAGAGAAAATAAACCCCTTGCTCCCTTAAGCAATTTGATGGTCATTTATCAGCAACCTGCAGGTGAACTGCAGTACCCATTATTGTGCACAGTTACATAAGGCCATGTTCATGCGTGTACATATAGTACACCCTGAATATTGTCCCATGACCTGCTACACTCCTTTTTCTCCTCTTCACTCCTCCCATTATTCCCTTTATTCCCCATACAGGTTTGCCATGGGCCATCAGAACATATATTAATTTACATATCTATGAAGAAAGTGACCTCATCTTTAACTTGATTAATTCTCTAAAGACTCTTTTTCCAAATGAGGTCACATGCTCTTGTACGGGGGTTAAGAATTCAACACCTGACTTGACAGGGGACGTTATGGCCCAATAGAGTACATAGAATGTTCCTTTACAGAATCGTGTGCTGAGTCTGGATCAGAAGGAAGACGGGAGATCCTGCTGCAATATGTCTCAAATTCTGGATTCAAGCCTGCTACTAGAAACAAGGCATCAAACACTTTTGGATTCTCTTTCTGTGAGTTAGAACCAACAGCAGTTGGTCTGCATACCACATGCCTCGATGGTGTCATCTGCTTGGGATGACATACATGAAAGTAACATAAATAAGCTACAGACACACAGATTTGGGGTTTTCATATTGGACTTAAGCTGAGTCCCCCTTCCAGGTTGAGAAGAATTTTTTTTACCTGTGTCTACTGATTGTTTTTTATTGATACTGCTTGGTGTACATTGATGCATTGACCTGTGCTTTTCTTAATTGTGTGTGTGTGTGTGTGTGTGTGTGTGTGTGTGTGTGTGTGTGCATCTGTTAGTGTTAGAGGGCACTGTGTGTGGCTGTGTAGGCACAAGAGTGACATCAGGAATCATTCTGGATTGTGCAACTACCTTTTTAGTTTGCTCTGGGATTTCTTAGTCTCTGCCTTCCAGGGCTGGAAGTACAAGCCAGCCACCACTTCCAACCAATGTGTGGTCTGCTTCCCTTGTTGCTTTTTCTCACAAAATATTTTCGTATTTCCTACCCATTTACCTCCTTGCAAATGCATCACTCTTAGGTGACTTTATTAGGAGTGTGTGTGGCTTCAGGCCTTGGATTTTCTTTGTGTGTTCTGCTGCTAGAGTGTATGCTGCTACTAGAATGAAACTCGCTCCAAAGCCTGGCCAATCCTGGATTTCTACTTCTACCTCTGTGTTCTATCTCCTTTACCTCTAATTCAAAACTAAATCTCCCCACTCACACCAAGTTGTATATATCAGATCATTTCAATTGAAAGCTCACTTTCTTAAGTCTCCCATTTGCATGAGACCTCTTAAAACATGTTAATTACAATCTTACACTCTTGAGCTTCAAGATGGGGCGAGATTAAGCTGGCCTAGTTCTAGGTGGTTGATATAGAGTCTCTGAAGTTCTGGATTGTGGTTTGTTGATAAGAGTGTAAGAGCAAAAGGATGGGAGGAGCAATGATATGTAAGATACTCCATACTAGTTAGGGCTGAAGCAATCATAATTGGACTTTGCATGCCCTGCGCATTGTCCAACACACTGTTGACCTCACAAAGTCTAGCATTTGCTAAAGGCACCAAGATCCTTGGAGGCAAAGGATTGGCAGCCACAGCAGTGTTCCTATACCTAAGGGGACCACGGGAAAGGGTTCAGGGAAAGGCCACTGGGTCCTTGTAAGTCATTGGAGAGGAGGGCCTAGAGGAAAATCAGGCATGCACAAGAAAGGACTCTCTGGGAATTGGGGCGGGAGGCACTGGGGGAAGAGGAGGGAGGGGGGTGGGGAGGGGGAGCAGGGGGTACGGGGGGAGGAGGAGGGAGGGAGGGAACTGGTGTACCTATTAAGTTTGTATGAGCTGAAATAATAATAAAAATGTATTAATAATAAAAAAAAGAATTTGATCAAAAATAAAAAAAAACATGTTAAATAAAGATGAACCCTTGTCTCTTTGGACTGCTATCAAACATAATGCGAAATGAGAAGCTTGTAAGTAACACAAGTACTTCCCACAGTTCAGTAAGCAAAGAAGTCCGAGTAGAAAGCACAGCGTCTGGCAAGGGGCGTTTTATTCACAGACACTGCCGTCTTCTGCATCACCTTACAAGAGAAAGAATTCTCTTAGGTCTAATTAACAAGGACACCAACCCCCATCATGAACGTCCTATCCCCACTGAACAGCTGTCCCTCACTGGCTCCACCTACCAACCATCACAAATGAAGATTAGGACTAAATATGAATTTCAGAAATACAAAAATATTCAAGGGATAGCACGAAGAGTGGTGAGTCACCGATTTCCTAAGACAAACACTATTATCAGCTTGCCAAAGATCCTGAGCTTGAATTTGTATGAAAGGCAAGAAAAATGGCTCCACATGAAATGTCAATAAAAGGATAAATGCAGATGAGGAAAACATCTCCCAAATAATTATCTGTTCTAGCAAAACTAAGTATTAGGTTTTGATGATGATCCATATGGGTAATAGATCCACTAACAATATTACAGCATAACTCATGCTGCAATATACTTTACTGGAGAAACATAAGGTGCTATTAGTCTTATGTCTTGATAAATCATGAAATGGTACCCCAATCTGTGCATGAAGTTATTCTCACTCTTTGTTTCTCTGTCTCTCTCTCTCTCTCTTTTCCTCCTTCCACCCTCAACCTTTTCCTAATGAATGTGTCACACAGCATATCATGACCAGTTCTTAATAGATACGTGTCACTGTCATTCTGAACAAAATGAAGGGTAATGGCATCATATGCCCAACCAGCAGTACTCAGCCATGGTCCTCAAGCACTATGCCAGCAGGTACTGACATGGTAAGGCAGCAGATGCTAAGATTCTCAGCATACAACATTGTCGGTTACTCCTAAGCTACTTCTACTTCCTCTCACACCTTACTAACACAGCCACATGTACTAAGGGTTTTGAATGGCATGAGTCACTCAGATATGACTTTCTCCAATAAAACTTCAGGACATTTGAGAAGAAATGCTTAAGTAAAAAAAAATTCTAGTTTCTTTGACTTCTGGATTAATACAGATTAATTCATTAAGTTTTAACTTTGTGCTCCATCTGTGTTTTGTTGAATTGAAATTTATGGGAGAGATTTAGTTGAAGACAAGCATGAAATTAAAAAGTGTAAAATGAGCTGAGGTCTCTACTTGTCATTTGAAAAAAACATAGGCGGGTTCTAATTATCCAATAAAGTAAAATTAATAAAAGTTACATATGATGCCATATCAGATTTTATTCCAATAGAACAACACTATTACATCAAATTGTAAGTCACATAGATACTTTGTGGCAACTCAAAGGGAAAAAGTGACATTGTTGCTAATGGTGGAGCTTATTGTGCACCAGAATGTATGAGGGACATATACTACTTGTGTCATTAAATTCTTATTATATTACAATATGGTAATCTAATTTCTCTAAGTGCCTCGTTATTTTTCATTTCAACTGCCAAGTGCACATATATTGTATGTTGTTAGCAAATTAAACAGAAGCAGGCTAAATAGATTGATATTCTAGATTCACTCTGTGACTTAAATGCACTGATTATAGTGTAAAATAAGACAAAGAAAAATGTGTTATTTCCTGAAGGTCACACCCTGTGGTTTATAATAAAGGCAATCTGTATTGTGCCCAGAAACATATTGTATGCAAACAACTGGTGTGATAAATAATATCATTTCAAATGAGTGTGGCTGCTTATTGGGGTCAGAATTGCTGTGATGCCAATGAAATTTGTGTTTCTGCAAATGTCCATAGTTCAGAATAATGACAACAATAAAAATGTCTGTGACTAAGCTGTGTTTGTTGTAAAGGGCCCAGCACAGCATAATAACAGTGTAGGCACTTTGTAATTACCCACCATCCCCAGCACTGACATCTCTTTGGCAATGATAGGCACAATTATAACAGAGGGGACAGGACAGAATTGTACAACAGCTAGGATGACTGGGTAACAAATCACACCAAAACCTGGTCCCTAAGCAAAACACCACTTATTTTTTGGCTCATAATTCTGAGGATAGGAAGTAGTGGCTGAGCCATTCATCCCGTCCTAGTAAGTAAGTGTGTTCTGACCAGCTGTAAGTTACAGGTTTTTATGATTGTGGGGCTGGGTCTCAGAAATCCTCAGAAAGCAAGAGAAGGCAGCACTTAGCGTCTGGTGTGTCCAGGACACGTAGTTACAATACTATTGCCTCCACTGAATTCTCTTGACTGAGGAAGCCTTGACTGAAAGATGGAGCACTAGGCTCCAGCCACTAAAGCCAAGAGCTGTAAGGACAAAGACAAGGGTATGCAGCCATTTTTGCAAATGATTGCCCACAAATGATGTCTTATTAAAAATGAGAGTTTGATGCATAAATTTTTCCTGCGGACAGAACTGAAGACCTCCCACATGCCAGGCAAGTGCGCTACCATTGAGCTGCAGCCTCAGCCTAGAGAAATGTCAGCGGAACCTCCAGCTCTATTGCTAGGAGGATGCGTTCAGGGACTGCAGGGCTTACAGCCCAGGAGTGGAGAAAACTGAAGTCCTGCTCTATAAATCCTTGTCTGCCACCAATTTCCCAGTGTTTCATAAAGACTGAGTAGCAGCCAAATGGAATGCATGCACTATTTTATCAATAGTTGCTGCCAGACCTGGTCATCTGCGGCTTGCTGGTGCAGGAGCCACACCAGTGGCGGCTGCTGCATAGAGCTCTCTGACCTGTCTCTCATCAAGGTGTCAGCTCCTACCGTCGCTCCTCCCTAAGCTACCACTCAACATGCTTATGATTCTCATGTTTGGACACACACACACACACACACAATTCATAATAATTTTACTAATACAACACAAATTTAGTAGCTAGTGCTTCAGTGTCTCCCTGTTCTGGAATTCAATACATGTAAAAGAGTATCTATATATACTCTAGGATGATGTTTTTCTTCATTCTAATCCATGTTTAAAATTTAATCCTAGACCAGAAAGTTAAACTCATCAGAATTCCCCTGTTGGAAGTGAATCCCCAGCTCTATCAGTCAATAACTGTGACTTTAAGGAAGACCAAGGTAACAATATCTTGCCCTCTACTTACTTCTCCTTATCGGCGCTTACACATGTTTAAGCTTCTTATGACTTAAAAGGCATAAAATAAAACCAAATGTAAAGCCATTTCTAATCCCCCATTCCTACTTACTGGTCACCTCACAGCACCTCTTTCTTGTCTGCCAGTTTTCACCTTGAGTCCCTCCTTTTTCTGATGCTTCACCTACACGCGCACTCTCTGCAGTCTGGTGTCAGCCTCCCCCCCCCCCCCCCCCCCCCGCCCCACCGTCCAGTGTCACCAAACTTAGGATAAGAGCACAGGTAGCAACATCATTTCTCATATTTGCTGCTGACCGGAAGTATGTGGCACGTCGGGCCAGTTGGTTCCTTCTCAGAATCTTCTCCATTCTTGACCTTTCCTCATTCACCTTGTTCCGCCCATCACCTTCCTCTGCGTCCCTGCTCTCTCATGTCAAGCAGTATGCCTCAGTTTTACTTGTGCACCAACACATCTGTGTTGATCTGGGCAGCCACATTTCTTGCTGTTTCTCCTGTTTTGCCTTTCTACTCAGACCTTTCAGAGGAATTCACAAGATCTCATCCCCAAATGATTCCATATTGTCCCCCAAGTTTTGCCCCTCTGGCAACATCGTTTAACCAAACTCTAGGGGATGATCCTAGATTCCTCCTTTTCTGCATCACAAACTACCCTAAATCATAGGCATTTCTATAACCATCCATTTATATCTGTCTTCCCTTTCTCATTCCAATCCAAGTTAATCTTCTTTCTCCTCGACTGTGGCCAAATTTTTCAAGTTGAACACTAGATTCCATTCTTACCCTCTGCAAACCATTCTCCACTTTCCATTCAAGAGACATAACTCAAAATATTACATCAAAACAGTTCTCCAGTGTTTTCGTCTTTTTTATGATAGCATCCAGGTCTCTTAACAGGCCAACAATACCGCAGATAATCAGACCTGAAATCACTCTGCATGACACTTCGCTCCTTGCCCTTGATATCGGGCTTCCTTAGTCTTCTGTAGCATTCCATGTATTTATTTATTTACTTATTTATTCACTCATTCATTCATTTATTATGTATGCATAGAAGAGGGCACTGTGTGCAGCCAACAATGACTTTGGAAATCATTCTGAATTGCTCTCACCTCCATTTTGCTTCACTCTGGGGTTTCCCAGGCTGTCTTCCAGAGTCAGAAGTGCAGGTCACTGCCATTTCTGCCTGGCATTTACACTTGGGAACTAGCATCCGGACTCAGGTCTTGTGGGGCAGAGTCTTAACCCCCGAGTCATCTCTCTAGCCCATCATTCCTTTTTCTTTCTTGTTTTTTTTTTTAGTTCCTCTCCATTGAATGTTCTTTTGCTGCTCACTTGGATGGAACTTCTATCCCACTGTCACAGTGTGCTACGTATTCCAGTTGCCCTGGCAAAGGTGTATGTGTGGAACACCTGCAAACGCTTGACTGGTACTTGCATTCCCCTGGGGCTTGAACCATGCTTGTCTGGATCAGGGGCCTCATCAAAAGGCTTCTGCCCCGTAAGGTATCTGACGCATTTGTTAATGGATATTTCTCAAGAAATATTCTCAAGAAACATTCTCAAGAAAGTAAGAAAACCGGGCTGGAGAGGTGGCTCAGGGGTTAAGCCTCCGCCTTGTAGGCGGAAGGTCCTGAGTTCGGATCCCAGATCCCACCTATAGACGCCAGGCGGAAGCGGGGGCGGCCTGCGCTTCTGGTCCTGGTAGGGCGGAGCCTGTGAATCCCGGGACAGAAGGAGGTGGAGGCGTCCATGGTGGTTCGTGAATTTGCCTATGGTTCTACACACACACACACACGCACACATACACACGCACATGCGCACAGTTGAATAAATAATAATAATAATAATAATAATAAATTTAAAAAAAAAGAAAGTAAGAAAACCACACAAATCTTTAACATGTTTTAAACTGAGTAAGAACAGCTCTGCTGGACAGTTTTCTAGGAGATCTTGAATTCACTCAGTTCCATCTCTTTTTCACATCCAGATCTCAAAGAATAAACAGAACCTGCTAGAATGAAACATAAAAAGAACTGTCCAGAACAATGTCAGCTCCCTTTTCCAGGTCTCCCCTAGAAAGAGGATGTCATTCAGCTCCTTATCTCAGGATGACTTATGTTTTTGCGGTTGGAAAACCCAGGCAGGATGCTGGCCTAAGCCCCTGAGCCTTGATGCGTGTGAAGTGCACATAGTTTAGAATCCATCTGTTCTGGGCATTTTCCCCCAGTCTTGCGGGGAACAGCCTGGAACAAACCCTAAGTTTAAGGATTTTACCATCCCTTTCTATATTCACTTCATGTAGCATGCATGTGTAAGTGTTCTGCTCATCAGACCCATGTAATGAGAAATTTAAAAAATGAAGTTAAATTACTAAACAGCAAGCATCTGAGCTAGAAAACCATATGTAGGCGAAGACTTTGCTATGTCAAGAGCACTCATAAATGGAGAAGGAAAAGGAACTAAGTATTTGGGGGCTAGAAAGGCACGAGAGTGAATCTCTCACACTTGCATATACTATACATGCATATACTTACTATACATATACTACACACGAACTTGCACATACTATATGAACAAGAATGAAAACATGCAAGCATACGAATCTCATTATCATCCCAATCAAAGTCTGCCTAGTAACACTATGGTTACAGGTTACATTGCCTTCCATGCTAATAAAATAGTATTATTATTAAATTAATATTAATATTAATTAACATTAATATTATGATCATATTTGGTCCATGAAAATATATGCTTTTGCTGAATGCATTCACAATCAAAGGTACATTTCTAAAAATACTTGTAGATTGTTGCCAGAAACTAAGGAATGTTTACATCTTTCTTTTAATCCCATGATTACTTTTCCAAAATTACATTTTAATAGATCTTCTTCATCACAACCTTATAATAGAAAAAAATCAAAAAGAATATAAATATGCAGCAACAAATGATTAATTAACTACATTCATGGCTCTTCCGTAATATTATGAAATCATTAAAATATAATTTGTTAAAAATTATAATCACACGGTAGGATGCTTGTTAAATAATGTTAATGAAACATGCAACTTAAAGCATCTGTTTTAAATCACAGTTAGTAATGTGTAAGCCTGGAATATGATGTAAGAAAGAATTAACAAAGACAGAATCAGGGAAAAATAAAAATTTGTTCTTTACCTTGAGGGAAAATATTTGCAGGTACTGTCGATTTCACTGAATTTCTATGCATAGCTAAGAATCATAATAGCATTGTAATTCACATCAGGAGTCCTTTAACCATATTCTACACAACCATTTGCTTGGTTTTGATTAGATTGGGGAGCTTTAATCAGATTGCTCCCTTATGATGCCTTATTATATTAGCTCGATCTCAACTGAGGTCTTGGCTATACTTATCATAACATTCACATTCATGGACAAAAAAATTAAGGTTACTTTGGTAGTCTGTTAAACCGAGTGTTTTTATACATAAGATACCTAAACTAAGAAGGATCACTCTCAATTGTACATCTGTCAGAAGTGGAATTCTTTACCTACTACTATGTCCCTTGTTCATCTGGTTCTCCTTTGGGGTTCTCTCTGCAGTATCATATGACAGTTTTATTAGTTTTGTTCCTGCCCATCAATTTCAGATTAAAAGCAGAAGGCCAGGTCTTGTCATTCTTTTTCCAAATGCACTTTTCATGGATCTCACCAAGTGCAGGCTGAGCCTTTAAAGGATCTCAAGTTATTTCTTCCATAGCAACTGCACAACTTGCTGCTTCCTTGTGATCTTGCACTCTCCCAGGGTCACAGTCACCAGCCAGATGAACTAAACTCTCATTGGCTCCTTCCCTCCTCTCCCCAACCCTAAACAATCATTGAATTGTCTTTCTAGGATTGGATGCACAACACATTTCTACTTGTCTTAACAGAAATGAATAGCCTCCAGGAAGCATAAGCAATGCACCAAACGTCATTCATTTCTAAGACAATAAAAGATGCAGGCATTGCTGAGGGACCAGACAGAGCCACTGCCTAATATCCTTATGACCTCTTGGTATGACATCAACAACTTCCTCCATGACCTCAGTGTTGACAAAAAGGTGACCTGTGATTGATGCAACTTCTTAACTAAATCTTTCAAGGATTAAGTAGTAGTGAATCCTTACAAGACAGCTGAAATTTTTACTAATGAAAAACATGACTCTCTCTAACAAGTCCAAAGATTATTCTTTCTAATCCCATTTTCTCTGAAGTGTCCATTTCTCTCTTGCAACATCTCTACTGCTAAATTTAGAATTTGATTTTCTGAAGACCATTTTCCATCTAGCAATTCCCTAATAAGGTGACACAGTGTCTATGAGAAGAATTTGGAGACTTTTTTCATGAATGCAAGTTTCTGGACTTAGCATGTCGAGTTTGGGAACAGACCCAAGTACTACTATATGTAAATATTACATTTGGTTCTAATGCATCCTCTCTACAGTCACGTGGACAATGGCTGCATTTCATGACAACCTAGAACCTTCCTTAAGCTTCTTCAACTTCTTTGTAACACATCACACATTTGGAAACAGTCTGAAGCCAACCTCATCTTTTGTACTTTTTGTGGTGATTGCCTTGTCAATCTAAGTTAGTGCAAGTTCTGTCTTTCATATGATGACTGCTGAGTGTCACAAAAGGAGGTTATATTTATTTCTAGACAATTTTCGTTCACTACTTTACTAAGAATTTCCTACAGACCCTGTGTCCTCCCTCCTTATGTAGAATCCTCTCCCTCCTTTTTTAAGGGCTTCTCCTCCTATACCTGTGCACTGGGACACAGATACCACTGGCCAGAAATCTTAACAGGTACCCAGATTTCAGGGCTAACATTTTTATAACAAATTATGTAATATAGAGTGCTGGTTAGATATGTAGAAATCAACTAGACAATTGAAGATTGAACTCTGAGAGTTGGTAGTTAAGACAAGATACTCCACACAATTAAGGGCTGCAGCAGCCAGGATTGGAGTTTGCCTGACCTGCACAATGGCTAACATGTCAACCACCCCCCAAAGTCTGGCAGGGATCACAGAGGAGAAGGCTCTAGGCAGTAGGATTCTTAGAGGCAAGGGATTAAACAGCTATAATGAACAGCTATAATGGGGAGACAAGCAGGGGCCCTAGGCTATGCCACTGAGTCCTGAACCCTCACTAGGGTGGATGACTCAAAGGGAGATGAATGTCCACATAAACGGATGTTCCAGGGGATAGGAGGGAAGAAGGAGGAGGCACCAGGAGAAGGGGGGGGAGAGAGTGAAAGGAAGGGAAGAAGGGAGGAGAGTGCAATGGGGGGTGAGGAGGGAGGGAAAGGAGCAAGAAAGAATGGGTGTACTTGTATGATTAAGAACAAAATAAAATGTAGAGGAAAAAAAAGGACAAGCCACGGACAAGCCAGCAGAAAGATAGTCTGATGCGAGATCCAGTTCCTAATGTGTCAATTCCCTGGGCGGGTGATTAAACAGAGCTGGTTCAGAAAGTTGGTATACTTGGGCAGACTTGTAATCTGGCAAGTGGGGTTTGCCTCTCTCGAGGCAACCCCTGTAGTACGGTTGGCATAGCCAGTTCCCTTGGCTCCTGGTGATGAAATGGACCTTCCCGTCAAACTGGACTAAGAACTGTAACCAAGAATCATAAAAATGAATACCCCCCCATTCTCTAAGCTTTTTGGTTGAACTTATCTTCAACATGCAGGCAAACTGCAACATACATGTAGCAATTATTTCTGATTTCTCAACTAAATTCAAAGCAGGTCCCTTCCATTCTATCTTAACATTTCTTCATGTCCTGTGTCATATTCAGGTTGCATTTTCCTGCTCCCTTTTTTTCTTTTCTGTAATTTTTCTCTACTTAAACAAACAGACCTTAGCCCCACTTTTACACAAAAGTTATAATATATTAGTTTAATATGTTCACATTTCCATGCATTTGGGTATATGAGGTGTGGGCATGTAAGTGTGCTTGGCCTGTAGGTGTGTGTGTGTGTGTGTGTGTGTGTGTGTGTGTGTGTGTGCATGCGTGTGCATATGTGTGTGTGAGAGAGAGAAAGAGAGAAAGAGAAAGAGAGAGAAAGAAAGAGAGAGAAAGTTGTATGTGTGTGAATATAGAAACCTGGGTCTCTAAATAAAATCAGAATTGTCATTAGGATAGTCTAGTTAGCTGGTTTGCTCTGGGGAATCCCAGGCCTCTAATCTTTTAACTTGTACAGCTAGCCAGCCATTTAGCCCAATAGTGTTTAATATTAATATCTTGGTATTTAGGGCCTTTCCATGCACAATGTGGTTTTCTACTATGTAACTGAGGCAAAGATAGACAAAAAACTGGTTTTTTTCAATCCATCAGTCATATATTTTTCTCATAACAAAGGTATTTATACAATCATGGATAATTCTTCTTGCAGTTACGGGAGAGCATTTAAATACTGAAAAATTTCTCTTACAGAAAAGTATTTTTTTTCTTTTTTTTAACATCAAGTGACTGACAGTTTGTAAATGAAAAGTCTGCTGGTTAGGAAAAGAATGATAAGCAAGCTTCGCTCTTCACATCTTTGCAAACACCACAAAACACTGTTATTTTTCACAAATGCACATCGAGTACAGTTGAACGTTCTACATAAATTATGCATAGGACCAACTCGCCAATATTATCTCCCCGGCTAATATACGCAGACATTTCTTAGGAGAAAAATTACTTCTGTGATGAATTTTAAATCACGTAACAAAAGTATATTGGAGTTTCAAAGTGTATGACATTTCATTTAAATGCATCCCCACTTACACTTACAAATATTATGAATACTTAGTGACTATAAATATGATGAATATAAAACAACTGGGACGTGTTTCCCTCACAATACAACCTGAAGCAGAGATGATCTCAATACTTCTAATTTCTTGGGAACCTCTGCTGAACTGTCCAGCAGACAGGAGTGAGCTGGAATCTTTCAGGGTGAAGGCTGCAGGAACATCCCCTCCACCTCCCTGAGAGAACGACTTGATCCACGGATGTCTACATTCCCTTAGATGTACAATGGGCTTCAGTATGGTTTCCATCTCATAGGTTTCTTTGGATATTAGATGAAACAATAACGCAGCATTTGCGTATGCTTTGTGTACATTTATATGTATTTTAGCATATGTGTGTGCATGAGAAAATAGATACCAGGGAAACTGTACCATACATCTTATAGCATAACCACACTAGGGATGTTGAAGGAGGAGGATTGCTTAAGGTCAGGAGTTTGAGGACAGCTTAAGCAGCATAGAAAGATTCCATGAGAGAGGGAGGAAGTGGAGAGAAGATGAAGGAAGGGGAGGAAAGGGAAGTTTTCCAGTAATCCCAACTAACTGTGTCATTATCATCATCATTATCATTATCATCACCATCATCACTGAAGGTTTTCTAAGTGATTTAATTGAGGTGTCCTATTTTATTATTAAGCTTGCTTCTTGTGGAACAGGTATTTTCATCATGCTTTAACTTCAAATTTTGGAGAAAAAGTAAATGATACTAGGACAAGGATTTTTTATTTATATTTTGCATGCATGCATCTGTGTTCTTGTATGTGTGTACAAGAGGACATTTTGAATGTATGTGCCTGTGGAATCTCGGGGGGGGGGTCATCAGAAATCATACTACTAGATTCTTCTACCTCTTTATTGCTTTGATAGGGGCTTACCCAGGTTCTGCCTTTCAGGGATGAAATGTCAGAGGCTTCACCATTTTCTGCCTGGCATTTTTTATGTGAGATCTGGGGATCCAAACTCAAGTCCTTTGCTTATGAATAAAAGACTTTAAACACTCAGACTTTAAAGTCCCAGCCTGTAAGGGACTTTTTAAACTAAACTGTGTTTATTATTATCTTAATTGATGATGGTGATAGTAATGATGGTAGTCATATGGCTTTAATATCTTAGCTGTCACCCAGATGTTCCCTATCATTACAGACTGCAAAGGAATGCATGTTCTTGAAGCCATTACCATCTTTGGTTTGTTTCATTTCCAGTATGTACATAGTCTGCTCTTAGAGTCTTAAAATGCAGCCAAAACCAATGGGAATCCATGGGTAAATGGAGCATGGTTGCAACACAAGAAAAGAAAACAACACTCCCTATTCATTCTTTCATAATTCAGGGTCATCCATAGCCTCTCAATCAGCTCATCTCAGTCTTAATCTGCCAGTATGCTTTATCAATGCTGGTCTAATCTCTGCAGCTGAAATCTCACAAGACCATACCTTCCCCCTCCTCCCCAACTAACAATTCAGCGCAATGACAGTGAAAGATGGGAATATCCAGAAAAAAGACTATCCTGATAGTGAAGGATACATTACCAAAATGAAGAAACCACCACTAGAGAATTACAACCATTTCATCTATAGGCACATGTCTCTAGTTTAAGAAAGAATGTTTGTGTATCTTTCCAATTTCCTGGTCCTCATTAAGCAAAGAAGGCAGAGAACCAGAAAAACCATGACAGACTTTAATTTTCAGGAGACATCTTACCGAAAGCAGTGAAAAGGGCAAAGTATATTGGAATCTTCCTGAGCACACTTCCAATGAGTATATAGCACATTAACATTATAGTTTAAGGCACTGTATGTGAATTATTTTTATGGTTTTCCCAAGTATCATAAATTAATAAATGAATATTTGCTTTATGCATGCTTGGTTAAAATAGCCCTCGCCCCTAGTAAAGCAAGGTTTAAAAACTATCCACCAACCTCCCAAATGGCATTTCCATCTTTAATTAATTTAAGATCTTGACATCCAACTTATAAATATGAATATAACTTTATTCCAAAGTAAATCTATTATAAAAAGGCAATTCTGAAAACTACTGTTTGGAAAGGGATGTAAGAAAGACATACATACGAATTCCTAGAGGTTTTTCTAATGGACTATGAATTCTAATGAGACATCAGATTATTGATCTGGGACTTGTAACTCAAGAAGAGAAATTACAAATGTCTCTCTCTCAAATCATTAAATATAACTAAGCCCATAAATAAATGAGAAATTGACTTAAACTAGCTTTTGAAAGTATGAACTTTTTTGTTCTTCCAATTCTTGTGAAAAAATAAGATTGCCTTTTTCAGCAACTCAGCCTACTTAAGAGAACCTATTTAAAAATTATCCATGATGCTATTTAAAAATACAAAGGGACAAAAATCAGAGAAATAAAGAACAAAATTTAAAACACAATTCAATCTAGATATATTCACAATGTAAGTGACAATACAAGGCACAGGAGCCTTTTGGCCCTAGGAGAATCTTTTCTGGGTCAGGAAATCTAGGTCAGGAACGTACATGTATGTGTAGGACTTGTTCGCAAAGAAATGGCAGTGCTCTATAAACACAGGCTGACGAAGGGAGACTCTGAAAGTCCAGCCTGGCCCTCATGCTACCTGTATGTAGGAAGCCAAATAAAAATACCATCTAAAAATTTTCAGTGAGCCATGGAAACCATTTCTCTCTCACCAGTTATTGACAATGTTTTATGCAAAGCTACAAGCATGCCATAATTTACTTCCTTCAAAAAAAGGTTATCTATGCTCCTATAACTTATACAATACCAGGATTTAAACTGTGCTTTAATAAATTGCAATTGTCTAAGGAGATATTTTCTACATTATAGTTTTCTTAAAGTGTGATTTAAACTTTCCCTCTTTCCTGAGCACATCCAAATGGCTCTTTGCCTCTTCTCTCTGCAATTTTTTCCTTCTCGCTGAAGGCGCATGAACCACTTCTGATCATCAGACTTACAAGTAGGATGCTCAAAGCAGGTGACATGAAACTCGAACACATTAAACAATTATGCCATGTAACTAATCAATTGATGTGGCTGTTTTAATCTTTTCCCAATAAACTGTCAGATTATCAAGATGCAGACATGGAACAGACCTTTCTGATTATGATCTTAAACTCAGCTTTATTTTTCAAATGATCTTGTACACCTTCCTGATTGATTTTGATGCTAAGAGGAATCATTCCTTTTAGATTATCTTGAAATACATTGGAACATGTTCATGAACTCAGATTTGCTGTTGTGTGAAGCTACTTTTCTAACTATGAAAATAACTCTTACCACATAGATCTAGGCCAGCCTAATCTCCCCCCATCCTGAAGCTCAGGGACATTTGCGGAAGAGGGGGCGGTAAGATTGTAAGAGCAAAAGGATGGGAGGAGCAATGATTTGCAAGATTCTCCACGCTAGTTAGGGCCGAAGCAATCATAATAGGACTTTGCATGCCCTGCACAATGTCCAACACACTATTGACCTCACAAAGTCTAGCATCAGCTAAAGGCACCAAGATCCTTGGAGGCAAGGGATTGACAGCCACAGTAGTGTTCCTATGCTTAAAGGGAACATGAGAAAGGGTTTCAGGGAAATGCCACTGGATCCTTGTATGTCATTGGAGAGGAGGACCCAGAGGAGAGTTAGGCATACACAATAAAGGACTCTCGGGAATTGGGGGGGAGGCACTGGGAGGCGATGGGGAGGGAGGGAGGGGGAGCAGAGGGTTTGGGGGGAGGAGGAGGGAGGGAGGGAACTGGTCTACCTATTAAGTTTGTATAAGCGGAAATAATAAAAAATGTATTAAAAAAAGAAAATAACTCTTATTGTTATAGCATTTTAAAGGTTTTATACATACATCCATTATTATACTAGTAAGTCAGGATTTTTTTCTTCAATTCCCAAGTTTTTATGGTAGCACAGAATATAGAGAACCAAGAGACACCACAATTGGTCAATATGAAGAAAACCTTCTGGGAATAGAAATTGTACCAACAGTAGCAATCTAAACACTTTATGTACCTCACATTACAAAGCTCTTCTCTCATCTCTATCTCAGCACTCACTGTCTTTCCCAAGAGCAGGCCTTGGCTCATGTTGATTGATTGAAGTTTTAACTGTGTTAGAAGTAATGCTATTTTACAGATGACAAGCAATGAGTCCCTTCAATTATTTCTTTATTAGTGTCATTCTTTGCTCGTGTAGCTGCCATTACCAATCTTCTCACCAATGTCCCTTCTTATAATTCCAAGAAAAGTTAGACTTTTCCGTCACTTGATGAAATATAGATTAGTTTAATAAGTTGAGGTTCTTAAAAATCTTTTTTAACTGAGAAGCAAGGGTTGTTATTTTTGTTTACCTCTTCTTAAAGTGGCTG
The DNA here is from genome assembly GCA_023101885.1 of Typhlomys cinereus. Lineage (NCBI taxonomy): Eukaryota > Metazoa > Chordata > Mammalia > Rodentia > Platacanthomyidae > Typhlomys > Typhlomys cinereus. The sequence goes on along the minus strand of JALPQD010000022.1, from coordinate 5,327,206 downwards.
ATAGGAGATTTTCTAAATACATCAATATATTTAGTCACTGGAAACAATGCTTGTTTATGGCATTGGCATGCTACCTTTGTAGCATAGTCAGGTTTTACAGCTCTCTACCTTTCATAGAGATGCAGAGTAGCCAGGTCAAGACTGACATACGGAATACCACTTATATAAGTACAAACAAGCAAAATGAAAGAAATAAGAAATGTCGATATTGAGCATAGTCATCATCTGACTTAATATTCATATATCATACAAAATAAAAGTCATCCATCAGTAAAAGTGAAGGAAAGGATGCCGAGTCAATTTCCAGAAGTCTCATCTTGGCTCTAGAGACAATACTCTATGCAAATTTATGCTTGTAAACACTGCCTTTGGAAGTAAAAATGGATGTGCAGGGGTTGTCTTTTTCTTTAACCTCATAGCAACATGTCACTAGATACTTCATGTAGGGAGGATGTGTTCAAAGGTTCCTGATATTTCATCAAGTGCTACAGAAGGAGCCGTAGAATTATGCATGGTTCCTAAAAAATTCATTAACTGCAATCCACCATGCACTGCCTACTTCCTTACCCACAGAATTCACAGGTAAAGAATCTTAATACACAAAGTGGTGGCTCCGGAAGATGGAGGATTTAGCAGGCAATGAAATCATGAAAGAACCTTCAGGAATGAAATGATGGTGTCATAAAAGATACATGGGTGAATTCATGTGAAAAGTTAGCAAGAAAATTTTCCATCAGCAAACAAAAAAGCAAGTCCTGACAATTCTCTGAATTTGCCTACATTGTGATCTTGAACTTCCAGGCCTCCAGAAATTGAAATATAAATTTCTTTTGTTCATATGCTGCCTAATTTATGGTACTTTGTCATAGCAGCTCCAACTCACTATGGTCAAGAATTATAATAACTAAAGTATACATCAGGATTTTTATGTTATTGCATTATTTTTTAGTGTTCTGTTCATCCATGGTTTTTAAGAGGACCTATTTATCTAAAATGCACATCAATTATTATTAAAAGAAATACATATGAGAGGTTTAAAACACTGATTGAGCAGGATGGGACTCTGAGAATTAAAAATTATAACACTGAATAAAAAGCAGTAGTACAAAATGACTCCTGTTTCTAGATTTTTGTCAATGACTGTATTAGCATGCCATTCATTTAGAAAGCAAATATAGTCAAAAAATACATTTTGGGTGAAAATTACAAGTTTTTTAATAACATGCAGAATTTGAAATTCCTGTAAGACATGCAAGTGAGATTTCTGAGAAATAACTAACTGGGTCATGGTTATTTCCTGAATGCAGGGTAAAATTTAGGGCTAAAAATAAAGCACATGAATGGAGACTGCAACCATGAATGCGGCTGAAGTAACCTCATGAATGGGAAGAGCCAAAGAAGCAGGGGTGTGATGAAACAGACATGGAAAATATAAATGTTTAGGAATAGGCAGGAAAACAAAGGAATCCACAAAGAAAACTGGTAATAACTGGATAGAGGAATGGCATGACATCCAGGAGAAAGAAAAGTCCCAGAAGATGTAAAGATTTCTCCTAATCAAAGGAGAGACTGATCAAACACAAGTGAGAACAATTCAAAGAACTATGTGATAGACCATTATTAAACTAAGAGAAAATGAAGAATGATTCCACACCAAAATGGTAGCTATATTTTCACAATATGTTCATAGCTAAGATACACCAAAAGGAGGTGTGACATCAAGAGAGGTAATTTGATACAGAGAAGAGATTTTGTGTCGCATAAGTTTCAGTACCTATCACAAGTGAAAGAATCAAGATGCAGAACTACTGAGTCAATCTTCAGGATTTACCTTGCAGGAGAGTGACTAATAAGAAAGAGTAGATGGAGTAAAAGTTCAGGGATAAAATGAACAAAATGACAGACTGGGAAATCTAGCTTAAAAAGAAAACAGCTGGGTGTGATAGTGCATACTAGTCATGCCAGTACTCTGAAGGCTGAAGCTGGAGGATTTTGAGTTCAATCTAAGAATATGTAGCAAAAAATCAAGCATCATTTAAGAAACAAACTAGGTACTGTGATGAAGTTGGTTCTATATAAAAAAAAAAGTTCATCCCAGCTATTCTACTCAAATCAGAAGACCTGTGCAATGAAGCCATTTTCAACATCTATCACAATTTGATTATGAGTTGCCTTACACAGGCTCTTGTGTTTGAATTTTTAACAGGTGTTAATGTTTGGGAAACTTGTGTCACCTTTATGAGGTAGTAGGCAAGCCACGGGGGTGGACCTTTAGGTTTGTTAGCCTGATATTGCTGCCACTTGCTTTTGCTGTCTCATGAGGACTGTGCGGCCTGAACTGAGGCCCTGCTTCTGTCTACAGCCCTGCCTTCTGCTATTCAAGTCCTGCCACATGGGACTGTAGTCCCTCTGGAACCAAAGACCCTAGACACCTGCTCGCCTCAGATGCTGAGTATTGTCTCACAGGAAAACAAAAGGCTACAACCCCATCCAAAACAGTGAAACCAGCAAATGGCCTAGGAAGTAAACACCATCTAACTGGAACTATATGAGTCAAACACCCACAATGCCCAGGCCATTGATCACACCTTGAGGAAGATAATCAATTTTTGCTTTAGTATATTCATTTTTTTCAATGTGGTTTATTATCAAGCAATATGTAATAATATAAACAGGAAGAAATTAAGCAAACATGTAATGCTCAGAGATAACAACTATTCTCACATAAAAATGAGAGAAGAGCCTGGGGCATAGCTCAGAGGTTAAAGCTTTTGCCTTGAACACAAAGGGACCTTAGTTCGGATCCCCAGATGCCACATTTAAAAAATGTTGAACATGTAAGGCAAGGACCTATGATTCAAACTCTGGAAAACAGAGCCTGGGAAACCTCAGAGCGAAGCAATGAGGTGACAGAACAATCCAGGATGATATCCAATGTCATCTTTAGACCTCAAGTGCACACTGAAGTGCCCTCTTGTATACACACATGCTAGATACACACACACACACACACACACACACATATGAGCATGGGAAAAATAGAAACAGCAAGAAATTTTTAAGCAAAGATAACATAAAGGTGACATAAATCTAACATAAAAATGAAGGCGCAAAGCAAGGCTAGAAACTGATGGCATCTTTTCATGTGCAACAAACTCATGGATAAGGAGAGGGTGTATAGATTGAGATGAAAGGGTTCAGAAGCGATCTGCAGGGTTGGAAAGAGGTTAGCAATGAGAGTGAAATAGAATCCAGACGATGTTACAGACTGATTTGAGTCACAATCCATTCTGTGCATTTGTATCATTTTTTTTCAGTTGGATTAGTTGATTTCATGGCTCCTGCTGGAGTCATTCACAAGACAGAAAGAGACCTAAGACTATGAAGTACTAACTGTCTCAGTTATGCAGATTATAAAACATCTAAACATGAAGGCAGCAAGGGATGGAGAAGAATAATGTAAATCAAGAAGGAAATTCCAATAAAAATAAGGGAAGTCAATGTATAAGGAAATATGAAGGCTAGCGGGGGTGGGGTTTAGAAGGTTTTCCCAGAAAGAGAAGGATGTCACGGTCTTGAAGCAACATCTACTTTTTAAATGGAAAAATCCACAGGCATGGGTTTATTCCACTGAAGGAAAGCCTTTTAATACTCCTTAAATATACTAGCAAATTCATTTCTGATAGCTTTGTTCTTTTTTTTTTAAGGATAATTGTGTCAATTTTCATCTCATGGGGGCAGGATCAGGAAAGGCCATGGTATAGGAACCTGGATGTTGTCAGTGGCATAAGGTAAAACAGGTCAGTGTGGTTTTCTGTCTTTTCCTCCTGAAACCTGCCCTAGGCTGTTTCCACACTTCTTAATTGCTTTACTCCTAGCATTTTATTTAAACTCCACTAATACTAAGAAAGTATAAATACATAATCTTCTTAAGGTGAACCCAATGAGGGAAAATGTTTATAACTTCAGTTTAAAAATAAAGCAGTACATGAAGGCTACAGGGACTCCTGCAATTAAGTAAAATGAGCCAGTTGTACATCTCAAGGGATATTTGACATGAAAATTACATCCACCATAATAATATGTGGACAACCTGTATTAAAAATATGGATGAGAGCCCCGGACATGCTTGAGTGATAGAGTTTTTCTCACGTACAAAAATCGTGGGTAAGATCTTGAGCTCTGAAAAATAAATACAAGCAAATTTAAAAACAGAAACATACAATAGCTGCTACATTTGTGCTGCTTGTAAATTAATATTTTCTCTTTCTTTATTTAAATCCCTTTTGCAGTATTGTTTGTTATTAATTGATCTTTAGAAGGTTGAAAATAGGCCTGAATGTATTTGAATCACTTGAGCTAGCGTGTGGAACTACTCACAGAACAAAAGAGTTAAGAGAGTTGAATTACTCAAAAAAAAAGCATACTATGGGATCCGTGGAATTTGAATATTTTAATGAATATTCAGCACATGCTATTTTCAGATGTTTTTTAAATTTAGACAGAACTGGGTTTCTATAGTATTGTTTTTTGCCTTTCAAAAATCTCTTTCTGATTTAAAGGCAAAAATATAAGCTACAAATGACCTGTCTTTTCTTTCACATAGACTAACACCCAAACTTTGAATCTATTATGATATTTCCCTACCAGAGTTTATCTGCAATATGTACATGGCTTCTTCCCAACTCCTGGCCAATTTCTCTGGAGTTAAATTCTAGGAATTGATAAATTAGCCATAATTTAAGCATCTTTTATTTTCCTTTGCTTATATCTTTCTCATTTTTAACCTTATACATTATTGTATCTGCTGGTAACATTCTTCTCCACATGAAAGGCTGTCATCATGTATAAAAGCTGTATGGAAATAATTTCAAAATTTCTTACAGATTTGGGGATATAAATCCCCCATATAGACAAATAGAGATGGAAGTTAAGTGAGATATAATTGCATGCAATTATTTAGAGTGTGCAAATCAATGCTTCTGGACATAAGGCTCTTCATACCCATGAGAACCATCACCTCTATCAAGAAAATGGACATGGTTCACCTCTAAAAATTCTCCCAGGCTAACTCCTTTCCACCTTCCTTCAGATCCTTAGTTACTTACAGGTGACTAAGAGCGGTTTTGTTCATCCATTTACTTATTCACAGATATTTGGGTGGTGACCACTTCAGGGTTAATTTAAATACAGCTATAATGAGCATTTTCTACAAACATTTGAGTGCATATTGGTTTTCCAAGTTAAGTTCTGGAAGTGAAATGGGTGGAACATAAATGCATGTTGACCTTGTGGGGAACCTCCAAGCTGTTTTATTTTGTGCCTAAACTACTCCCCATGTCCCAGTTTATGAGAATCCCTAACTATCCGCATCTGTGGTAATATTGGTATGGTCTCACTGCTTTTTTCTTTTTGTTCTTTTTTCATTTTGTCATTCTTCGAGGCAAGAAATGGTACTACAATAAGGTTTTATATGCCATTCATCTGATGGCTTTGAGACCTTTCATCCTGCTGTCTGCAGCAACAATGGAACTGGTACCTTTGACTTCCACAAGACATATGCAGCTTCAAAGTCCTCAGTGTCTTCACACAAAAGTCTGAACTGACAGAGTTCATCTACCTTGAAACACTAGGTGATTCAGTCAAGATGGTAAAAGTGAATGAAGACCACAGAAAGAAATGAGTGTGGTCATTAAAATTCAAAGTTGAAAGTGCTCTTCAGAAATTATTTATTATAACAACCTGAACACTATTTTTTTCAGAAAATAGTTTGATGTGTATAATATGTAAAATGAAATTATCAGACTAGAGCAAGCAAGACCACAAGCAGAGCCCACATGCTGAGATTAGAGAGGTGCTGATGAAAGACAGGGAGATGATTTCTCTAGTGTTCCAACGGTGTTTGTCATCTCGGACTTTTACACCACGCAATTAAGTTTTCTCTTGGGAAAGCAACAAAAAGATCAACAGCATTTGCAGCTATGTGGGGTCCCTTAAAGTTGACAAATCATATACTGTGTTCGAAAACCATAAAACCATATCTCAGTACAATGACAAATTTATTTAGCTATCAACTTATTGAAAACAAATATTTATCGAACAGTTGTTATAGCTCCTGTTTCTCCCAAACAATAGAAGGGATTTAAATTCCTTTCATTATTATAAAATTAAAAAATCATTAAGTTTGAAAAAAATAATGAATTTTGATGGCCAAGAATTAATTGTGGATTCTTGAATTATTAAACAAAAATTTTCACTTAAAAGATAGGAATCTATTGGCTGCTAAAATATTTTATGGTTAGCCATTTTACTAGTAAGGTCACTGACAGCCCTGAACAATCTAATACTGCAGTTAATAGAACCCTCATGGTAATTTAGCACTTCTGCTAAATGGGAGTAACCAACTACTAAATAAAAGAGTAAATACATAAAACAATTTAATTGTTAGGTCATCTGTTATCTTCATGTTCAGAGTCAATGATTAATTCAAGACCACAGAATACACATTACTAATAGCACATACTTTTGGGGCTGGAAAAAGATAGGTAAGAGGTTAAGACTTGGCTTCACAAGCAGAAGGACCTGAGTCCGAGATGACACCAGGCAGAAATGGCAGTTTGCACTTCCAGTCTGGAAAGTGAAGCTTGTGAAACCCCAGAGCAAAGGAGAAAGGATGTAGAAACAATCCAGGATGATTTACCAAGTCACTCTTGGGTCTACACAGCCACACAAAGTGTCCTCTGATTCTCACAGATTCAAACACACATACACACACACCACCCTTCCCTCCAAAATTAAATGACTAACAAGTAAAAGCATGTGCTTTCATTGTACAGTAAACATTAAAAATGCTTTTTTTAAGTTATTTTATTTTTCTAGTTTTACAAGCATATTAAGTACACATCCCTGTTTCCTCCATCCCTACTCCCACCCATCCCCTTTACCCTCCCTTCCTCAATCCATCCCACTTGATCCAACCCTCCAGCCCACCCACTTTCATGGACTCTAGGACTCCCTCTGGCCTGTCTACTCTTTTTTATTTTTTAATTTTTCTACTTTTACAAGCATATTAAGTACTTATCCTTGCTTCCCTCCATCATCTCTCCGTCCCATCCCTCCATCAATCCCACCCTCTTGCCTGTCTGCTTCTATGGATCCCAGGGGTGCCCCTGGTCAGTCTACTCCTGTGGAGGGTTCAGAACTCTGTGGAACACCAGGTTGCCACTCCTCAGGCCACCCCACTGATAGGGGCATTTCCCTTCACTCATCCAGTTTTAGTCCCTAAAGGCTCCACTGTATGTTCTTATCTCTCTTGAGTTCCTTGATATTCTATGGAGACATGCTGATATGTCAGTCATTATGCAGGTAAGGACAAGTCTTGCTGTAGTGAGTCCCTAGATGCAGCAGTCCTGCCTTGAATGGAATGTTCATCCAAAATTGAACCTTCCCATCTTCAGGTTCTTACATTATCATCACCCATTCTTCTGTACAGTTTCCAAAACCTTGGGATGGGGAGATTGGGTTGGCCTAATTTTGGATGAGCCCCACTGAGTCACCTGCACTCTGCATTATGGCCGGCTACCACTTTTCACTTCACTGCTCCTCTGTTGCCCTAGACCGCATCCTATCAGGGTGTTTAGATTCTCTACCTCTCTTGTAGAAGAAGATTTCTAGGCTAAGTGCTAAGTGTTCTTCAAATCTATGAGTATAATAGTAGCTGTTTGCAGAGAAATTTGGCGTACTGTCGTCCTACCTATAGGTTCATTAGCTGTTTTCCCTATTGATCTATTTCCTTCCCCTTTTTAGGTTCTTGTTCTGGTTAACAATAACAGGAATGTGTCTGATTCTGACAAACAAGTCTTGGGGCCAATCAGAGAGCTGTTGGTTGTCTCCTTGATAGTCATGTCACTATTACACTAGTGGCCATCTGTTGTCATGGTGATTTTTATTGCAACTTGAAGATCTCATGAGTGTATGGGGGCTTGTAATTATTTCTCCCCCCATAGCTTACACAGTATTCCTTGGTACTGTGTAAGCTATGTAGCAAGGAGGAAGTTCTCAGAGTAGTTCCAGTTGATGTATTTTGCCCTTGTTCTGTGATCCACATGTGTTGCACCTTCAGTAATAGGGTCTTACTGACAGTTTTTTGGAGAGTAACCAAGAGCAATCGCAAAAGCCTATAATGTTTGGAGGCCTTTGAGACCTCTCTGACCAATATTTTATCAGGAAGTGTCACATTCCTTTTACCTCTAACATAATATTGTCACTGGGTTTCAAGTGGATCAAATTATGGCTTTTTTCCCCATTTTCCTCTATGCTCTTCTGCATAGGGACTCATCTTCATAATTTCTTTCTTTAAAAGACTTTTTTTAAAAAAAAGATTCCTTCGAGGTTGCTTAGCTATTTCTATAAGTCCCTCTGAACTTCCTATATCCCATCCCCTTATTCCCTACTATGTATATTTCCCAATTATTCCCTCCTTTGCCCTACTTTCAGTGGAATCCTAAATCTCTCCTTTGAAAGGTTTCATCCTACCATTCTTCCCACTCATTGGCCTCTTTCGAATTATGTGGCTAGTTACATCAATTCCAATCCAAATACATTGACAAGGTTATCAGTGCTAGCTGACATCCACATATAAGAGAGAACATGCAGTGCTTAACTTTCTATGTCTGAGATATTTCACTCATTACTAAATTAACCAGCAAATTCCATAATCTCATTCTTTGTGATGGCTGAATAATATTCCATTTTGTAGATGTATCACATTCTACTCAGCAGTTCATGAGACATTCTTGAAATAGAACACATACTAGGATACAAATCAAACCTGCACATTTACAGAAAAATTGAAATCACTCACTACAAATTATCTGACCATCATGGAATAAGGTAAATATCTGCAACAAAAGAAACAATAGAAACCACAGAAGCTCATGGAAGCTAAATAACACATTTTTGAATGAGGAATGGGTCAAAAAATGAGATAAAACAGGAAATTAAAAACTTCCTTAAAGCCAATGGAAATGAAGATACAACCCACCAAAATTGATGTGACACATTGAAAGCAGTTCATAAGAAAGTTTATAGCACTATATAACTACATCACAAAAAAAGAAAAGATCCTGAATAAATGTCTTAATGTTATACCTGAAAACCTTAGAAAAAAGGGGCAAATCAATGAATCCCAAAAGTAGCACATGGGAAGAAATATCTAAGATCCAAGCAGAAATCAATGAATTGGAACTGAAATAGACAATACCAAAAAAATCAATGAAACAAAGGGGTGATTTTTTAAAAACAATAAATGAGACTGACAAGCCCTTAGTTTCACTAACCAAAAAAAGAAGAGAGAACACTCAAACTCACAAAAATGAAAAAGGGAGAATTATAATAAATATTGGAGAAATACAGAGAATCATAAGGCCATACTTTAAAAATTTATATTCTTTTAAATTGGACAATGTAAAGGCAATGGATGAATTCCTAAACACATATGACCTACCAAAATTGACTCAAGATGAAATACATACATTAAACAGGCCAATAACAAGAGATGAAATTGAAACAGTAATTATAAGTTTCCCAACTAAAGAAAGCCCAGGACCAGATGGATTCAGTGCAGAATTCTACCAGGACTTCAGAGGAGAACTAACAACACTACTCCTCAAATTATTCCATAAAATATAGAAAGAAGAAATACTCCCAAACCCTTTCTATGAAGCCAATATAACTTTGATTCCAAAGCCAAAGACACATCAAAGAAAAAGAATTACAGATAGAAAATTCTTCAACAAAATACCAGCAAACTCAATCTAAAAACATATCCAAAGTATCATACACCATGATCAAGTCAGGTTCATACCAGGAATGCAAGGATGATTTCACATGTGTAAATCAATAAACATGATTCACCATGTTAACAGACTCAAAAACAAAAATCATATGATCCTCTCAATAGATGCAAAAAAAGCCTTTGAAAAAATTCAATATCTTTTCATGAAAAGATCTTAGGAGAAAACAGGAATATAAGGGATGTATCTCAACTTGATAAAGGCTATATGAGACAAGTCTAAAGTAAGAATCATTCTAAATAGGGAAAAATTTGAAGCATTCCAACTTAGATCAGGAATGAGACAAAGATGTCCACTATCACCACTCTTGTTCAATATTGTGCTTGAAGTCCTAGCTAGAGCAATAAGGCAAGAGAAGGGAGATAAAAGGGATACAGATAGATAAGGAAGAAGTCAAAGTAGTCCTATTTGCTGATGATGTGATTCTGTGCTTGAGAGATCCACGCGACTCCACCAAGAAACTACCCAAGGCAATATACAGATTCAATGCAATTCTAATCAAAATTCTAATACAATTCTACACAGAACTGAAAAAAAACTCAAAATTTATATGGAAGAACAAAATACCATGATTAACCAAAACAATTTTGGGCAATAAGAAGACTGCTGGAAGCATGACCACAGCAGATTTCAAACTATATTACAGAACCATAGTGATAAAAACAGCCTGGTGCTGGCACAAAAACAGATACATCAACCAATGGATAAGAATAGAGACTCCAGATATAAACTTCCACACATACAAACTTGATATTTGACAAAGGTGCCAAACATGCACACTGGGGAAATGACAGCATTTCAACAAGTGGTGCTGGAAAAATTGGACATCTACATGTAGAAGAATAAAAATTGAATTTGCCTCTCCCCTTATGCAAAAGTCACCTCCAAGTGGGTCAGAGACCTCAATATCAAACCTGAAACTCTGAAATTATTAGAAGAAAGAGTAGCAGGTACACTTGAATTGATAAGCCTAGGTAAAGATTTTCTGAACAGGACAGCAAATGCCCAGGAACTAAGACCAATAATCAACAAATGGGACTTCATGAAATTAAAAAGCTTCTTTCTGCAAAAAAAAAACTGTTAATTGTGCAAAAAGACAACCCACAGAATGTGAGAAAATCTTTGCTAGTATGAATCTGACAAAGGATTAATCTCCAGAGTATACAAAGATCTCAACAATCTAAAGACCAAGACAGCAAACATTTCAAATAAAAAATGAGCCCTAGAATTAAACAGGGACTTCAATTTCAAAAAGAAATTGAAATTTCAAACAAATACCTTAAAATTTGCTCAAATTCCCTGATTGTCAGAGAACTGTAAATTAAAACTACCCTGTGATACCATCTTACCTCAGTAAGAATGACTAAGATCAAGAACACAAACAACAGAGAATGCTGGCAAAGTTGTAGAGAGAAAGGGACACTTATTCAGTGCTAGTGGGAGTGTAAAGTGGTACAGACTCTTTGGAGTTCAGTGTGGAGGTTCTTCAGAAAGTTAAAGATGGGCCTGCTGTTTGATCCAGCTATACCACTCCTAAGAATATTCCCAAAAGACTTTATGTTTTATTACATAGATTATATAGATGCACAAGTGTCTTCATCTATGTTCATTGTAACTCTATTCACAATAGCAAAAAAACTGAATCAGCTAACATGGAATGGATAACTACGCTTATTTTTATATTAATAAATAATTGATTCATTTATTCCATGCAGAAATGTAAGCTTCAACATCTCACAGTCTGATCTCCACCATCCCACTCTCTAGATGTCCCCAGCTAATAACATCTTAGTGACCTACTGAAGGATTTTTTTTTTTTTACTTTGCTGTCAGAATGTCAACAAACTGGAGCTGCGGAGATACCTCACAAACAAAAGACGTAAGCTCAGATTCCAGATCCTACACAAAATATGCCAAGCAGCAGTCTACAATTCTGACTCTCCAGGCAAAGCCTGGGAAATCCCAGAGCAAAGCAATAAGGAGGTAGAACAATTCAGGATGATTCCAGATGTCACCCTTGGGACACGACAGTCACACACACTTCAACTGTCCTTTTTTATATACACACACAGACACTTATGCACACACACACACACACACACACACACACACACACACACAATATCAACAAACTACACAATACTAGTTTTATAATCTGTTCTGTATCAAAGTACTTGAGAAGAGTTGTGCCTGTAAACTAGAGAGTTAACTGGCTTCTGCACATGTATGGAGAATGCTAAGAGTGCCTGTCTTGAAGCCCCTGCAACCAAATGCATTGCACCCCCCACCCTTTGCAGACCCGACTCTCTCGTGCTACTCTGAGCATTTATTTCATTTAATGGAAGGTTGTTGTCAGAAGTACAAGGTGGGGGAAACCTACACTCAGAAAAAGGACTCTTCAAAAAAACAACATAAATTTCCCCACTATTATTTTCACATTCCTTGTTGACTTACATGCCTCTCCTGCAATAAATAATTTACTGTAATAAAAAATTTACTACATGAAAACTATCATTAAGGTCACTGGAAGAATAAATCACTGTGTTTTACAGAGTATGCCTAGCTGACAAACTTTACTGCTTGGACTTTTATTTGCTGGATGAAGGGATGAGCCAGGCAGCAAGAGGAAATGGGGAATTCTAAATAAAAATTAAAACATTCCTCAAGCAAGCCCCTAGAATTGAACTTGACCTTTGGGAAACAAATCAGAGAGCCTCATAAAAGTTGTGATTCAAGCCACAGCTGAGTTACTTGCACGGACACAATTTTTAGCAATATCTCTGGCAAGTGAACGCTCATGTCTCCCAAAGGAAAGAGTAGGACATCATGCCAGCCTATTACCATCCTTCAAACACAATATGGATGCTCTCAAGTCATACTGCATCCTCAGATGCTCGCAAAATTTAACATAGCTGCCTTAAGCTGTGTATGTGTGTGCGTTTGTGTGGTGTGCATGAATGTGTGTGTGGTGTGTGTGTGTCCATGTCTGTAGGTGTGTTTAATATATATATATGAATGAATGCACATATATAAAACTTGTATAGTGTTATCAGGTATACTGAAACAGCTATAGAAAACCATTAGCAACCATAATTTATTCAATCCTATATTTGCAAACTATGTCAAAATAGTTTTATTTTTTTCTGAACTACTTTGGAACCAACATCTTTTCAAAGGATTATGAATGAAATATTGCTCAAATATTAAGCAATATTTATTTTCACTTTTAAAATACATTTAAAACAATGTCAATGCAAAAAATAACCCCTGCAATTAGAGTGAAAAAATTATAATTCATAACTTTTGTTTACATTACCTGTATTTATTACACATGGACAGGAAGAATACAACTTGAACCTGAATGATGATTTGATAAAGTGTCTTCCTGGTCATAACTTCTAATTATTATTCCCAGGACACAGTCTCACTCCAACTTCATTTCTCATTCTTGATTTTATAGCTATACTGTTCAAGAATTTATTGATTCATTTAATCAACAAACATTTATTGGGCTCCTGATATGTATTTAGAACACTACACTCTTCATGGTTGAGGGAAAGTCTGACGATAGCATCCTTTTTCCTACTTTCCAGGATCAAGCAGATATAATTCCTGTACATGGGACCTTAAGCAGTGGATGTGTCACTGAAGCTACTGCTATGAGTGGATTATTGCTACAGTTACCAAGAATGACACATATATCACTGGGAATATTGCTAGGAATTAGGGGACAATTCCTATAATATACACATATGATATATGTCCTAATATATATTAGACATCTAGATTATTGCAAATAGAGATAGGATATACAGAGTATATATGTATATTTCAATCTAGATATATGGATAGATGGATAGATGGATGGATGGATGGATGGATGGATGGATGGATGGATGGATGGATGATGGGTGGGTAGGTGAATATATGGATGGATGGATAGATAGATAGATAGATAGATAGATAGATAGATAGATAGAGTCAAAATTTCTAAAGTCTTAGGGCAATCAAGCAATGTCTAGAAGCTGACAATGACCTTGCCATAGCTTTTATGTGAATTATCCCTATATACTCATTTGTTTTAATACTTGGTCCCAGGCTGGCGGCACTGTTTGGAAAGGTTATGGAACCTTCAGGAAGCATAACCTTGCTGGAGGAAGTACGTCACTGTGGGCATGGCCCCACCCTCTTCCTCTGCTTCTGATGGCTGCTGTAATGTGAACAGCCTCTCCTGAATCACTTGCTCTATATTGGCCCCAGCATCATGAACTGCATCCCCCCCTCTGGAACTGTCAGCTAAATAATAAGCCCTTTCTCCCTTCTGTGACTCGGTCCGAGCATTTATCGCAGTGACAGAAGAGTAACAGCAACAGATCTTACCATCATCGCCATTCTTCATTCTTTTAATGAACCTTTGCCTACATTCTCAATGCATAGAAAAACTGTAATTCTTGTAGTGTAAGGCATCTGAGATCTTATCTTGCAGGGCAATCAAGACAGGCAGCAAGAGTGAGCAAGTCCTTATTCAGATGCACACTATGATTAATCTGGCACAGAAAAAAATAGATGACATAATATGATGCAGAGATGTAATAGAAGTGTCAAAGAGGACAAGGCCTAAGTAACTCCCATGGGAGCTGACAAATAGTAAATCTGGGAGCCAGAAAGCAAGCATTACCTGTCCTTGCATATCATGTTGCAGACACCACACTGCCTGTGGAACCAGGGAAATTTGCCAGAAAAGGGAGGACTGACAACTCTCCAAAGCAAATGTGGCTAAACAGGCTAAAAGTTGCCCATGTGCTAGAGAAAAGGAAAAATAAAACAAATCCAAAGGTTGTTAGGGCTGGAGGTTATAGAGTTTTGAGGCTCTCCAAGCAAAAGAATGCACAACTATGAATGTGTATTTTCTCAAGAAAGTTAGGCATCCTCCCGTAAACCCAGAACATGCCCATGCATGTGAAGATCTGCCGCTCAAACTCTATTAGCTTTCCAGGAGATGAAGAACTTCAGAAGATCACTTGGAAGAACCCTGTAGCCGCTCTGGAAGCGCCCGCCCACCTGTTTCTAAGGTATCAAAGCTAAAATACTTGGACATTCCCTGTCCTTGCTCAGTGTCCTGCAGTCAGAGTAGAAACTGTCTGTGGAAAGATGTAGGAAAGAGGGCTGAGGAAAGTAAATTCAACAATCAATTTGCACAAAAAGTTTTCATTTGCCAAAGTGGGACAAAAGTATTAGTATTTTTATATATTAATTTATATATATAATATTATATATATATGATGGGCATTTGATCACAAATTTGTACACAAATTAAATCAAATGTAGGAATGTAGGAATGTAAGGTACAGCATATTATATATCAGAATAGAATAATAATATGCAAACTTTAGGAATACCTTACACTTTTAAATTTTTTTAATTATTATTTATTCAATTGTGTGTGTGTGTGTGTGTGTGTGTGTGTGTGTGTGTGTGTGTGTGTGTAGAACCACAGGCAAATTCAGGAACCATCATGGACCGCCTCCACCTCCTCCTTGTTTACTCTGCCCCGGGATTCACAGGCTCCGCCCTACCAGGACCAGAAAAGCAGGCCACTCCCGCTTCTGCCCGGTGTCTATACATGGGTCTAGGATCCGAACTCAGGACCTTCTGCTTGCAAGGCAGAGGCTTAACCCCTGAGCCACCTTTCCAGCCCCCTACACTTTTAAAATTAGAAAAAAAGTGATAATTATATTAATGAAGGGAAATGAAAGAGCAATTATTTTTAACACTGACTTATCTATTAACACTGTTGTGCATTCTTCTCGATTTTTTAAAAAGATGTAGTTACTTACATACCCTGTATCCTTTGAAAAGTGGAGTCTTCCTCAATGCTGTAATACACCTGTAACTTCAGATTAACTTCTGAACTGCATGCTTCTTTCTTTGAAAGCAGTTAAACTTGCTTCCTGCTGTAGCCATCATTCCAATCCCTGTTACTAACTGCTTGAAAAAAAGCTAATGCAGCCCTCAATTTCATTAATGGAATCATAATGCCTGGAACACGGGTGTTAATAGCATCACTCTAGCTTGGGCTGGGCAGACCACATGTAGATCACCGTGTTCCTACTCAGAAAGACATTTTGTAAGGGTCATTGACAAATAGTATTACATGCATTCAAAAGAAGATTATCAGGATGGTGAATGCCAAATGAGAGACATTAAAGAAATTGAGGGTGTTTAACCTTGAGAAGAAAAGCTATGGAATGAAATGAGAAGATGTGATAGATCCCATCAATTATCTGAAGTTTTGTGTGGAGGAGGCATTACACTTGTTCTATGTCTTACACATTTGGTGGAAATTACTAGGAATCCAGTTGCTGTCCAGGCTCAGGGATCTTTCTAACAAAGAAAGTTGTCTGAAATGCCATTGAGACCTTCAGTTGCCATTCCTGAGAATGTCCAAATAAAGTACCACCTGGCAGATGTGTGATTGGAAGGTAAGATAAACTGGCAGGGATCTTCAAAGATCCTGACTGGTATATAAATGACACTGATGCAGAGTCATGTGACATGCTACATAATGATGCTTCCTAACACTAACATCCAGCTGATGGCAAGCACACACACACACACACACACACACACACACACACACAAAGGCATACATACACATGCATATACATACACACACATAAACAAACATACATGCACATGCATACACAAATACACATACACACAGACATACATATACATGCATATACATATACGCACATATACATAGGCAAACATACATGCACATGCATACACACATACACATACATACATACACACACACATGCATACATACAGCATGCTCAGCCTGTGGGCATCAATTTATTACCTTCTCTATGCAGCTTTTGAGGCCTCTTCCAAAGAGTTCCATTTCAAGACTAATTAGTACTATTCTTCTGGGATTATATGTTTTTAAAATAATGATCACTAAGAAGTTTCTGTTTTGGTTTAATTTCAACCCAAGCCAAAGGATTCCATTGACATTTTGTACTTTTAAAGGAAAATATGAACTTTCAGAATTTAATAAGGTTCAATATTCATTCGCTACCATCTGACAGCTTTGGATTAATAAAGAATTAGCAGCAGTAGTCCTCATTAGTCGTATTATATATCATTGGTAAGCCAGCAGTGTCTTTAAAGAACTGAGCATTTGGAAGAGAATTCCACCTTGAACTATCTGCCTATGGTCATTCTTTATGCAGTATTTCACAGCAAGTGCCATGTCTGTGATGCTATCTGAATAACTGTCCCTGTTATAACCAGAAGAATCAAATTCTTAGCTTTGTTCTGAGCACAGTCATGTGTCACATAAAAACAGGTATCTATTCTGTGAAATGCATCAGTGGGCAATTTCATTGTGAGGGCATCATGAAGTCTATTTGCAAAAATCTAGATGCATATCCTACATGTACCTCAAACAACTGTAAGAATAGTGACTAGTGTCTCACCACTTTAAGGTTGGCTTCTGCAGTGAAGCTTCAGTGGCACCAACAGTGGTAGTGTTTTCCTGAACTCTTCTCGTTCTTCTAAATGACTTTCTCACCAGAACTCTCTCCAGGAAACTGCAAGACCACTTGCCCTCTGCTAACCTCCACGTGGAATACATGAACCTGTGCTAGAACCACATAATAACCTGTTGTTTTTATGTTGTAATTGATTGCTCACAGTCCAGATGAACAACAACATGCAAGGTTAAGTCAAGCAGACAGACAGACAGACACAAACACACACATACACTCACACTCACACAAAGATATGACTCAGACAAAAGCTCTTAAAACCTAAGAGGCTGCTGCCAGATAACACAGCACAATTACTATTTTAAGGGGAATTACAGTTTAAAGCAATGATAACACATGCAAAATACATACACCATCATAGCTGCTTATTGTTAAATACTACATGCTGTACATAGGTGTGTATGCTCTTCATTTCATAGAAATAGTACAGTAGGTTTGTCTGTAGCATCACAACATGTGCGCACTGTGTTCTGATATTGTGATGTCAGTGTGTTACTAGGTGAGATTTTCAGCTTCCTTATAGCTTCATTTCAGCTTCATATAATGATCACCTTTGTACATGCAGTCTATGGTTGCATGATATGCTACTCTGACACTAACTGCAAACAAATATGAAGTTAATTCAGGTCACTGACAGTAAATAGAAATTTTGAGTCATGAAACAATTTTCTATTGAAAGCAATCATTAGCATTTAAGATATATCTTACTTGAAAGATATCATAAAATGAATTTTAAAGGAATATCCAACACAATTCTACTCACAACTACTTTAAAATGTCACTACTGTGGATCTTTGACGTCCACTTGGTAGCTGCACCTGCATGGGACTCAGTGAGCGCCTGGTGAGGGGCACAATTCTAGTGACCACAGGAACTATGCATTATTCTCGCCAGGCGGAATGTGAAGATTTACACATGCCCCACTCTACACATGCCTTGAACAGCTGAAGCTGCGGTGCCATCTCGCAGCCGTAGTGTGTTTTCCCTCACTCTCCTAAACAACTGTCTCGCCAACACCCTCTTCCGGAAACCCAAGGCTACTTGCCCTCTGCTGACCTTACTACCTGTTTCTTAGTGTGGTGATGTGGGGGGGAAAGACACAGTCCAGAACGAATCCACAGGCCTCTGAAACAACTCGTGTCTTGCCCTCCATGCTTGGTTTTTACCAAATCCAGTGGGTGAAGAGTCTGGACTCTCTCTCTCTCTCTCTCTCTCTCTCTCTCTCTCTCTCTCTCTCTCTCTCTCTCTCTCTCTCTTTCTTTCTCTGTGTGTGTGTGTGTGTGTGTGTGTGTGTGTGTGTGCGCGCGCGTGCATAGAAGAGGATATTTGAGTGTGGAGGCCCAAGGGTGACATCATTGACTGATCCTGCATTGCTCTACCTCCTCGTTGCTTTGCTCTGGGATTTCCCATGCTTCACCTTTCAGGGCTGAAAGTACACACCACCGCCATTTCAGCCCAGCATTTTTCAGGTCCTCTGGCTTGCAAGCAAACGCCTATATTCTGAACCATCTCTCCAGCCTGAGCTCTTCTCTTGGAGTCACCGCTGCACTGTGTATTGCGGTCCAACTTTTCCTGCCACTTGCAATCACTCCTTGGACTTCTGTTCTTTCTCACAATCAGCTTATTCATCCTTATTGAACTCTTCCCAACCCTATTGCACATGAAAAGGTTGCATTCCACCTAAAAGAAAAGACACATTCTCTTTCCATAAAACTTCAACCCTTCATATCTAAGCTATATTCCATCTCCTTTTTTTGTCCTATATGCTGGAAATGTTTCCAAAGCTATCTTCAGTCCTCTACATCCAATTTCTCTAACCAGGACTGTTATGCTTAGATTCTAGTGTCAACCTGACATTTGCAGGCTGTTTGGAGCACAGCTGTGCAAAATCAATAGTTGGAGCAGGTCCGTGAACAAGTCTGCCGGTACTTGCTTAGTTGATGTGGAAAACCCAGCCTATAGTGGGTAGTATTTTCCAGTGGTCACCTGGATAATAGAAACTACAAGGAGGAGGGACTTGCTATTCCTTATCCTGCACTCATTTGCTGTTGAGTCCACTCTTCAAGGGTCTTTGATTTCTTCGAGCTGCGTTGCCTTCTTTGTTGCTGCTGCTACCACTTCCATCCTTATCTGACACAGAGTTCCATCCTTTCGGTTCCCACTGACATCAGAGTTCAGCTGTTCTTCATCAGAGTTAGAGCCCGCGTCTTCAACCCTGCAGTGAGATAGAGGCTTCGGGATCCTTCAGTTTTGTGAGACATTATGGTCAAGAAGCAGCTGCGGTAGGCTACTTTGAAGAACTCTACTTTTATTGTAAGTCTATTTAATAAAGTTATATATAAGGTTATATTCCATATATATTGCATTGTAGCAACTCTGGTCTTCCAGAGACCCTGACTAATACATACTCCAAGACCTTGTAGTATTTCAAGGCACAGCTGTTGAGCCAAAATCTTTGGGTTCTAAACCCGACTACATTACCTTGGGAAAGTGACTTTGCCTCTTTGTGTCTTTGTTCTCTCATTTACAAAACAAAGACAACAAGACACTCCATAGGACTATGGTTGGACCAGATGACTTAATATTCCTACTACTCTGAGGGCTGTTTGTGCCAAAGTCAAGCGATATGTGAGTTCTCCATTCAGCTGCCTCCTACTAAGAAATAAAGTTCCATCCATACCTTACATGCAAAAGCAACTTAGGGTAAACTTTTAACCTAAATGAATAAAGTTACTGAGTGTGCTACAATAAACCTAAAAGTTTGTGTTCGTACGAATACCCTCAACATATACCATCACACATGTGATCATGCATATGCATACAAACACATGAAAATGGATAGAAGTAAGAACTATGGTGATACTATGAAAAATTACTAGAATAAATGCAATAAAATGTCAAAGTAAAATTACTATAACAATAAAATGTGGAGCAAAACCGAAACATCCCAAATGGTATGAGAATTAATAACATATGGTTCATTTGTACTTCAAAGTATGCAACTGTTAAAAATGAATGAGAGAGGGCTACATGTACTAATATACAAGGAATTCAATAATACGTGGTTGATAAAAATTTAAAAGCAAATTGCAAAACAATAACATCATATAATACTGTTTTTTAAAAATGCATGCATATACTTCTGTTTGCCTGTGCACCCATGCATCTATATTTTCATGCTTTATTGAGTAAGCAGATATTCACCACACACTGCAAATTGCTAAGAATTTCAAATTAGTTGAATATTTATAGCACAAAAGTGCCTCTTTGCATATTTCATATATACTTTTCAGCTTTTACAACAGTGATTTTGGCATAGTTTATATAAGAACGATTCTTATTTATTCATTAATATACTATATGAAATAAAGATGTTCTTCCTCCATTCCTAGCTCACCATTTTATCAAGTGGCTATATGTAGTTTTTTATTTACAACATCTTCTTGGACATTAATTCCACTCTCCAATTTCATTCATGCAAAAATATGTGCACTGGAATATATGTACAAAAGTGATTACTGCCACACTATTCTAACAGTCAAAGTTAAAGGAATACGCAAACAGAAGCTGATTTACATAAAACTGTAGCAGACGAATATTAGGAAGTGTGCAGTTATTTAAAAGAAAATCTTGTTTGGGATTTGTGATTCTGATATTTTTCTTTTAATACATGCCATCCTGCACTTACTATTATCTTATTTTACATTTTTGTGTCTCATGGGTAAGGAAAATTAGTGCGCTTAGACAGTTTTACTGTTGTTATTGTTGCTAGGTTTGAGTATTAATGTTAATCTGATCCTATTAAAAGACAGAAGCCCTTCTGTCATTTTTCCATGATTTTGTGTTTTTGATACATTGTAAGAATTCATGCCTCCCAAAATACCCACATAATCCTGGGAGGTACTTTTTTTCCTTTTTCAAATGTATGTGTGTGTTGTGAACATGTATGTAAATGTTCTAATATGTGTGGGTGCACATTTGCATGCCAGCGTTTACTCATATCTGCGCATATGTATGTGGTTCAAGGATGACCTTGGGTCTTCCTGGGTTGCTTTCCCCCTATTTACTAAAGCAGGAAGGGTCTCTTAATTGAACCCAGAGTTTTCTCCAGGTGTCCTCTTACCTTTGTGTTACCTGACTTAACTTTGGTATCAGAATTGATTTAAGCATCATTTATGAAAATTCTCTCTTTGTTAATTGAACAGAAAATAAAATAGTACCAGGACAAAAACCTTACAGTTTAAAAAAGCAGAAACTGTGCCTCAAGACTTTCTGATTACTGAGGACTCTCATAGCACGGGTCTCCAGAAATCCACCTATGCTGCTGCTGTTTCCTTTTCACCAGGAATAGAAGCTCTTAATAGCACATTATGTGAGCAATGACAATATGTCACTAAGACTTCTGGTTTGGAATAATTTTAGACTTGGGAGAAAGTCATGAAGATAATTTAGAGAGTGAACTTTTGATCCAATGTTCCTAATGTTCACAAGATGGTGAGACCCTTTTCACACACCACTTTGGACCATTGGGTGGCTTCAGGGAGAAATGCCATCTGTAGAGCTCTCACTGGGAGATGCCCCAAGTGAGACACCCCAGAGGTCTCTGCTGCATGTCTTGAAAAATTAAAGACTTTGCAAATCAAGTGAAGCTACAGCATTACTTTAGGTATTTTCTTAAGAACTTTCTTAGGGTCAGAATGAAACTTCTAAAAGAACCATGGACAGCCAAGTTGAATGTCTCACTGTAAGACATCCAGCCACACAGGACATGACGATTTGTCACTTGGGATATAAACCTTGATTACTTGATCAAGCTGGTATCTTCCAGGTTTCTCTACTGTGAAGTCCTTTTTTGTTTGTTTTTCTCTATTCTTTATTAGTCAATTACTGAGCACAGCTTGTAGTTATCTGTGGTTGAAGATTAAGCTCCATAGTCTACTGAAGGAGATATATCTACATGTATTATTCAGAATTCTCTTACTATATAAGGAATAGTTATCTTGCCCAGTAATTTAATCATATTATTTAATCATATATTTGTATAAGTATAGCCTCTCAGATATTGTTTTATCTTTTTAATTACATCAAATGTGTTTTAGTTGTTTTTCATTCAAAGTCCATAATCTTTTTAAAATCAATTATTCTAGAAAGTGATTGAGTTACTTTCTACATAATCTTGAACCTGCATTATCAAGTTGTAAACTCCTGACTCTGTGTATAGGGTGGATGCAATTCCAATGTTTCACTCCATGGAATCTGATTTAAATAACTGAATTTATGTGCATAGATATGCATATAAAAGTGTTAGATGTCTGGGGTAGAGAAATGACTCAGGGATTAACATTCTGCCTCACAAACAGAAGGTCCTGAGTTTGGATTCCAGTTTCCACATAAAAACTCCAGGCACCACCTACACTTCCCCGACCCTAGTAGGAAGAGCCTGGGAAATCCCAGAGCTCAGCAAAAAGGAGGTAGAAACAATCCCAAATGATTTCTGAAGACATCCTTGGTCCTCACACGACACACAGTGCCTTCTGATACACACACACACACACACACACACACACACATGATTTTTTTTAAAAAGGTGTAGAATGTCTATTGAGAAATGATAAACAAAGATATTGACCAATTGCTCAACTATAGATGCTTCTCTTACTACAAGGAAAATTTATATGAAAGTCTTTTTGCCACATAGTTTCTTCCCTTAATAGCCCAAATATGGAGAAGAGAAATATATTGAAGAAATGGAGATCATGGGATGTGTGAGGTACTCCATACCTATAATCCCAGCACTCAGGAGTCTGGGGCACAGCAAATGTTAGTTGCAAAATTAGAATGAACCAAAATAAAACTGATCCAGGGATGACAATGATGATGGTGGCACATATTTGTAATCCCAAATACAAAGGAGGATTAAGGAATTCAAAGCTGCTTTAAAAACACAAGTGAGTTTAGGGCTCTCCTTCCTTACACAAAAGCCTGTCAAGGAAGGAAAGATGAGTGGAGGAAGGAAAAGAACAATAGGGAGGGAAGAAGACAGGAAGAAAGCAAGAAAGGGAGGAAGAAAGGAAGGGAGAAATAGAAAGGAACATAAATTCATTAAAGAAAAACTAGACATTTCCAAGACCATCCGGATGTAAAGAGCTGATTATGGGAAAGCTGATCTCCCACTCGCCACCAACCGGTGTGGTTTCACCCATGTGGCAACACTACATCTGTGATACTTTTGCCTTTCCCATAAAACTGCTGATTTATTAAAAGAGCAACCAGTTTTAGAAAATCAAAGCCCTAAAGATTAATTTTAAATCAACTTTAAATAAAAAACATTTACTCAACATAAAATGGAAACTGTGCAAATTTTAATTATCCTAATTTTTCAAAAAAAGCTTATCATTGAAATAATCAATTCCAAAGTGGCATAGACTAATGAGATAAACACATCATTCTGATACTTGAGAGCCCTTGACCCTAATGTACTAGAGATGTGAGATTGTCTAATTAAAATTCACGCCACCCTGTGCTATTACGTTTATCAGCCAAGGGATGTGTTTGTAAATTCCTTCCTGTGAGCGAAATGCCAAGTGCTCAAAGGCCAAGTCTGAACAGTCAAAATGCAGCAGAATATTAAGTAATTACATAACAAATTCAGACAGTGTAGACAATAATTACTCATCTTTGGCTTTCAGACAGCTGAGCTGTCCATTCAAGTACTGGCCTTATTCCATAAAGAAATGACACTGGTTAAATGTATATATATCAAGATAAATTTTAGCAGACTTGCTTGCTATTTGCTACAATATGAAACTAAAACCTACAGAGATCATCATATTATTGGAGGCAGAAAATCACTAGGAGAGAGACAGTGCAGAACCTTATGCCACATTTGCTACATAGTTGGAAGACCATCTCCATGTGTCAGGAGAAGGGTTCACATACTTACTGAAAGCTTCCTTTTGGTCTTTTATATTCAAAGTCGTGAGATTTCACTAGTTACTAAACCCAGAAAGGCTTAGATTTCCAATCTGTCTTGAAAGAGGTTCTGTGTTATCTTCACAGAGAGTTAAAGCTGAAATGGATCACAGTTTCAATGGACACTCCTTCCTTGGCTTATTTTGGTTAACACTCACCAGATCCCCAATTAACATGAGGATCTTTGTGCGATGATGGTCCAGTCTCCTTGTTTCGCTGTCATCTAGCTACGGTATTCCTGGGCAGGGCGAAACATACTGCAGCACAGTGTGACAAGTGAGGAGCAGAAAGGGACTCTCCCTACCCCCAACCACCGAATGAGCAAAGCACCTTTACTCTTTCTTGCACAAGGGTCCATCTCCTGAGGGGAAAGAAGAGACTCCGGCTTCTTGCATGTCCAGCACTCATACTGCTGACTCCTTTCATCTGGCATCTAGGGGACATCAGAAGAGAGACCCCTGTCATGGCAGGAGCACTGGCTCTTTGCCTCAGAAAAACCTCAAGGATAAAAGAGTTTCCTGTTCACTGCTGTTTGAAATGTTAGTTTATTCCAATGAAGGCAGAGGGAAAATTGTTTGGGGAATCCATGAGCAATGGTGGCAATGTCAGAAGCCACTATCCTGCCCTCCTGTAATGGAGAGCCAAGAGGAAGCCATGTCTTTGGGGATCAGATAACTCCACTCCTTTTCCATCGCTTCTGAAAGTCTCTATTTCAAAGAGCTCTTGAAAAAGGGAAAGAGAAAATCTGATTCTGGTTGCTTGAGAATATTGATATGGTCCCTTTGGCTCTGGAAATGACTTGATCAATTATATCAGAAAGAGGTATCTTATGATCAACTATTATAGATTGGACAAGGCTGGGTAGGACGAGTTATACCTGCTCTTTGAGCACTAATTCAGACTCCACAGGGGTAACTAGAAATGCAGACATAATGTTCCTTGTCATGTCGTCAAGTACCATTCACCACGGAGCATGCCTTTCTCTATCCAAGCCCATCATTTCTATTTATAACTACTATATACATTATAGCCAACCCGTTCATTTTGTAATTGTTGAGATTGTAATTTACATGGAAATAAAAATCTGTTAGCATACAAGCACCTACTGTGAGCTAAGAATTGCAGTGCAAACTGCCACTGCTCAACATTTTATATTTCTAAGTTTGAAATCCTGAAAATTTTGAAAGGATCAATTTCAATTTCAATATTTTTATGAGAAAGTAGAAATAAATTTAATATTTTCTTTCTACTAAAAGGCATGGACTTTTTGTTGATCATATTTCCAATATTACTATAGAAATTATATAATTAATTAAAATTTAATTAAAAATTAAAATATTAAGAGTCTAATAACAGATGATCTGAGATTTATGCTAGCCTTAATATTAAGATTTGATTTTGCTGAGGAGAACATAAGAAAGTATAAAAATAGTCTTATTTGATATTCTTGGACATAGAGAATATACATATACCTACATTCAGTCTGTATATAGCTAGAGAGATGGCTGGGACCCTTGCTTTTGGACAGTATTACTACAAGTCAGTAGCAGTCAGAAAGCAAGAAATACTGAAAACAGCTATGTATACCACATTGTTAGTGGACTTGGCTGAAGTCACATCCCAGCCAATCACACAGTGTTGCTGTCACAATTCACTTGTTTAAATAAAGCTGAAATTTTCATTTAAGATCTTGGTTTTTAAATCCTCCAAATGTCCCTCCCACCAAATTCGCCAGCCAAATGAAATTATGTTAGGTTAACCCCCCCAGAAAGTCATTTTATCCTACCGATTTGGAAGAATTGCTGAAAAGCAAAGAAGAGATAGTGCTGGAAGGCCATCAATCAAGAGCCAAACAAAGAGTGAAGGTCCTGGCATGGCCAATTCACTGGTGGTGCAAATGCAATCTTCAAGGATGCTTGACTTCAGATTGCTGAGTGATTCTCAATGAAGCCCAATGCCTCCATTACAATGAGCGACTTTTCAATTTCATATCAGCATCTATGAAGATGATATAGTCTGTTTTCAGATGCCCTCTCATGGAAAAGTCACTTGTGAGTCTTGATGAGCTCAGTTCAAGCTTGGATTCATTGAAACTTGGATCATGAACTCAGCACACAAATTTCATAGACTCCGTTGCTGAACCAAACTGAGTTCCTTCTTGTTTTATGAGGCTAAAGAGATTGTCAGATGAAGAAGGGACAAGATTAGGCTTTGTGAAAAGCACCTAGGAGGAGAAAAGCAGACATGCAGGCAATCAATGTTCCTATCCAGAGAAAGGTAGACCTTGCAGATACTGAATGAGCAACCAATGAGAAGTCAAGGCAGAACACAGAATATCAAATCCTGAGAAAAATTCACTTCTCTCTATTAAGAAGCTTCCCAAGACTTGGGAGCTCTTTGTGGGTCATCCTTCATCTCATGGAGTTCATGGTGCTTCAAATGTACACAGAGGGACCAAACAAGACCAAAGAAAGACCCAACATCCATAAAAGGCTAATTGTGTGTCAATGGATATTAAATACAGGTACGACAAGAGGCTATTTAATGCCATATTTGATATGATGAAAATCATCATTATTTTGGGAAGATTTAGATCTGCCGATGGATTTAAGTTATAGATAGATCTATGACATTCTATACTTTATACTTTTACTATTGAATGGAAATTTAAAGAAATAGAGAAAACTTATTTTTGTATAAAAGGATCAGGAAAAGATCAAGAGTAGAAAATCCAACTTTAAGGAATTGAGTATAAGAGAGCAGGGGTAGAACTCTTGCTTTGCATGTGTGAGAGCCTGCATTCAATCCCAATACTCAAAACACTTTATCCTTGAATGGCCATTAAGTGAGTCAATACTATTGCTATCTCCAATAAAATCAAAGTCTAACAGTCAGTATTCCTCTCCAACCCCCCCCCAAAATTTCGATAGCCCAGGCATAGACCAGAGTGAGTGTTGTACTTGATATCTCCTCTGGATTACGTAGTCTTAGCACAGTTCTGTATGTCTGTTGAACAACATATGCATGGAATGAAAATCCCAGTCTGAAGCTGTGTGAATTCTCCTGTACTTAAGGTCTTCTGCTCTTTAACAGCTAAGTTATCTTTCAAGGGACATCTCTCTAGTCATGCAATTCATTTTTCAGCAAATGTAAGCAACAATCACTCATTTTATAGTCACCCTTTTTTGTTCTCTACTTCACACTGATTTCTATTCTGTCTTGGGAGGATGTTTTTGGGGAAATTCTGATATAGATCATGATATGAGGCTGCAGGTGTCCTTATTTATCAGTGACATCTACTTGAATATTAAGGCTCTTAAAAGTGTAATGAACAGGGCTGGAGAGATGGCTCAGGGGTTAAGACTCTGCCTTGAAAGCAGAAGGTCCTGAGTTTGTATCCCAGGTCCCATGTGTAAATGGCTACAGCCTATTCTTCCTGCCCTGGTGGGCAGAGCCTGAGAAATACCAGAGCAAAGCAAGAAGGAGGTAGAAGCAATCCAGAATTATTCTTTAAGTCACCTTGGTCCTCCACAGGAACACACACACATACACACACACAAATAATAAATAAAAAGTCTACTGAACAATCACAGAATGTAGTCCATGTTAAATGGTTTGCCGATTACCATTTCATTCCAATGTGGTAGAATGAATTAGAAGTAGAATTGTGGTTATGCCTTGTAGCACTACTCAAAACTTGTCTAGAATCCCCCTTGCCTTGAAAGCAATTGTAAATTTTTGTAAACAGAAACCTGCAACATAGTTAATATTACAAAGTATAATCAGAGGCAATTCATTCATTTGTGTGTCTTCCACTTTTGCTAAGTGTTAAGCAGTCATTTGTTTAGTCCCTTTATTCACATTTTAAGCATTCATTTGCTTAGTTCCTGTATTCAAAAGCATTCATTTAGTTCTACTATGGTATTCATTTACTCTGGATACATACTATCAGCTCAAAAAAATGACTAAATCACTTTTTGAAAGTAGATAAGCTTTATCATAACTGCTATGGGTTGAATTATGTCCCCTCCAAACTCTCATGGGGATTTTCTACTTATCTAGCGCCTCCAAGTGTGATGTTATTTCACAACAGAAAGAATGAAATCTCGACAACTTCATGTGGATAAGCCTAATCCATTTTAATGATATCTTTTCAAAAGGGGGAAATGTGGATAGAGACACACGGAGGGGGTAAGTTGAGAAGGGGCATAAGGAGCCACTGACTGCCCATGACCCAGGGAGAAAGACCTCGACCAGATCTCACAGCCTCAAAGAAGCCCACCCTACCAGCACCTTGACTTTGGACATCCACACGCACGTGATGTTGCTTAGAAGAGAACATGCTCCGTATTGTGAAGGGGGCTCCTTCAATCAGCAGGAATCTTCATGGACACGAACGTACCTCCCTGGAGGAATAAGGAAGTCTGCAAGTTGACTGACTTTGGACTTTAACTGCAGCTATTCCCACAGCTTACAGCCCACTTGTACCCTGGAGACTGAGGACTCACTGTGCTTCCTCTGTCTCTCACTCTTCCTCTCCTTCACCCTGTTGTTTCCTTTTAATCTCCCCATATACTATTTATTGGTTTTGTCTCCCTAATACTTTGGTATCTACCATAAATAATCATATTCAAATATTTTCACTGTTAAAATGGTGAAAATAACCCACAAAATAGTTGAAACCTCAACATGGGTGATGGTATTTGATTCTCATGGAATCGAGATACATGCTATTGTTTTTCAGCATTTACATCTGGGGAAACCAGACACAGAATGGTTCAAAACTTGCTCAAGACACTGAACCAGAGATCCTGTTCCTGTGTTAACTGCACAAGTCTCCTGAGCTTTACAGTAGCCAACACAATCACCATACTATGACTAATCCCGATTGGTACCACAGAGATGATTCACTGGGGCCAGTGGGATGAATCTGTGGGTGAGGTCCCTATGACGGCTCTTCTCCCCCACCTTGGAATGATCAGGGATCCGAAGTCACACCAAAACAAGCACATGATATATAAAGGAGGTTTATCATCAAGCAATCAGGAAGACAAAATAGGCAAGCAGCATGGCTGTCTCAGGAACAGAGAAGCAGAGAGACAGAAAGAGGGAGAGAGAGAGAGATCTAGTTTTGAGGTCTCTTACAGGACATGGTCATGTGACCAGGATGGGGGGGGCTTGTCTCCGGGTGAGTGGAAAAAGTCCTTGTACAAATGTGCCAGCTTATCTTAGCTGCAGGTGGACTGGGGCTGTGGAGCTGTTGGTACGGTATAGAGCTGCCTTATCTAAGTAAACTGGGAACTATGAACCATTCTTTGTCCGAACACGTTCATCAGAGGGGGGGCAGTTTGAGTCATTTAGTGTCTAACATGCCTAACATCTAACAGTCCCTGCACACAAACCTGCTGACTTGAGTCTGATCCAAGGATCCAGAGATAGAAGGAGAGAGTCGGCTGGCTCTCTCTCTCTCTCTCTCTCTCTCTAGAAATAAACAAAATATTTCTAGAACCCAGGGTGCCTGGCTTCAGGAGTGTTAGTTTTACACAGAATGAATCATCTCTGTAGTCCTGAAGTGTTCATTGCACTAAATAAGCATAAAATATTTAAACGTTATGTTAAACAGGAACTGGATATTGATTAAATGTATGTCATGATCAACTACATCAGATAAATTCTCTTAGGGTCAGAAAAAAGCACAGTGGTGATGACTCCAAATAGCACCCGTGGCCATACTCCCCCGTGCTACATTCAAAGTTACAGGGGCCTTGCAGGAAGTTTTCGAGGGGCAATGCACTATGTCTAAAAGCAGCTCTACCTTGCACCTGGAAATCACTGAACCGGAGGAAAGAATGATGCTCCGACAGAATAATGCTCGCCTCCAGGGAGAAAAATGTGCTGGATTTGGTTTTTAAATTTCTTCCCTTTGTATACTTCAAGCTTTATAGCTCCCAGAGAGGCAAACGCACATCTCTCTGCCTGAACGCAGCCTCATTATGCTCAGAACAAACACCGGAGCAATGTGTCCTGCAGGTGCGATGTGTTTTTTTTCCAGTGAAACCATTAGTCCACCAGGAGTTGCCCATTAAACGTGTGTCTTTTTACAACCAGCTGGATCACTTCCTATTACTCATAACAGGATTATTTACAAATGAGACACTGAAGGGGTAACATGTCTGCCTCTGCCAAAGGTACCTTCTGTTCTATTAAGAATTTAAAAAAAAAAAAGTAAGAAAGAGAAGGGAAACACTTCCTGCCAGTTAACGAGATGCTGGTTAAGAGCCTGAGGCAAGGCCCGGGGCCCTTAGACTAGCCAGTCATTAACTACCAGGCAATTCCTGCAGAGAGGTCACCCTTGGCAGGCAAGGGGAGAGCGGAGAAATCCTGGGGAAATTCACAACTCCACATAGTGAGGAAACTCAAGGACTCAGGAGGATGGAGGGGGAAATGATTTCTCCTGACTTCACCCGAATCAGTTTGCAATACGCCGTAGCAGTCTAGAGAAGGGGTTCATACCCTCTCTTGTATTTGTGTTTTTTCTTTTTTTTTCAAACTTTTTTTCTTTCTTCATGTAATGGCAAACCCTACATGTAGGATGTGATTATAGATCCAGAATAGCCCTTAGCACTTTTTATTAAGGAAACTCATGATGAATGCCTGCTCTGTACCACGCTTCCTTTGGGCTGCAAATGACATACGGTATTGTTTTCCTTTGTTTTGACCAAGGATCAAAATGAAATCAAGCTTCAACAGAATCCCTAGGTGGAGCTAATTCTAAGGCACTGGTAAAAATCACAGCTCACATATTCTCTGCACACTACTCTGGCTTTGGTGAAAGGTGAAAACATCAATTTGGTTGGAAACAGACATGTGCCTGGAGTTGCTGATGTGATAGATTGCTGCTGGCTTCAGTTTCCAAAAATGTCAGCAGATGGAGAAACCAAAGGAAGTTGAAAGATGTGGAAGGGAAAAGGACCACGAAGTTTCCTCCTAGTTCTGTGTGTCCCAGCTTCCTGCATTCCTAGCCAGCTCAGTGGTGAGACAACCACCCTATGACTCATCCCAAAGCAGACATGAGCTGAGCATGTGACCACCCTAAGGGTGGGCTTAGCAGACCTTGATCATTGTGTTCAACTGCTGGAGACGGTTTCCTGTAACAAGCCAGAGACCCTGTAAACACAAGAAGTGTGAGCCTACTGTTCCCCCTCAAACTAATAATAAGTTTATTAATGGCATGGCATAGTGCTTCACAGTAAACATGTATTTCTGAGTAGAAATAATAAAAAGGAATGACAAATACAGAAGCCTTTTGCTTATCATCTTTATCAACTATTGTGCCTCAGACATAAGTGAACATTCTAGTCTTTTACGGAACTATCGACTCTGTGGGTTTACACCAACATGCCCTGGAACTCGTTGGTGACATTGAATCACAACTACTGTGACACTGATAGGAAACAGGAAGTTCTCAGTTCTGCTATAATGTTATGGGACCAGAGTTCTATGTATGCTCTGTCATTGCCGAGAGGCTCACAATGCTGCGCATGAATATACCTTCTGCCATACTGTGTTGTGGACTTTTTTTTCTCTATACTGTGTTCCTTAGATTCTCTGCTCACCAAAACCCAAGGTTCTGAAGATCTTCACAGGACCCGAAGTAACCAACTGGCACGCAGGGAGCAGAAAGCAATGTAGACAGCTGTTCCCTGAGATTCAGTCAATATCAAGGAGGCTCCATTTCGCTTATCAAGTAGAAACCAATCCTTAAAGTCAACGTGTCTCTTCCCAGGCAATGTGGCTTCTGCTTGCCACCGAAGGGCGTGCTTCTATCGTTTCTCCTAATCCGGTGCTCATTCTGCCGCAACCTGTCACAGGCAATTAGGCAGTGACCCAAACTTACATGAAAACCTACTGTTAACAGTGACTACCCTGCAGAAAACAGTTTGGCGACTGTCTGTTGTCACTTAATCATGCATTTGTCGCTGATGGCTCATTAAAACACCTGTTCTCATCATGCACAAGATCCATGTGAGGCATCAGGTAAATCAAAGTGCTCCATCTTCATGACCTGTCATCTGGAGCAAGTGCAGTCCACCAACACAACAACCATTTCACTTGGTGTGGAAAGAACATGGAGCGCCCAGCCTGTCCCATCTCAGCTCAACATAGATTATATATCTCACTGCCATGAAAGACTCAGTGTGGTCAGGAAGAGAAAGTCAGACGAGGTACCTTACACACACACACACACACACACACACACACACACACACACACACACATGGCGCGCGCACACACACACACACAGACATACGCACACATGCACAATTGAATAAATAATAATAATAATAATAAAAGAAATATTACTTTTAATGGAAGTTCCTCCAGGTCCAGGGAATTTCATTAAGGACCAGATGTAGATTACTTTTTCTTCACTGTGACCAAAATTACCTAAGAGAACCATTTTAAAAAGGAGAAAGATCTGTTTTTGGCTCACGGTTTCACAGCATTCAATTTGGGTCATGCATTCATGCCAGCAATGGAAATGTGAGAATAAGACAATTTGTCGACAATTTGAAAAGTCTCCTTGCTGATAAACTTGGCCGTGTGGCTTTTGTGCCTTTTGAGCTGTTTTGTTGAAGAAATATAGTGGAGTTTAAAGCAGAGGCAGAGCTTAACGGGCCATGTAGAGGGCAGGAATGCTAACAGAGATGTGGACTGAGCAGGCCTGACTCATCATGTTTTAAAGGGGAAAAGGGACTTGGGTGGAATAGAACTTGAAGATTGTGGACTGCATTGCTCCAAAGCCAGAAGGTAAGTGCTGGTCTTTGTCCCTTTTTCTCTGCGCCTCTTGTGGATGTGATACAGACAGTCCACATCTTCTGGTAACTCTCCTTTCCAAAATGAGCTAAGCATAAATAAAAATCTCCTCCTTTCCCTAAATTGATTGGCTCAAGTATTATTTACAGCAAAGAAATGTGAAATTAAGATCGTTTTGCTAACAGAAGAGTGGAGTGTTGCTTTGGAACTAAGACAGCAATCAATTTTGGTTTTTGAGAAATAGATTGGTTCTATGAAAGTGTGTTCGCATTGAAGGAGCACCCCTACCCCCTACTTCTATTTCCTGAATCGCTATGCCATCCCTTCCACACATCTCCCTCTCCACTGTGAATCCACCAGCCATCACCGAAAACTAGCAAAGGCCAGTTCACACTCTTAAATCTCTAGAACTATTAGCTAAGTAAATCCCCTTTCTTAAATTTATTTTTAGGGATTTTGTTATGGAAAAAGAAAGCAACTAGGATATTTTCTTATCAGGCTTACCTTTATTTTTCTAGTATTCATTGAAAGATTTTTTAATGACAGATGTTAAGAAAACAAAAGCAGTGGTTGCTTTAAGTAGTCTTTGATTGCATACAATGTTTGTGAGATCAGAGAAGCTGAGGAAGTGTCCCATTTGCCTTTGGTGTCTTGATGTTGGATAGATAAGTGTTCAGGAATGGAGTTTAAAGAGAGAAATTTGTGAGGACAGGAAAAACAACCAGAATTGCGAAGAATTTTCTTTCTCCCAGATTGTTTTGGGTCTCTCGGCACACTGAGTCACTCTGCAAGGAGACAGAAACCTGGGATGGCTCAGACTTCCCAGCAAAGCACCTTATTCTCTATTTCAAACTACCAGGTGGGAGAACACAGTTAGTGCATGTCATTCCAGCAAAATTAGATAGTCAAAACACAAAGCATGCCACTTACAATTAAAAGGTACTAGGCATTTATCTGATACTTAAAAATTAATTCAGTGGCTTGCCTCTATTTATGTTTACAGCAGGAAAATATTAGGACTCCTATTTACAAGAAGCCAAATGGTTTTGTAGTGTGACTGTAAAACTTACCGTGTCAATCATGGAGAAAGGATTATTCTTCAATGACAGTTTCCTCTTTCTACATACATCAGATTCACATCTCACAGTGAGACATTTCTTCTCATCAAACCATATGTCTGTATTCCTTTTGTAGATAAGTTGGGTTTGGAAATGGAGGCCAAGTTTGCATGTAAAATGAAGGTATTTTAATCTCAAAATCAATTCTTCACGATAGCCTGACATCAATTTATCAATCACTATAACTGCTGTGGCACCATGACAATTAGTTGATCTCCTGTCATCCCACATGCCACGAAATGCTTTTCTTTCAAATTGCTACTTGTTCTTGTCACTGACGAAGGCATGTAGATCTTTGTCTTGTGTCATCCAAGATGTTTTTGTGTAATAACTGCATGCAATAACTGTCATACTTTTCGTAGGGAACTGAGTGAGAAAGAAACATGGGCTGCTTGCCCTAAAGCATAGCTGAGTCCAACCCAAATTATCCAAATGAAAAAATATATTTTACTAAACTTTAACTTATCCAATTTAAAAAAGAATTTTACAGAACTTCAAGACTTCTTATAACCATGGGTCAATAACATCATGTCATAAAAGACACAAAATCACTTGAATATCATCTCTGTATTTCATATCAAATAAATCATTAAAGTACCATATGTCCTCAGTGTGGTTTCATATAAGTTATGGTCCAGCCGTAAAACTGAACTACGCTCTTGTGGAATCTAGCGACTTGATTTGGATTCATAAAAGAGTATCTCCGGCTGGGCATGAGATCTCACATCTGTACTTCTAGTACTCCAGCCTTGGGGACACCAAGGGAGACATGAGGATTGTGTGAGTTCAAGGCCAATGTGTAAAAGGAAAACAGAAAGAAAGCAAAGCAAAGGCAGCATCTCCGTTATTTATTTCATTGCTATGATAAGCATATACACACACCTAAGGGCCATGAGCGTTTTTATTCTTATTCACAAGTCTAGCTTACAGTCCTCTGTGATGATAGGGAGCTCATAGAACATCAGGAGCCAATAGAAATGCCCACAACACAGTCACGAGAAAAGTGGAGAGGGTCAAAGACCCAAGCATACCTTATAGCTTGCCAGTCTCCCAAAGCTAACCAGTTTTCTTATCTTACCCACCCAGGGAATGTCTCAATCCACTCTGGCTGGGTCTTCCCACATTAATTAGATAATCTCATACAGACTTGCCTAGAGGCTTGCCTTAACTCAGTAACTCTTCATAAATGTGCCCGAAGGCTCAGACCTCAGTTGTCAAGTTAATACTTGTATGTAACTGCCAATACAATAAGTGTAAACGGACTCTGAACAGTTCCTTTCACATTGCCATTGCGTAAGCAGGGGCAAATTGATGGCAAGAAGAATAACTTGTAGAAGCTCTTATTGTCAGATACGTTCAATAGTTTAAAGAAGCGAGACTGAGGAGGTGGATCAGTGGATCAAGTGCTTGCTATTCAAGCATGAGATCTGGGTTGGCTCCACAATACCTCCATAAAAAAGCCAGACATAGTGGCACACGCCTGTAATCCCAGTTCTTGGAGGAAGGTCTGGGAGTTTGTCTGCCCA
Organism: Typhlomys cinereus; assembly: GCA_023101885.1. Lineage (NCBI taxonomy): Eukaryota > Metazoa > Chordata > Mammalia > Rodentia > Platacanthomyidae > Typhlomys > Typhlomys cinereus. Next base: position 5,291,363 of record JALPQD010000022.1, on the reverse strand, counting down.
GCCAGACTACCATAATGAACAAGCTCCAGGTTCACTGAGAGACTGTCTCTAATGGGAGGTGAATGATAAAAACATCCAACATCGAAGTATGACCTCTATATTCGCAAACATGGAACATTCACACACACTACACACACACACATAAACACACACACATACACACACACACCAAAAGAAAGCAAAAAAGGCTAAGAATTTGTACATTATGATCCTCATTTAAGTATATATTTATAAACAGGTATTGTCAGTGCATGTGTGAAATTATTGACACATATAAGCATATTTGCTGCATATGAAGTCCCTGCTTTACACATAAAAGAAATTCATTCACATACACAAAAAAAATCATCATGGAAACTCTGATTATATGACCTTTAAATTGCTTTATTCTTTTCTTTAGTCTTCAAAGTTTTCTGTAGTGGACAGGCATTAACTATATAGCCAACAATATATTTTTAAAAATAGTAAAATAGATATGTGATTGGCCATAAAGAAATTCCAAGAGTAGAAAGGCCATGTCTTTATCACTGTCAGAAAGAATTGCAGAGTTTAAAAATTGGTGAATTTGGGGCCGGAGAGGTGGCTCAGGGGTTAAGCCTCTGCCTTGCAGGTGGAAGGTCCTGAGTTCGGATCCACAGTATAGATGCCTGGCAGAAGCGGGGGCGGCCTGAGTTTCTGGTCCTGGTAGGGTGGAGCCTGTGAATCCCGGGGCAGAGTAAACAAGGAGGAGGTGGAGGTGTCCATGGTGGTTCCCGAATTCATCCGTGGTTCTATACACACAGACACACATACACACCGCACACACACACACACACACATGCACAATTGAATAAATAAAAAATAAAAAAAAATTTTAAAAAACACATACACAAGGGCCTCTCCTATTTACTGCTAGAAGACAGTTCCGATTATAAATGCATAGTACTGGGGACAAGACAAAGCAAAGGCAGAGCTATTTTGCTTTAGTTTTAGTTTTTGTATTGAGATGGGCTTGATAGTCCAGGCTATCTCTGTACTTGAGATCTTCCTGCCTCTGCCTTCTGAGTTCAGGACTGGCTGAAGTAGAGACTTTCCAGACTACCTCAGTCCACTGGACTTCGAAGAGTGGATTGACAACTATATCATTTAAGTTAGATGAAAGCTAAACCTCATGAAATAGACAGGTGTCATAAAAACAGTCTTGCAAAGTGTAACAGTTACTCCTATCTATTGCTGTGAGAGAACACCCAAAGCCAAGCAACTTAAGGGAGAAAGGGAGAGTTATTCAGCTTACGGTTCCAGAGGGAAGGTACAGCTCTCTCAAAGCAGAGGCGGCATGGCTGGCTCACCAAAGCTGGAAGAGGCTAAGTCACTGCAGACATCTTAGAAGCTGAAAGCTGCAGACTGCTTGCAGCAAAGGCAGAGTCTCAAGGAGACATGACCTTGCCAAACACATGAGACTGTGGGGGACACATTTCAAACCATGACACAAAGGAACTGCAGAGAACAGCCAATCCAGATCACTCAATGTGATAGTTAATCTTGGGTGTCAACTTGACCACACCTGGCTGTCAGACTGCTTGAAGAGATTATCCCGATCAATACATTTATAATAAAAAGACCAGCCCTAGATCTGATTGGAACTTCCCAGTAGCAGATCAGATCAAAGGAACCATAGAACAGAAAACTTTGAAGTGACACTCTCTGAAGCTTCCCTCTTGCCGCACAGACCCTCTGGTCTACTGGATTGAGCAGGTTTCAGCCACCAGGATGTTTGCAGTGACTTAGCCAACCTCCAACTTCAGCCACCAGCCATGCCGCCTCCACCAGGAAAACTGTTTCTCCCTTCTGGAATCAAAGCTGAATAAATCTCCCTTTCTCTCTTAAGCTGCTTGACTTTGAATGCTCTTTCACAGAAACAGTTAAGAGTAACTGTTACACTCAACTTCAAGAAAATGGCAAATGACAGAGAAACCATCTCACAATTCCATATATATAAGTAGACCTTATATCTTAGAATCAATAAATCATGCAAACATTTCAAAACACCTTAAGAGATACTCAGAACAGGTGCAAGTATATATACAATATAACAAATTAATCTCATACTAGGTCCACTATGTATGTGAAGATAATAATAATACAATAAATCCACCCTATTAGTAAAACATTAATGAAAATAAAGGGGCTAGAGAGATGGCTCAATGGATATTGTGCTTGCCTCACAAGTGTAAGGAACAGAGTTCGGATACCCAGACTCCATAGAAAAGCTGGGAAGGCATGGTGGCCACCTCTAATCCCAGCACGCAGGAGGCCAAGACAGGGAATCCTAGAGCAGGCTGACTAGTTAGACTGGTCAACTGGCAAGCTCTGGTCAGCTGAGAAATGCTGCCTTAGTAATCCAAGTGAAGAGTAATTAAAGAATGCATCCAACATCAACATTGGGGATCTATTCACATGCACACATAAGCACAAGATGTATTTTTTGGCATGTGTGCAATACACACACATAAACACGCATGTGCACATGCACACACACACACATAAAGAATGACTATAGAGGACACAAAGACAGAATGTGATGACTTTTTGTCATAGAAATTTATAGTAGTTTATTTTCAGTTCTTGTCATGCACATGGTATTTTATTAAATCTCTCAACTGACTAAATCTTATGGAAATTGTTGAGAGGTTTCATGGGAGGCTCTTTGTCTTCATAGTAAAAATCAAGTGCCATGTGATCAATGAGCAATGTCTCTCGACAGTAGGAAAACAGACTGAGGTAATGTCTTGAAAATAATAGACAATCTAAAACCATTTAGTTTTTCAACAAATACTACTTGAAGACAGAAAAAAATTGCCAAAGACCCTGGAAAACAATTTACAGAATCCACATTGTGGAGATTTATCCTTTGAGATGCAACCCTATATTAAGCTGCATCTCAGCTCAAGGAAAGTGTGATTCTTTATTTCTATAATAGAATCTACTAGCCACTGTTTGGATCTACTGCAAAGTCTGTTTAAATAGAACTGAAGACAGGATGTGTATCTGTGACAGAATGGAGAAAGAGTCTGCATTCAGAGCCCAGACATGGCCTCATTTGTGAAATGCATTCGCTCCATCATTCATAGGTGAGTTACTGCTGCAGAGAGTTGAGGCCAGATGCAAATCAAGTGAATAAATTAGTCCAAAATGTCAAGCAGGCCTTGTTCCTCACAGCTCCAATCAGCTATAATGCAATATGGATGATGCAGCTCAGAACCAGGTAAAACATATAGGCCTCACTTTAGGTGGTACCTGCTACTTTCTATAACCAAAGGGCATTAAAAATGCAGATAACTTAGAATATTCAATGGTATGAGGAGGGAACATAGAGATCTTTTGAAGCATAGAGAATTTCAGGTCTTTCTCATAGAAAAGTACTTCAAAGTGTTCTTAAAAGCTGAGCTGTGGGCTATGCTTCTACAAAAGATAAATGTGTGTGTTATAGATCTTTAATCTGATTAAAAAGAAGATAATAGCAATATGTTCCTTAGGTAATACTTTTTATATTAGCATACCTAATCTGTATTTTTAATGTAAAAAAATCACAAAATACATAACCGAAAAAAAGACATCCCGACTATGAAAAAAGCATTTCAATATTTGATGTTTAATTGATGGCTGCAGAGAGAGAGTCACTTAACTTTGGAGTGCACCAACTGGTAGGTTTCATATGACCCCAAGGAAGCCCACACACCATGTAAACACAGGCAATAATCATTGACCTCAGTTAATTACTTAAAAAGAAAGAATTAAATAAAAATCTACATGCAGTCGGAAGGGAGCTCAGATGAGTGAGGTAGGGAGAGAAGATATATATGTTATCAAAGTGCATTACATATGTGCATGAAATTTTCAAAGAACAAATCCATGGGTGAGAATGTGCATCCTGCATGTCTTCAGGCACACACGTGTGTGTGTGTGTGTGTGTGTGTGTGTGTGTGTATGCACGCACGCACGTGCGCGAGCGCAGGAGGTGGAGCCCAGAGTTGATACCTGGTGTTTTCTTGATCACTCTCCACTCTAATTGCTAGACAAAGTCTCTCCACTGAACCTGAGCTCACAAATTAGCTAAGCTCGTTAGCCAGCTGGCCCTGTGCTTGTCTGTTTTTGCCTTCTGGTAGTGGGGGTTCCAGGAAGCCCACCTAGCCTGCTTAACTTTTATGTGGATTCTGGGGATCTGAATTTTGAGTTTGCATGTTTTCAGGCAAAGCACTTATCTTCTGAAACATCTCCTCAGCCTGATATTTCCTTATCTATAGGATTTTTGTCCTTGAAAATAATGTAGAAAAGATGTGGTGGATCAGGCACTCTCGGGAATCTGAGGCAGGAAAATCCCAAGATCAAGGCCATCCTAGACAAGGAGGCAAGAACCTGCCTCAAACAAACAAGCAAAAACTTTCATACTACACATTTCAGAAACTTGAAAATGAGATTTTCTAATCCTTTTGAAAAATCTCCAAGAAGTTTCAATGCACAATATATTTACAGACTTGCAGTATTAATATGTAGCACATACTGGGTTTAACCTAAGGAAAAAATAGTTGCACCCTACTTTCAGCAAATGTTTTATAAAAGTGGTAATGGGTTTGAAAAATGTTTTATTATTTGGCAGAAAGATATGGTTATATATGGATTTGTGAACTGTATTTTTCAATATTAAATTCCAGTAGAGAAAAAAGTAACACCTAGAATCAGGCCTTATATTGTTGAATCATGAAGGCAGACCAGAGACAAGTTTTTCATTAACAAAAGAAAAAAATGGATATTTAACTACATTGCTCTGGTGGTAACAAATTTTTACAAAAATAAAAGCATGTTCTAGTAGTAACATAATATTTTAAATGTTAATCTCAGTGGTTTCTACACTTATGTGTGTGTATGTGTGAGGGCCTTTGTACAAGAAGTACCTGTGAAGGTACAAGAATGAGTTTGGGAATCATTCTGAATTGCTGTATCTCTTTATTACTTTACCCGGGGGTTTCCCATGCCTTGGGCTGAAATTTTCCATCTTCAGGGCTAAAATGAAAGGCAGCCATCATATCCACCTGGCCTTCTCTCACATGAGATCTGGGGACCTGAACTCACATTCTTTTGCTTGCAAGGCAAAGGCCTGTAACCATCGAGCCATCTCCCAGCCCAATTTATACATTTTGAAGTTACAAGTTCATCTGTGGTTTACATTACATTGTGCGCACTTTAAACACACTTTCATTCTGGAAAGTGAGGTTTGCCTCTCTCTCAATACTCCTTTGGATGGGGTGTGGCCAGATCCCTTGGCTCCTGGTGTTGATATGAGTGTTCCTGCTAAGCGGAAGGAAGAACTTTAACCAGAATAGTAAGGAAGAAGAAACCCCTTCTTGTCTTCTGAGCTCTTTGGTCATGAATTTGTGGGCAACATGCAGGCAAGCTCAGCACCACTGTACTGTTAACCAACAGTCAAAGGTGTCACACTGCTGTGGGGTTTAATGTTTGGCTCCTTCGATTGGCGACATACTTGCTGGCGTTGCAGCCACTTCTTACTACCATAAAGAAAAAAGTTACTTAGAAAATTATGCAGGAATAAGCGAGGAGCCTCATTCTTGTGCTGGGCTCCCTGTTGCACGTGGTATGTAGGTTCATCAGTAGCAGTTCTTTGAGTTGAAAATGACCTTGGGCCTATTTCATTATTCAGGTTTATTTCTCAAATATAAACATAACTGTTATTATGATATAGAATGGCCTTTATAGCTTTATAAGGCTAAGCATGTAACTTTAAAGGAAATCAGAAATTAGCAATAGTGTTGTTTTGAATCTCTTAAGTTAGAACTTGTATTTTTGGTAGATATTATCTTTGTGGAATTGGTTCAGTTTGTGTATATAGAAAACAATGGCAACAGCCAGCCTCACATGTTAATTCAGAAAGTAGCTGGAGTTTTTCTCAATGTGACAGAGATTCCCAGCAGCATGTAGCATTGTTTGTTTAGTTTCTGTAAAATAGCTCTTGCTGCAGTTCGTTAATTTCTACCGCTGTGTGGAATTCCCCACAGCATATCACTGCCTTTCACATGTTTTCCATGCAGGATTTCATATGTGAGTGTTCAATACTTCTCTCAAGGGGCATTTCATTTGTTGAGTTTAGTGTTAGTTTGAATAACTCTGCTTCAGAGAAATGAATATACCTACTAATTTTCTAATGTTCAGGGTATAGAATTTTTTAAAAGGACAGAGAGACTTACAGAGAAACCCTAAGATTTTGGGATGTAGCTCCACAGGAATCTCCTATGTTATTAATATGCCAAAAATTTCTTTTTTACAAAGCAACAAGAATGAATGGTCCCTATGAAGAGGAGCACAGAGAGAGAGGAGAAGATGGCAAAAGAAAACAAAACAAAATGCCCTGAACTGGTACACTCGAACACATGGCAATTGAAATTATACTAGATGTAACAGGAATGTGACAATTCCTAATAGGTTGTTTGTCAGAAAGATCTCAAAAGACCCCAAACATTATAATCTTTTGCCATTGCTCTTAGGTGCTCTACTGAAGATGCAACACATGTAGATCACAGAATACACCAACTAGAACTGGTTTGAAAGCTTACCACTTGCTGTAGCTTAAATAGTACCAAGGAATGCTGTAGAAGCTACTAGGAGAGAAAAGTAATCAAAGGCCTCATCAACTTGTGAGATATTTGAGTAGGAATAAAAATCACCACAGCAATAGGTGACTACCATTGTAATAGTGGCATGAGTATCAAGGAGACAACCAACAGCTTTTTGATTGGACTCAAGGCCTGCTTGTCAGAATGGAACACATTCCTGTTACTATTAACTAGAATATGAACCTATGAAAAGGAAGGAAATAGATCACTAGGGAAGAACAGACTATGAACCTATAGGTAGGAAGACAGTATACTAAACTGTTCTGTAGATACCTTTCATTATACACATAGATTGAAAGTGTGCTCAGCACTCTCCCTGGAAGCCTTCTTCCACAACAGAAATAGAGGACCTCAACACCTAGGGCAGTGAAAGGACAGTGAAGTGGACAACAACTGCTGATCAGAATGCAGAAAACTGGCTGCCTTGCAAAGCTCACCTAGAATCAGGCCAAACATATCTCTCCACATCCTAAAGCTCAGGGAACCTTGTGGAAGAGGGGACAGTAAGATTGTAAGAGCCTAAAGATGTGAAGGTCCACTGATGACAAGACATTCCACTCAAGGTTGGGCTGCTATATACAGGAACTCACTGCAATGAGACTTGTCCTTGTCAGACCTACATATGGCTGACATATAACATGACCCCATAGACTAGCAAGGATCTCAAGAGAGAAAATTATATGCAGTGGAAACCTTGAGGGATAGGACTAGACTGGTGAAGGGGAGTGTCCCTGTCAGCGGAGTGGCCTGAGGAATGGCCATTTGGACTTCCACAGAGGTCTGAATCCCTGCTAGAGTAGACAATCCAGAGGGAATCCTGGGGCCCATAGAGGTAGACAGGCAGGAAGGTGGGAAGGAGTGGGATGGATTGATGAAGGGAGGAGAGAAGGAGGTAATGGGGAAGAAAGGGAGGGAGGGGATAAGTATTCAATATGCTTGCAAAACTAGGAAAAATTATTTAAAAACATCTGTAACTCAAAAAATTGGAATGTGCAGGGGCTGGAGAGGTGGCTCAGGGGTTAAGCCTCTGCCTTGGAGGCGGAAGGTCCTGAGTTCAGATCCTAGACCCCACGTAGTATAGACGCCAGGCGGAAGCGGGGGGCGGCCTGCGCTTCTGGTCCTGGTAGGGCGGAGCCTGTGAATCCCAGGGCAGAGTAAACAAGGAGGAAGTGAGGCGTCCATGGTGGTTCCTGAATTCATCCATGGTTCTACACACACATACAAACACACACATACATGTACAATTGAATAAATAATAAATGATAAAAAAATTGGAATGTACAATTAGGAGCAGAATTATTGGGGCTCAGAAGTATGTACTTGTGATTTTAGTACAGGATGACCAGCTCCCTTCCTGAGAGATCACTGACTTAGGCTTTCATTGTTTCACATTTTCCTTATTATTCCACATTTGTTGAATAGTAGTTATATGGATATAGTTATGCATCGTACTTCATATTTTATCATTAAATTTAGAAATAATTTTTTTTGTTTTCAGATATATCTATCCTTACATTGTCACTTAGTAATACACATAGAATTCTTAGTTCTTTGGAAATATGATTGATTTTGTTGATGATTAATTGTGACTTTAGGATGTTCTTATGGGTGTTAATACAACCAACTAGAACAGATAATGCCCCCCATTCCCAGTTTAATATCTACTTTGTGTATCTGATATGATGCTCACAGGAAGCATAAAGCAGTTTCTAGAATAAATAATGAAGACAAAGCAGAAGATGTGAATTCCATTGTCTGACTTGGGAAGTGTAAAGAAATACACTTCCCATTTTTTCCATAATAAAACTGGATGGAGACTGGAGAATTCTTGAATTAAGATCAATGGCTGTGGTGTGTATGGAGTGTTGGTATTTAAAAAGAAGCATGAACAACTCCAAGGCTTGAGAAAATAAAGGTCCTTTTCTCTCTGGAGATCATTGGCTCCTTCTGGAAAACAGTCTGTTTCTGAAAGGTGAGGTGCGTCTCTGCGTTCTGGTAACTTATGAGCCCCAATGAGTTCCTCAGAGCCTGTGAGCAGCAAAAACAATTTGCTTTAGCAGGCACAGAACAATTAAGAAAAGCAAAATATTTTTTGTTTGGGGGAAATATCCCTCACCTTGGGGTCTAATCTACATGCAAATATATTGGTGCTGATGTGCTTATCTGTATTGTGAAACATAATGCTAGGTGTGCTCTGGTCGTATTCAAGGATTCCAAAGCTTGTTTTACACACACCTACCCTTCTAGCTCACTAGGTCATCTCCCCAGCCCAGCGTCTGAAATGTAACAGAGATTTCCCCACCTGTTACCAGCTGCCCACCTGAAGTCCCCGCCAAAAATATTTGGCAAATGCCTTGATTATGCGTGCCATTTGTTCTATGACTATAAAATCTCCCATAGCCACTTCCCTGATAAAACACAACATTCATGATAATGTCATCCCTGTATTCCCAGTCCTGGTCATTTGTATTTGGCTTCAGAATAAACTCTCTTTTAGTCTCTTTGGAATCACAGCTGTGTTTTGCATTGATAGTACTTATGTATTTATACACTATATGCTTATGTAGTATATAGTGCCCCAAAAGAGAAAAACAAAAAACCTGAACTGGTTGCTTCTATCTTATCCACTTGCCCAGGGAGCGGTCCCACCCACTATGTACTCATCTTCCTCATCAAATAGAAAATCCCCTGAAGCTTTAATAGAGTTGCCTTAACTGCTATTTTTTTAATTTGTTATTTTATTTTCCTAGTTTTGTAAAGTATATTGAGTACTTATCCCTTCTTCCCTCCATCTCCCCTCCCACTCATCCCCCCCATCCTCCCTTCTTGAATCCACCCCACTCCTCCCACCCTCTGGACCATGTGCCTTCCTGGACCCCAGGGCTCTCTCTGGCCTGTCCACTCATTTAAAAAAAAAATCTGCTTTTACAAGCGTATTGAATACTTATCCCTGCTTCCCTCCATCATCTCTCCCTCCCACCTCCATCAATCCCATCCTCCTGCTTGCTTCTATGGATCTCCTGGCCCGTTTACTCCTGTAGGGGATCAGGCCTCTGTGGCATACAGGTTGTCTCTCCTTGAGCCACCTCACTGATAGGGGCATTTAAGTCCCCAAAGTTTCCACTGCATATTCTTACCTCTCTTGAGCTCTTTGATATTCTGGGGACATGTTAGTATGCAGTCATTATCCAGTTCTGTTAAGGACGGTCCTGCCATGAGTGGAATGTCTTGTCCAAAGGTGAACCTTCCCATCTTCAGGTTCTTACATCTGTACCATCCCCTCTTCTGTAAGGTTCCCAAAGCATTAAGATGGGGAGATGGTGTTGGTCTCATTTTGAGGAGTCCTGTTGAGTCTCCTGCAATCTGCAGTGTGGCTGTCCACTTCACTGCCCATCTGCTGCCCTAGATTGCATCTTTTCTTTTAACATTTTTTATTATTATTTCTGCTCATACAAACTTAATAGGTATACCAGTTCCCTCCTTCCCTCCTCCTCCCCCCGAACACCCTGCTCCCCCTCTCCACACCCCTCCCGCCCCATCCCCCAGTGCCTCCCCCCCATCCCCAGAGAGTCCTTTCATGTGCCTGCCAGTCTCTCCTCTGGGTTCTCCTCTCTGATGACGTACAAGGACCCAGTGGCATTTCCCTGAACCCTTTCCTGTGCTCCCCTTAAGCACAGGAACACTACTGTGGTTGTCAATCCCTTGTCTAAAAGGATCTTGGTGCCTTTAGCAGATGCTAGACTTTGTGAGGTCAATAGTGTGTTGGACATTGCTCAGGGCATGCAAAGTACAATTATGATTGCTTCGGCCCTAACTTGTGTGGAGTATCTTGCAAATCATTACTCCTCCCATCCTTTTGCTTTACAATCTTACTGCCCCCTCTTCCGCAAATTTCCCTGAGCTTCAGGGAGAGATTAGTCTGGCCTAGTTCTAGGTGGTTGATGTAGAGTCTCTGAACCCCCCATGCAGCAGAGGTTCACCTCGATAGCACAAGCACGACCATGTTCATAGCAGCACTGTTTACAATAGCAAAGTCATGGAATCAACCCAAATGTCCAACAGTTGATGAGTGGATAAGGAAAATGTGGTACATCTATACAATGGAGTACTACTCAGCCATCAAAAATTATGAATCACTGGAATTTGCCAGGAAATGGATGTCATTAGAAACAATTACATTAAGTGAAGTATCCCAAACCCAGAAAATTAAGCGCCGTATGTACTCCCTAATAGGTGGCTCCTAGTACCAAACCCACCCAGCCCACCTAGAGACAGTCAAAGAAAAATGTATGTAATACCTACGGTAATTGCAAGGATTATGAACAGGAGGGATGGGGTTGGAGGGCCACACCAGAAACAAGGAGAGAGGGGACCATGTTACAGCAGAGAAAATAGGCCTCCATCAAGGAGTGCAAGTAAGTAAGGAGACACCTGGTTAAGTTCACAGACGTTCGTTCCTGATCATTTACAACTGAGGGGGTGTGATCTCACCAGTCTGGCAGATAAAAAGTAACCATTTTGCAAATGGGTATTGACCCCTCCTTCACTGTGGTTTCCTACTTTTATTACATCTACCCTTGAATGTGCTCTTATAACAAGACTCCAGTTTAACAGCTTTTTGTCTCTGGCCAGGGGGTGACATACAGTGCCCATCAGGATGGAGTGAAGGGCATTGCAGGAGCAGCAAAACTGCAAAAGAAAATCAACAAACCACAAACCTAGATTGCATCTTGTCAGGGCGCTTAACTACTAATTTTTATGGATGTGCCCAAAAGCTTTCAAATGTCAATTAGACACCTATATATCTAACTATGTGGACTAAAGCCACACATACCAACAAAAAAGAAGAAACCATAAGATAATTAACCTAGACTTACTTTGAAGAAGGTAGCCTGTAAAACATAGCCTACATGTAGAAATACAGAATCCCCTTTTCATGAATATTAGCACAAATCATGCATGAGAACCATCCTTTGGAAGTCAAGAAATTAGGATCAATCATAATTTTTGTACATGATCTAAAGTGGGCTTAGATATCTTTATGGATATGAGCTACATCGAGATGGGAAAATTAACCTAGTACATTGTTAATTCCAAAACAATACTAATGAACCCTAGATGACCCAGACATTTGCAAATCCCAGCATTTAAAAGAACTGGGAATATAAGCACTTCATCCTTTTTTCAACACCTCATGGCCACTGATGGATGGGTTGGCTGTGTTTGAGGATGCGTGAACTCATTCTCTCTGCCCTCGCTCTGAGCAGGTGAAGCTGGCTGCACCACAGACACGAAGAATGCTGTAAGCATCTGGAAGTCAGTAAAAGTGGGCTCTCTCCCTCTCTCAAATCATAAAAATAAATATGCAAGTAATAAAAATGAAAATAAAAAGTGCCTGTTCCTGAACTTCTGACCATGGAGAGATGAGTCTGAGATATTTCAAAGTTAGGCAGTAAGGAGGTAGCGCAATCCAGGCTGATTCCTAAAGTCATCCTTGGATCTCCACAGACACAGTGTGCTCTTCTATACCTACACCCCCCATACACACATACAAATTCATCTTGAGAGAAGCAGCATGATGAAGAATCCCCTGGCTGCACTACCAGCAAATCCACAGTCACCTAAGTCCCATAGTAAAGGTCTCTCTACCTTATGGACCCAGATAGTAAGTCCAGGCATGGTCTACCGCACTGCTCGTGAACCTTGCTTTAGGAATTTGACACCCTCTCAGTGGAGCGAGTATTTTAACCCCCTCACTTATTCCATCCTCCAGAATACTGGAAGCATATGGAGCCCTCCAGATTTCTGCAGCAAAGCTTCATAATTTTCTGGATTCTAACTCATTTCATGAAGATTTAAAGGCAGCATGACATGAGAAGGAAAACTGAGGTTGTGGGAACAGAGCTATTTTCATGCCTAAGGTTGCTGTGTATTGATGAGAGCTTCTTATTCTCCATCTGCCAGGGGGGAGCAATAATACCTATTGTGGGGGATCATATGAGGAGTAATAGCCAAAATATGTTTACACTTCACAAAATTCCTAGGAACTTTATGCCAGGAAAGATTATGGCACAAATATGTGAAGTTAAATTTTTACTCCAAGACTGGGGAGAGACATTAAAGGAATTTGACTCTTAAATAATGTAACACACTGATTAGCCAATTAACCTGGTGCATTTCATAAAGTTCAAAAATCCCATGAGTATCCAAGCTAAAATAGAATAGTACTTCTGAGATATTTATCATGGTCAGCATGTTGTCCCAAATTTCCCACTGCTCTTTCAGTCTGTACACATTGGAGAAAAGTTTTGAAAGCAATGTATGCATGCATGTATTGTGCACTATCAAACACTTAACAGGCACTCAATGGCAATAAAGATAAAATTTCCTCCTTTAAGTAAACTTCCTTGTCACTGTATATTTCACCAAGTGTAATCCATCCACAGGGAAGAGAGTGCACAGTAATGTACCAGAGACCCAGCACTGCATTCATGTGACACAGTCCATAATCCTTAGCCTAATGGACTAAGAAGAAAGGTCATTCTTGAAGATTAAGAACTTTGGGAAGACTTGATCGCCTGAGGCAATGCCAAAGGCTGGTTGGCCCATGCAATCTTTAGTTTTCTGCAAGAGCTGGCAGGATCCTCATCAAAGCAAGGTACATACTACAGCAAGGAGCAGACAGAGGATGCTTGCTAATTGACTTTTAACTGGCCCGCTTAGAGCTTAAAGAAAAGGAAAACTTATCCCTTTATCTTTCTTTCATCCATATTCAGAGAGCTAGCAACAACCCTCGAGATTGTTGCAGTTTTGGAAGTAGCTACAGAAGCCTCAATACCTCCAAACCAAGACGGAGCATCCATCAGAAAAGAATGAAGACATTCGGCTAGGTCAACTATCTTTAATAAACAGAACAACACATTGTCTTAAAATAGAATACGGTGGTAAGGTAAATGTAGAAACTATTTTTTTCTAGTTTTACAAATATAAGTGTTTGTCCCTCCCCATTCTTTTTTCCTCCCTCTCCCTTCTCTCTCCCATCCTCTCCTCCCTTCACCAATCCATCCATCTCCCTCCCACGCTCCAATCTGTCTGCTTCTGTTAGCCCCAGAATTCCCTTTGGATTGGTGCCTTAGTAGGGGACTCAGGACTGGGTGGCAAATTAAGTGGTCCTTCCTTGTGGCACTATAAATTCAGGGAGGCCCTAGCGTGAGCTCCCGAATCCAGGAGGTCTGGCTATAGACAAGCCTGAACAAATTCGGACATGCCCCAGACATATCCCAATAGAGGAACCATATAGGTGGGGGGGATGGGCAACCAATGGGGAGGAGGGATGAACAACCAATGGGAAGCAGCCATCTAACCTGGACACCTAGTAAACAACTAAATGATTGGTAGCTGCTCTCCCCCCTGAGCAGAGAGGTGGCCACACCTGATTGGACCCCGACCTTATACAAGCCCAAACACTTCCTGAGTAAAGCTGAGTCTGCAGCCAACTCATACTCTGCATGCTGCTTCTCACCTGTCTCCCCGGGTCTGGGTGGTGACCCCATCCCCGGCTCGCCCATTTGCCTGGAGGCTCTGCCGTTTCCCCTCTTCCCCCCTGGCTGGCCAGGTGGGGGATTCGGCGACATTTCCTTAAGTAGACCCATTGATAGGGGCTTTCACCAGTCTAGCCCTAACCCCTAAGCGTCCCACTGCCGTGTAATTATTTCTCCTGAGTTCTTCACTAGTCTGCAGGGGAATGCTGATATGTTAGTTATTGTGCAGGTCTCCTTGCAGTGAGTTCCCGGATGCAGCAGTCATCTTCTGCAAGATTCCGCGAGGCTTAGGATGGGGAGAGCTTTGGTTTGGTTGACCAGGATCACTGGTACTCTTCACTCTTGTTGGCTGCTGTTGTCTATTTCACCATTGCCCTAAGACGTGTCTTATTTGAGTGTTGAGATCTGTTCTTATCAGGTGTTTGTGGTATTGAGGCATCTGATCCTCTTTAAAAACTGTTAACCCATGTTCTTTTGTTTCTTCTCTTTTGGCATTTGTTCCAGCACCCTCTTCCCCTTACCCCCCCCACTTGTATTTCTTTACATTTGTGGGGGTTTGATATAGTCAAACAGAAGGCTTGATTATCATGGTTTGAAATGTGTCCCCCACAGTCTAATGTACTTGTGAAGGTCATGGCTCCTTTGGGAGCTGGAGCCCTGCCGTAAGAAGGCAGTCACAGGGGGTGGGCCTTGAGGTGGATTAGACCTTCTGGGAGAGGTCTGCTCTTGCAGCTGGCATTTTCGCAGCTCTCTGTCTTCTGGATGGATATGACATAGGTCTCCTCCAGCTTCTGCCACCAGTCATGCCGCTTCTGCCATGAAAGACTGTATCTCCCCTCTGGAACCGGAAGCTGGATAAATCTCCTTTCTCCCTTAAGTACAATAGGCTGCAGTCAAGAAAGCTTGGAAGCTCCTGATGAAATGGTCCTTTGATTACACAAACAAACATAGGATGCACAAAGCATCCGAAGAATCGGCACTGACAAGATCAGCTGATTCAGTCCTACTGTATCTGTCTGCTTTTCCAAATTTCTTACATTGGCAAGTGACTCAAGCTCCTGAAAATTTGTCTATTTACTGAAGAGCTACTCTAATGATTTTTAATACATTTTTTATTATTTCCGCTCATACAAACTTAATAGGTAGACCAGTTCCCTCCCTCCTCCTCCCTCCCCCCCCCCCGAACTCCCTGCTCCCCCTCCCTCCCTCCCCATCTCCCCCAGTGCCTCCCCCCAATTCCCAGAGAGTCCTTTATTGTGTATGCCTAACTCTCCTCTTGGTCCTCCTCTCCAATGACATACAAGGACCCAGTGGCATTTCCCTGAACCCTTTCTTGTGTTCCCCTTAAGCATAGGAACACTACTGTGGCTGTCAATCCCTTGCCTCCAAGGATCTTGGTCTAATGATATTTTTAAAAGAACAAAAATTCTTATCAAAGAACTTGCATATATGTAAATATGATTTTGACTACCCCTACAGTCTTCCAACCTGTCTCTAAAATTCCCGTTGGAGTCAGCCTTGAAGGTCAACCTCCACCATTCCCATGTCCTAGTATTCATAGCATTGTGCAGTCTTCCCTTGAAAGGTGGGTTGGACCAAGTGTTGACCTTCTGCTGAAAAGACTGTGACCGAAGTTGTAAGATGTGACGTCTCAACTGATACTAAAAAGAGATGGCCACTTTGTCTCACTTGTTCTTTTTTCTGGCTCTCTCTGATGAAGCACTGGCATTAATGAGCACTGTCCCATGTAGAAGTGCACAGAGGCTGGGATAGGAGGTGCTTCTGGCAGCAAGCAGGAAGACCAGAGGCCTGCCATTCATCAACACTGATAAGCCAAAGCTGCCAGCAGCCGTGTAAGCTGCCAGCAGCATGATGCCCCACCAAGGCTGGCTGGAGACAGTGCTTCTGCCCAGATCCTGGAGAGTCCTGATAAGGCACTGATGTCCTGAATATATAAGAGAATGCTCAGAGTATATCAGAGTATATCACTGATGGCCTGAGTATCCAAGAGTCTGTTCAGAGTATAAAACACATGAAAGTCCTGATGAGGCCTGAGTCAGGTGTGCATTCCGGATTCAGAGTTAAGATCGACAGTTGGAGTTTTAGTTGGCCGTATTCTGGCCTAATATGCCAGGCGATAATAGACTAACACACCAAATATCTCTCATTAGCATATGAACAATACTGGATCAGGGTAGGGAGGAACCTCTTATTCTCAGAAATAGAAACGAAGGTCAACACAGGTTTTAAAGTAAGTATGTGGGGTTCTCTTGCTCCTCTTGAGACCCCATGTCTGGAGTCCATGACTTCTGGGTCTTCTTGCCTCTCGTGGAATTCAAAACCATGAGTTCTGTACTTTCTCTCCTCTAATAAACTTCACTTTAATCCTCGATATGTGTTCCAGCTTCAGTCTTCCCTGAACACAAGACCTGGATATGTAAGACCCCAGAGAAGCCGCGCATTTGACCCAGCCCTCCTGAAGGGCAGGGAGTGCAGTGAAAACATGTCCCATCCCATGGGAACCACACTCATCATCCCTCCAGTCTCTACCTCACGTTCGCAGTAACCTGGAGCACTCATTAGGAATGTGTGTACCGTAAGAGATTGTGGCTCCACCCACCTCTCTCTCTCCTTCCTGCTCTCTTGCCGTGTGGACACACTCCATAGTTGCTCTCGGCTCTGTCCTAGCCATGTGCTCATGGCTGCTCTCCCTCTTCTCTCTGACCTGAACCTATCTCCTTCACCTAATTCTCTCCCACCTTAAGGCTGTGGCTTCTTCCTCGCCCCTCTTGGACCGAGCATCCAAGAGTTTCTTCCCTCTTCTCTCGTTTTCAATAAAACCCCTACTTTTACCTCTCAAAAAATATAATAAACAGTTAGTAAGTATGTGCTTGTAGGTGGAAGGAGGAAAACAAGAAAGGTTACAGCAACGAATAAAGCATCTAAGAAGTGAAGACAGGGCCAAAACAAGTCACAGGAAGCAAATCTATAATTTTCTTTAAGTTTTCTGCAAATTATGGAGAAACTGGAAAGCCTCAAGCATTGCTAGTGGAAATGGGAAATGATCCAAGTATTACAGAATAGAATTTCAAAACCTCTTCAAAGATAAGCTGAATTTCCACCTGATACTAGCAATTCCACCCCTAAGTGCATACTCAAGAGAGTTAACTGCACATATTCACATGCACAATGACAAAGGAACACACACCACAGAAACAGCACTCAGACTCAGCAAAATAAGAAATAACTCAGCATCTGACAACAAAATGAATGGAGGGATTCGATGTGGCCCATCTCATACAGTGAGATACTATTCAGTCATCTAGGAGAAAGAATTACAGGCATAGGTTGTGTTGCAGTCAGCCTGCATGGTTGCAGATAAATGATCAAACAGCTTAAGGGAACAAGGAGTTTATTTTCTTACTGATAGTCTGGTTACAATCTGTAGTCCAGCTTGAGGAGAGAGCACAAACCATCACCAGGGTCAAGGGAACTAGCCACACCATCTGTACATAATGGCTGAGAGAGGGATGATCCTTACTTGCCAGACCAGCCAAGTATACACAAGGATGCCAACTTCATCAACCTGTTCTCAGTATTTTACTCATCTGTTCAGGGCCTAGTCCCACCCAACATAGGCTGGGCCTTCCCCATCAGCTAGACAATCTCCTGCAGGTTTGCTCTGGGCTTAACCCAACCACTGATTCTCCACAAATGTGCCCAGAGTTCAAACCCTCAACTGTCAAGTTCATGCCTGACCATGATATCCTGCAATGTGGATGACCTTTGAGAACTCAAGTTTTTAAGTGAAAGATACCAACACGAAAAGACCCCACTTTGTGATCAGCGGTGTTTAAATGCTCCAACAGGAAAACCCACACGGGAGGAAACAGATACTTGGTGGCAGGACCAAAGGAAGGGAGAGATTGGATGTGACTGCAGAGTGAATTGGGGTTTCATTTTGGGAAAATGAAAATATTTGGGGGGTTTAGTGCTTACACAATACTACCAATATACTGAAGTAGTAATATAAAATCTAGTAATTTTATACCTTAAAGATGGGTGAAATTGAGGGTTTTATGTTTTGGGAATTGTCCCTTAATTTCTTTCCCAAAGGCAATTGAGAAAAGATGAAATGCGTGGGAATAAAGAAGTGAAACAAAACTTCTGGGAAGAACTTTAATTTGTATCTGTGCTTAGACTCCTAAGGAAACGCCCTGGGGCTTGGAGCAACCACAGCGCTAGCCCGTGGCCACAGTGTTTCTATGAGACCACCACTCCTGCTTCTGCTGAAGCCAAAGTGGTTGATAATCCATCCTTATGAAACCTCACGCCTCTTCCCTATACCATCTGACTTCTCTTTTCTCAACTTTAAAGATTATGAAAGACAGAGGTAGTTTTTTTTTTCATAAAAAAACTGTCCCCATAAAGTTTTTAAGGGTCAAATATTTTATTCTTCTTAGATAATTCCCTAATGTGATTTTGTACATCACTGACTAGATAGAACTTCTTTTTCAATGCTTGAAGAAAAGATAGAAGTATGACATAAAAGACAAAGGAACCTCCTTTTGAACAAGAACATTTAATCAGAGTCTTAAAGAGGATATTTGACTTTAGAGGGATGGGGAACACTCCATTGCTTTAGGGGAAGGTGCACAATTTATTTAGAGCAATTTTTACATTTTCACAAATTTTAATATGTGGGCGGATAGCATAAAATGTTTCCACATTCCTTTTGGACTCCATCCTTCCCCCAATCCTACACAGATCCACCCCCCTCCTCCACCTGAGACCAGTTCTGTTGTCAGAATCACAACACAACTCTTCCATCTATTTCAACCACAACTCCACCTCAAGGCAATATCCTTCCAGTGCCTGGTGTCCATCTATGAGGATCAGCTTGTCTGAATTTCCACTGTGCAACATGTTGGGTTTACAAACATGCAATCAGAATAGGCCATTTCCATTTGCCTCCCACTGCAGAAAGTAGACTCTGAGTTGTGAAAACAACTGTGGGGTTGGGGAGAGAACTCAGTTGGTAGAGTACCTGTTGCATTAGCATGAGTTTGATGTCCAGAACCCATGAACCCATGTTAAAACAAAACAAAACAATACAAAACTAAAAGCTCAGTGTGGTGGACACAGTTGGTTTTGCTGACCAAACAATCACTAGCCCAGTTGGCCAATGCCAGACCTCGGTTGTTTTTTTTTTTTTTTTTTTTTTTTTTTTTTTTGTGAGGGGTTGTAAGGAATAATATTCAATAGCTTTGGCTAACACATATAGCTACACATGCACCCAAACATACACAATATAAACATGTGTACCTTCCCACATATACACATGTGCAACATAGTGGATCTGACATAAGATTTTTATTTCAATAAAACACAGAAAAAACTAAAAGATGTCAGGAAAAAAAGAAAGAAGAAACAATGAAAATGTGAGTTTATTAATGAGGAAGTCTCGCTTCAGGAAATTTTGGATTAAACCACAATCAAGTAATTATTTTATTACAGTATGCTAGAGTCAAGGCAGTTGGAGAGAAGTTGGAAAGTGAACAGAGTAATATGAAATCTTAGCCATCTATTCTTTGCCAGTCAAGGGCTTCCCCATCCTTGAGGCTTTGATAGTCTGAGAAAGCCATCCAGTGATTGGCATGGCGGAGGGCTGCAGATCTCTCCGGGGGCAACTCAAATGTTTGATTCATGGGGAGAACAGCTCCACTCTGCACCAGGAAGCACCTCTTCCAGCTCTGAGTTGTCATCAACTTATTCTAAGATCCTTCATCAGGTTGTAATTACTCACTGCTGGACTTGCTTTCCCAAGGACTCGGAAACACGGGATTCTCAGCAACAAGCCTGTTATCTCTTTTGCAGTAGAGAGTTCCACAGATTAATATCGAATACATAAATAAGCTGAGGGTAAATGTTCTTTATATGTTTATATACCACCCTCCTGTTTCTTGATGGAATCTGTATCACTTCTGTATCTGAATCACTTCTGTCATAGCATCAGCAACTCCTTGGGGACATTATTATTCATCACGAATCATATAAATTGCCACTCTGCACCAAGTCTTACCCCTCTGCAGGTCTCAGCATCAGTGTAGGACACAAATCTCTGCAGAAAGAGTCTGAGTTCAAAGCCCAGGTCTGGGACATCCCAGATGTGACTGCCAGCAAACCATGCAGCAGCTTTTGGCGGGAGGTACTTTATCCAATGATAAGAATAGTGAGGCTTACATTCTTTCCCATCTATAAAGCAGGCAGAACTGTCCCATCTGTAAAATGCATAGAACTGGCACATGGTAAGTGGCCAATAAATATTAGCTATAGTTATTGCTCAAGTAAGAAGCAGAAAATCGAAGCCCATGAGTCAGTGCCTCACCCTAATGACAGACAATTTATTTAAAAAGCACTGTTTAATTCATCTGGGAACCCTATTTGCTCTCTCTGTCCTCAGCGCCTTAATAAACATGGTGGTTTTTCCTGCCAATCCCCACAGGGCCTCTTGCTGTGTCTGTGACTCAGCTACTCTGCATGTCAACTGCCCATCTATTTCAGCTGCCAACACATGTATTATAAAGCTGACATTTTAAATCAAACCATGTCAAATGCAGCTCACAAATGTCAAAGGGGGAAAAAGAAATCTAGCTCATTCATTTATCAAAGGTAAAACACATTTTTTGGCTTTGTTTCTGTTAAACATTCATTTAAGAACTAATACATATGCAAAAAATCACACACAGTCACATTCATTCATTTGCAGGTGCTAATCACACATTTTCCTGACCAGGGTGAGGACTTACACACCAGTGTTCATTGTATGTGTTTACTGAAATGATTCTTTATGTCTTGTGAATGATATACTTCAATAAAATTTTACTTGAAACTTTCACCCCAGGAGAGTATAGGGAGATTGCTAAGTTAGTAGTAAAATGTTTATCGTGCAAACATGAAGATCTCTCTCCAGGCTTTATGGTATAGGCATGTGTTTATAACTTCAATGCTAGAGAGACAGAGACTGGAAGATTCCTGGGTCTAGCAGGCCAGCCAGCCTAGACTGCCTGGTGATGTTCAGTGAGAGATGTTATCAGGAACAACACTTGAGGCTGCCTCCTAACATCCACATGCAAGCACACACCCATACACACACACACACACACACACACACACACACACACACACACACACACACACACATATTAACTCAGTAATTACGGACTATGAATGCTGGTCTTCTGAGATACCTTTCCAATGAGAGACATCTTATCTAATCTAATCTAACCCTAACCTAACACTACCTTAAAGTAGGGTCCTGAGAGAGAAAATGGATTCTCCATTTTCTTCATCACAGTGAACATCCCATTGTTCAAGTCTCATCAATTTTATTTCTAAAACATCTCTCAATATCCTGCAAAGTGCCTTATTACCAAGGCCAGTGCCCCAAGTCCTGACCCTCAGCTTGTGTCATTTGTATTCCTGAAAATGTGTGTTACCTTCAATGCCAGGCTCATGGCAATGCCCAGGATACCCTCCACGCTGCTGCCAACATCCTTACTGAGAATCACATCTAATCAGACAGCTCATATACTTAAATGCAGGGGATATTTTCCCATTAATTGTAAGATAAACGTCTTAGAAGAACATATTCCCTAAATGACTCTATTCTATATTTCCAAGGTCATCTCCACTCAGTCATTACATACCATGGGTTCCTGTTACATGTAAATTTCTGGCATTTCCCAAAACTGCAAGGTACCTTTACAGTTTATTCCTCTACTTAGCACAGTCCTGCTTATCCTTCAGGGTTCAGTTCAAATATTATTTCCTCTGAGACTTTCCATTATCTGGTCTGCATTTTACCCAGAGAACATAATTACCCTTTCCTATATGCTTGCTATCCTCAAATGCCCTTTGCACTTTTAGTATAGCATTACCAGGCAATATTGAGGTTAGTGGCTTACATATTCATTTATGCAAAAATGATGTTGTGCATCAGCTCGGAGCCAGGTTCTCTGCTGATTCCTCAGTATCCAATTATAAGCAAGGTAGGCACAGAGTCTGGCCTATTTTTTTTTTCTTGATGAAGCGAACCTGAGGTTAGAAACATATCTTATTCATCTTTGCATCCTTAGCTTAGATCAGAATCTAGCGTCTAATTAGCAAACTTCTGATCAAATGCATGCTCTCTCAGGCACAGCAGCTTGCACCATCAGAACCTAGAATTAAGTCTGGCAAATTGTATTTTCTGACTATGCAGGCATTAATAAAATATCTATTTAATAGCACATCTAATCGCTCAGTTTTCTTTTTAATCCCAGCATCAGCATACTAATCTAGACCTGGGATTTTTTTTTCTAAATAGTATGTATATTTGACTAAATGAATCCAATCTTCAATTAATTTAATTCTCTTCCATTGACTTGTATCAATATCATAAGAAAATGGAAGACCTTAAATTGCATGTCTCTTTCAGAACTAAATGTGCGTTGCTGAATGATTCAACCTGAGGTGGCTCAGGGGTTAAGCCTCCGCCTTGGAGGCGGAAGGTCCCGAGTTCGGATCCCAGATCCCACGTATAGACGCCAGACGGAAGCGGGGGCGGCCTGCGCTTCTGGACCTGGTAGGGCGGAGCCTGTGAATCCCGGGGCAGAAGGAGGTGGAGGCGTCCATGGTGGTTCGCGAATTCGTCCGTGGTTCTACACATACACAGACACACACGTACACACACACACAGACACGCGCGCACATACACACAGTTGAATAAATAATAATAATAATAAAAAAAATTTAAAAAAAAAAAAAAAAAAAAAAAAAAGAAAGCAAGGAAACCTTGCTGACCTGGTTCTTTAAAGGGACAGCCTATTTTTTGCTCCCAAGAGCACCATCAATGCTATGTACATGGAAATCCAGACCTGCCCTTTCTCTAGCCAAACCATATTGCACCAAAACAACAATCTTGAGAGTCGTTCTTATCTACGTGTGACCCGCACCTGGCTTCCTGTTTGACCACTGCACCTGGCTTCCTGTTTGACCACTGCACCTGGCTTCCTGTTTGACCACTGCATCACGGTTTGCACTCTCAGGTTCTCCTGATACTCTCATAAGTCACTGAAACTCAGTTATTTTCTTACCAGCAGAACTCTGCAACTAGGGACCAACTCTGGACCTAAAGTAGAGTATCTCAGCATCTTATTACGCTTAGTCCAAATTTCCATTTTGCCATCACTTTGTAGATCAAAGATACAGTCATGTTTTATGATCAAAATAAAACAATAGCACTATAAATTAGTTGAAAGTAGCTTTACCACATCTACCACCACCACTTTTTCCCCCAAATTGTGAAATTGCTCAGAAATTAGCTAGTCACTGGTATTACAAGAGCCTTCTTAGACCATAGATGATGATGTGAATGCTATTGATTCAAAAACAATCGGAGTAACTCCATTCCCAGTGGCAGCAAGCTTGCATGTGACACATCATTAATCAGTGATGTCTGAAGGACAATCTACTTGATGACTTCAAGGAAAATATCCCTTAACAACAAGAACCAGGGACCTGTTTCTATCTAGCTTTGGGAGTGCCATACATGACATCATGCTCAGTATTGCAATAGCTCTTCTTGCTATAACATATATCATAATATGTATAATGAATGCATGATTGTAATACTATGTCAAAATAGCTCTAAGAAAGCTTGTCCTTCCACTATGAACGGAAACAATAATGAGATTTTTCTGATGCTCTCAGCTGGAGTCACTGAATTATACAAAATTTTAATTTAAATGCCTCTATCCTTTTTATATTCTCTTCATTTCTTAAGTCAACTTCAGTTAGGTATTCTGAATTTATTGGCAAAGATATCCTAACCCACCAATATTCCAGTACAGGCCTGAGAGTAACCAAGTATTTAAAATTTCTTCAAAATCACAAATACTTAGAAGGTATATTGAACTTACAAGCATGGGTTCTTTGAGCACATAGACAGGCTGGTAGAAAAACAGCAAAATGCAAACTGTCACATGTACTTCACTGGTTAAGTTATGGTACCCTTCTTGCTCCCTGAGTTCCTCTGACTCAATACAACTATGAGCACTACAAACAACACAAACGGAACCACAGGAAACATCCAAAAGCTGGTTTGGGACAAGTGAGCAGATGCTACTTTCCTCCCAACAGGTGAAGGCACCCAGCCCCAACATTTCTGATGTACAACACAGACTCAAAAGGCAGTCCAAATTGATTCATTCTTCTCCAAGATTCCCATCAGTAACCCCAGAGCAAGTAGCAGGCAAGCTGAAACCGAACTAAGAAAGCATTTATCAGGAGTCCTTCCAGCACTAAGCAGCTAGAAGACCACTTAGGTCAATTTTCAATGAACTGCAACAAAGTAAACATGAATGTTCACATGCATATGGTTTCATTCATAATGTTTTTGAAAAGGTACAAATTTTAGTGAAATAGATTAGCAGTTTCTGCAAAAGAAAATCAACAAACCATAATCCAAAACTTCAGAGACTCTATATCAACCACATAGAACTAGGCCAGCCTAATCTTTCCCCATCCTGAAGCTCAGGGAAATTCGCGGAAGAGGGGGCGGTAAAATTGTAAGAGCACAAGGATGGGAGGAGCAATGATATGCAAGATACTCCACATAAGTTAAGGCCGAAGCAATCATAATTGGACTTTGCATGCCACGTGCAATGTCCAACATAATATTGACCCCACAAAGTCTAGCATTTGCTAAAGGCACTAGGATCCTTGGAAGCAAGAGATTGACAGCCACAGTAGTGTTCCTATGCTTAAATGGAACACAGGAAAGGGTTCAGGGAAATGCCACTGGGTCCTTGCACCTCATCAGAGAGGAGGACCCAGAGGAGAGTCTGGCATGCACATTAAAGGATTCTCCGGGGTTTGGGGGGGCACTGGGAGATGGGGAGGGAAGGGTGAGGGGAGGGGGAGCAGGGGGATAGGGGGGAGGAGGAAGGAGGGAGGGAAACGGTGTACCTATTAAGTTTGTATGAGCAGAAATAATAATAAAAAATGTTAAAAAATAGATTAGCAGTTTCCCAAATTTGGGAGGACCGAGCGCAGAGGAAGGCAAGTGTATTTCCATACTGGAATCCGTGTGGTGATAAAACCGTTCTATATCTTGGTAATGAAGGGACAAGACAAGCAGTGAACATGTGACAAAGTTGCATGGGGACGATGCAAACACACACACGCTCACACACAGGCGAGTGCAAGAGAAACTGGAGAAACCTGAATAAGAGCTACACCTTGCTTGACATCCGCTCGCTTACTTGATACTATTTTGTAATCTTGTAAAAATATTTCGACTGGGGAGACCTTGGTATAGTAGGCAAAAGATCTCTCCGTATTATTCCTTAATACAAGACTGCACATCAATCAACAATTTAGATGGCTATAAGAAGACTAAGATCTCTGAAACGTCAGATTTTACAAGTCTTCTCACAGTCAAAATGGTTCATTAAAAACTAAAGGGAATACAAGACTCTCGGTTCGTGCTTTGGTGAACACTATAAACTCATCAGCTCATCTCTTCTAAAAGTTGTCTACAAAGTTCCAGAAAACTCTCAGAAATAATTCTTTACCTTTTTTCATTCTTTCAATATTTTGTTTTTTTCTTTGCCCTCCTTCCCTCCCTCTCCATAATCAATCAATCAACCAATTAATCTCTCTCTCTCACTTTTCTCTCTTCTTTCTGTATTAGCATTATACTTTCATCCTAGACTAATCTTACTTCCAGAATGACAGAGCTGGACTTGACATCTATAAACTGCTTGTAATGATTCCTTTGGAAACTTCATTTATTTTTCATGTGCGTGTGTATCAAAGGGGAATGTGTTTACCTGTGGAAGACCAAGGGTGACTTCAGGTATCATCCTGGATTGCTTCTACCTCCTTTTTGTTTCTCTCTGGGATTTCCCAGGCTCTGCCCACTAGGACCAGACTAGTACAGGCCACCTCTGTTTCTGTTTGGTGTTTTTACTTGGGACTTGAGATCTGAACTCAGGGTGTTCTGCTTGTGAGGCAGAATCTTAACTTCTGAGCCATCCCTCTAGCCCCTTGTAAGTAAATTTATTCCTTGTAAGGTAAGTGGCAGCCAGGGGGATAGAGAGATAATGAAAGAAAGTTACATGCAGCATCATAGCTGTGAACAAAACTGAGCACTGAACTAATTGGACGAAGGCTGCTGAGAAGACTCCACTGATACGATGTCCTTTGCAGCCACATGCAATGTCTGCATGATTTGCTCCATATGGATTGATGCTGTGAGCCAAGACACATCTTCCATATGCAGGTACATGAGTCCCGCACATAAGTGCACAGGAGTTTTGATTACATGCCTCTGGTAATTGGTAATGAGAACTCACATGTAAATAATCAATGCTTGCAGCATAAAGCACAAGTACCTTGCTTTTCTAGATAACTCCTCATCCACCCCCCCATGTGCTTTCCTTTTTAGCTTAAACAAGACCTGACCTCTCAAGCTTGATTCTTGCAGGGCAGAACACATTCTGAAAAGCTCAGGGTAAGGTACCTCTATGCTTAGTGTGAATTACTTTTCCTATCAGTCCAGGGAGGAATTTTAGAGAAGTTACAACCATCACACAAACACACACACACACACTTTAAGAAAGGAGCTAATCAAACAGAATTTGGTCTTCCATGAAGTTCACAGAATTATAATTATAGAAATCTGTTCTAAACCCCAACATTCCACATCAGTCACAATGATTTATACATAACAATTTTTCTTTATGAACATAATAAAGCCAAAGTTTTTTGTAATTCTTTTTGCAAAATATTTGATTTTCTTTTTTGCTCATTACCTGTTCCATTCGTTTCCCTAAAGAATCTCTTGGCTTATACAATTGAAAAAAGAACTAACTAAATAAGGAAATGACCTGGATAAACCTAGAGCAATCAATTTCCATCTTCCATGGATATCATCTATGTCACCAATTTGATAACTTCCTTCCCCCCACACAGTGCTTGGATATAATGAAGGTTTAAAAAGAAAAACATTGTGGTGTAACCAAAGGCAGCCATTCCAGCCTGGACTCTAATGTGAACTGGAGTTGCATTTCTTCTGAGAGGTGGGAAAGTACAAAGAAGGTATTGTTTAATTCTGCTTCCCTTTATAATTCAATCCATCACAATGCCTCCCAAGGTTCCCACACCTTAGTCCCTGTGGCTATTCAATTTGTGACTTTTTGTCAAGCTTTTTCTCAATTTATTTCCAGATCACTATTGACAGCAGATCTAAAAATTGGATTTCTGGAACCCCCCTGAAGGGCATGTTGATACCTGTATTAAGGCTGTCAATGAAAGCCCCTTTCATGAATCTACTACACCCATGGCAGAAATTCATTTAGAAAGGTTAATATGGGCCTGAAACATCTGAAATTGATGTAATCTATTTATGAGCTCAACTGAAAGATCCATAAAACTAAACCATGTCTGGCAATTTTCTGTCAATATATTGTTTATTCTAACTTCTGGCTCACTAGTACTGCAGTATGCCAAAAATATTTAGGCCATATCTTTAATTAAGCATTAATAAAATATGAGCTAGATAATTATTCCACCAATTTTATTATACAATTAGTAATTTAACATGAGGCCGTGTTATGAGACTTCATTTAAAATTTAGTATGTGTACAGAAGTAGCTTCGTTTAATGGATGAAATCTTCCTCAAAACAAAATAAGAAGGATTTTTCTGAGTCAATGTTCTTTAATTCCTAGAAATAATTCCCAAGGAGAAGGGAATTGGTCATGCTCAAATAAATTTAAAATTCCAGAAACAAAATCAGATACACACTCATGGGTCTCTTCTGTCCAGTCTCCTTTGCCATAGGAACTCTTGAAGCAGGAAGGTTCTAGAACTTGCTACAAGGAAGGAACTATGGTTAGATCATAAGCCACCACTGGTATTCGTCCTGAGACTCCATCTTATTGAAGTGATTCTGGCTGCCTAGGTCATGCTTAGTTTCCATCCTTCTTGTTTCTCTCCCCCACTTGCCTCCGCCTCTATGCGATAAAACAATAATGTATAAATGGTATGACTAAATAAGTTACACATGGAGTTTTTACTGAGGGAATTTAACACTAGAGATAACCTTGCTTTAACCAGACCAGCCTAATCTCTCCCCATCCTAAAGCTCAGGGAAAGTTGCGGAAGAGGGGGGGTAAGATTGTTAAGAGCCTAAAGATGGGGAGGAGCAACAATATGCAAGATACTCCACACAAGTTAGGGCCGAAGTAACCATAATAGGATTTTGCATGACCTGCACAATTACCAACATATTAATGACCCCCCAAAGTCTAGCATGGATCACAGGCACTAGGATCCTTAGAAGTAAGGGATTAACAGTCACAATACTGTTCCTACACTAAAGGGGAATGCAAGAAAGGGCTCTAGGCAATGCTACTGAGTCCTTACACCTCATTAGAGTGGAAGACCCAGAGGGAAGTTTGACATTCACACTAAAGGATGCTCCAGGGATTGGGGGTGGGGGGAAGAAGGGGGAACTGGGAAATAGGGAGGGAGGGGGGTTAAAGGAAGGAGAAAAGGGAGGAGGGAGCAAGGGGATATGGGGAGGGGTGGAGGGAGGAAGGGCACCGGAATACCTATTAAGTTTGTATGAGTGGAAAAAAGTAATAAAAAAATTAAAAAATAAATAAGTTTATTAAATTAATCTATAATAAAAATGGTGAAAAAAAGGAAAAATAAATGACATCAAAAATTTCACAAGCAGACAGAATGGGTGAGCAAGGCAGAATCATTTGTCTTAGTGACTGGAAATACTGATTTCATTGTTAAATAAATTGAAATGGATAGATGATAGACAAAAACAGGCAGACAAAGAGATGGGTATATAGATTTTTAGACAGGGTGAAAGTTATACCATTAAAATAGGAGAATCTGTTGAAGTAATTACAGTGTTTTATCCATTATTAAAGTTAGGAATCACATATAATTTTGACTGTTTGCACCACCACATTACATTCTTGAGATGAATACTACCTCTTGATTCCGCATCATTCTGTGCACGGTGTGTTGTGAAGTGTATCTTTCTGTGTAAGTGTGTGTGTACATACTCAGGCTCAGGTTGTCGGTCCTCAGGTTATAACTACCTTTTTTCTTTAGTTTTTCTTTCTTTAGTTTTTTTTTGGCTTTATTTTGTTTTGTTTTATTTTTGAGGGTCTCTTACTGACTTGGAACTCACCAAGTAGGAACTCACCAAGTAGGTAAGACCAATGCTTACAGAACAGACTGTAAATGTGATAAACCCATCAAATTTAGGAAAAGAAGGCTAAGAAAGTGAGAGCTTCAGTGCACACAAACTTCCTCAGTTTTTATGGATGGGTTCCAATACGTGCTATTCAAAGTCTATAAACCTATATTCAAAGTCTATATAGTCTATATATTCTATATTCAGAGTCGAAATAATAAAGGCAGAAGGACATTTAAAGGTATAAATCCCAGCACTAAGAAATAAAATCAGCATAAATCAGCTGACCAGAATGACAGGGAAGAAATATAATAATTTTATCATTTCCATAGGCAGAAAGTCAATGGATGGTTTCACAAGAAATGTGAAAATAAGGAGATAATTTAAATTTTATAGCCAACTTTTCATAAAGACCTCTTTGGAGAGCATTTAAGCAATGGTTATCAAAATAAAAACTATTCCTTCTCTGTTTAGGGATTTATCTTACAAATGTACTTAAACATGTTAGGCAAATGCTCTTGCTAACAAAAGTTATTTGAAACAATATTGTGTCTTCAGATAATGGAATACTGTAGTTTTAAAAAGTGAAAGGAAATGTTGCCTCAATCCTGAAATAATGTCACAGATAGTAATATATAAGCAAAAATCTAATTATGGAACAATGCATACAGGATCAAAAGTATTTCTAAAAGGAAATCACGTCTACATGTACAAAAATTTCATTTGTGCCCTACTTTGAAAGACAACAGATACATAAATAGCTAGCAATTTAGTAGCCTTCATGGTAGGAAATTTGGGAGGTGGATATAATGACTACAGCACAGTAGTTTTTCATGTTTTTTTGCTTTTGAATTTTGTGCTAAATACATTTATCAACTTCAGAAATTGCTATAAAGCTCAATATGGGTAGCTCGATAAATGAATGGGTGGTGGGAAGTGGACAGAAGTTACTGTATCATCATATACAACAGCATCTTGAGAGAAATGGCTTCAGAATGATGATGAAGTTTCAAGAGCCTGACTGGGTTTAAGGAAGTGTGTGATTTAGAGAAAAATGTAATGAAGGAAACAACCCTCTGAAAATATGAATGAGCCCATCAGAAGTTTCATTCAGCTGCTCAAGTCAGAAATAAGGAAAGGTAGGATGTAATCATGCTCTGGAGTTGACTCTGAGTTTATGGGATTGCTACTAAAGAAGAAGGGAGAAAAGACAAAGAAGCTCGTGTAAAGTTGAGGATGCAGGTGTATTCCCCAAGCCTCCACTCAGTGAATGCATAGCAGTCACTCTCCTTTCTTTCACCTGTGGATGGGGGACTATGTACATTGTTACTGGGTCTATTATTTCCCAGCAGACAGAGCAGAGAGCATTTCAAAAGGGAAAGATGTCTTCCACTACAATGCGGGCAATGGAAACACACCCCAATCTATTCCCAATATTCTTCTATCTCTATACTTTGCCAGACAGATCTAAAGTCTCCACTTTCGGAGCATTTTGTAGTGGACTTTGTCCTAGGGAAAAAATGCATACAATGAATGTTATTAAGTTGCTGAAGAGAATTCATTTTTCAATAAATGTCATCCCTGTATTCCATCAAGTCTGAGACAGCAGAACTGTCGTCCCTGTGGGTACAGCTAGAGTGCAGTGTAATACTGGTTCTGACATCCCCCTGTGAACTCCGACCCTGGCTAAACTCTCTTTAGCTGGTTCTCAATTCTCCTGTTTCCCAGTTGCAGCACTTGGTCTCAGTTCTGAGGAATCCCTTATGTCTAAAGTTTGGTTGGTTTATTGGCTTAACTTATTTCCTTCTAGAATGAAAGGAACCTCAGTGGATCCCACAGGTGACAGCAGTGTGGTAAGGATTTGGAAGATGAGTCAGATGGTCAGTTGATGGAGATGCCCGGGAATAGCAAGTATAGAGAGATGCACCAAGATAGCGACCTGATCATTTAGCAAATCTATGGGGACCTATTCAGTTTGGAGATGGAGAGAAACCTGGGCAGCACTCAGCTGGGAGATATGAGGGCGCCAGAGAACGAAGGGCACAGAACTGATGATTGGTATGTTTATTCTTTTTTCTCTTTCCCTTTCCTAAACACACATATGCATATATCAGATAATAATGACAGAACTAAGTCATATGCATGTTTGTCAGGCACTCACCAGGTGTCTGCTGAAAAATATAAACAGGTGTTAATTGGCTCCATAAGAACACCTTCACAATCTCTAAGACTTTGCTTTGGCTCAAGCAAAGCTGAATTTATGAGGCATTCAGGTATTTACATGAAATCATGGCTGTAATTGATTAAATGCATAAAAGCAAAATGACGCTATGTAAATACTCTTAAAGAATAATGGCGTGAGAATTTACAGCAATCAAGGGACTGGCAAACTCTGTGGCAGGCCCAAGGGAAAAAAGAGCTCCCGACAGAACCCTAAGTACAGGCACAGTAGGACTGGAGGTCTCAACATTGTTATTCAAGACTGGTTATCAGGAACAGTCAGACCTCCAAATGAAGCCCTCAGCAAGTACAAGCTATAAAAAGCATTCGCTTGTCACTAAAAGAATATGAACAAGTTGAGCTCGGCTACTTTTCCGCACTTCCGGTTTTCAAATGAGACTGGAGGGCGATTATCAGGGGATTTTTCAGGAAGATAACCCTCTCTCTAAATCTTTTTATCCAGGCGTGATACACAAATGTGCAATATATCTCTCCTATAATTAAGTAAACTGTTCCCTTGCCTCACAGTTCCTCAGCAACAAATGATACCTACAAAATCTTTCCAAAGGAGGAAAAAAAATTGGGATTTATTTATTGCCAAGAAAAAACTTAGGTAACAGACATTTTAACTGATTATTCTGTTAGTCATATAATTGAGAGTATACATTTTCATTATATTTCTTTTTTATGGCTCTTTTTTTAAAATTGTTGTTTAGAATTCTAGTTATCTTGCACTGCAGAGCCACATTCCATTTTTTAGTCATCTCAACTGAAGAAAAGAAATGGCCATCTGGAGAAAACTGATTCGTCAAAAGGGAATACAAAGTGTTTGAGGGATAAAATCTGTACAGATATTCATTTAGCAATGTTACTAAAAGGGAGATACTAGTTCTTGTAACATTTTCAAGTTCAGAGTATATCAAATAAAAATGCAAGGCTAACAAGAATGTGTGTATCTATTCTATTTGCCATTAATTTCAAGGAATTTAGATATCTGGGCTGAGTTTGAAACTTGAGTGTGAAGCTAATTCCTGTCTTCCGTGAATGTAATGAAGTAGTAATGAAGTAATTAAAATTTTAAATTAGAGTGAGACTTGCCAGTCATAGCGTCCACATGTGCAAAAGAGTGCAATGGTCCATTTTCATTGCTCAGTGGTCAGGGAACTCTGAAGAGGTCATGAAAAGGTGAAAATGGAACATGGAAATAACAGAGAAAAAGGAGATAATCCCAGGCAAGCAGAAATAGTGGATACAGCCATATGATAATACATGATAATTATGGCCCTCAAAATACATTATTTATTATCTGTATATGTACACATCCAGTGGCATCCTTGTGGATGGCAGATGACAGCACTGGGCAGCTGTACTTCAGCTCCACTTTCACAGGAGTTGTGGAGGTCAAGTTTGAGGCCCCTCGCTTTACTTCTACCTGCTGAGCCTTCTCAGGTGCCCTCTTCAGGCTTCCAAGGCACTAAAAACCAACTGAGTTTTGCCAGAAAGTGACGTGCTGAAGGTTAAGTAGTGATGGGAGAATTAGAATTAAGCCAAAGCAAAGGCAAACCAGAAGTATCACAATTAGGGAGTTTTGAGTGTTTCTTGAGGAAATTGCAGAGGATTTTTTGAAGACCTTCAGGGGGACAAATCTTAGGTGAAGTTTGATACCAAGAAAATAGGCTTGTAGCTAAGTTCTGAGGAAGCTGGCAACTTAGTAAGCAGTCGCATGCCACTTTCATCTTCATTTTCAGGGTTGAAAATACAAAAAAAAAAAAAAGATCAATTGTAAAACCAGTTTGGTAAGTTTTGTCTCTCTTTTCTGAGTTATTTCTGTACAAACATTCATCTATTCCCCCACAGTGTTTAAATTTAATAAATTAAGCTCACTTTGCTTTCATCATTAAGCAAAATATGTTTTGATATCCTTTTCTTAATCTTAACCTTTTTCGTTTAACTGCTGAATTTGTTTTCCAGCATGAATATGCACCATGATTTATTTCACGGGCCTTGTACTACAGGATATCTAGTTTTGTCACACAACAATAAATGCCTTTACGTATATTTCTTTGCACAGCTCAACAACTGTACTTATGGTATTCTATTCCCATACTCTATTGCCACACATAGCAAACTACTCCAATTGAATTAGAGATTTCGATAGATGCCACAATACTATGTCAAACAGAAGCCTGTTCTCAGCTGAGAGACCCTACTGTTCTTTCAGGAGTGAAAAAGCTCATGTCTTCCTACTCAGCTGACACACAGGTTGGTTGAATGATTCACGATTCAGTAACCCATCTTATGTCTTAGCAGGGATAGATGGGAGACCGCCTTCAACTGCCATGCTGTCAGAGAATGTTCCCGTCCCCTCTTTGGCATGGTTGAACAATCTCAGACATCCTCAGTATCTGTGGAGGTTAACATGCTCTGGCCCTGTCAGATGGTATCATGTTGACATACAGGCACTGGCATGTGGATAAAGTACTTCATATGCTCCTGAATGGACTTTAAAACTACCTACCTTCCCTCTAACATAATCAATACTTTTACAGTGCCATGACAGAGTTCAAATAATTACAACAGGCCATCTCATTTAAAAATAGGAAGAGGGCTGGAGAGGTGGCTCAGAGGTTAAGCCTCCGCCTTGCAGGCGGAAGGTCCTGAGTTCGGATCCCAGATCCCACGTATAGACGCCAGGCGGAAGCGGGGGCGGCCTGCACTTCTGGTCCTGGTAGGGCGGAGCCTGTGAATCCCGGGGCAGAAGGAGGTGGAGGAGTCCATGGTGGTTCGTGGGTTCGTCCGTGGTTCTACACACACACACACAGACACACACACACACACACACACACACACGCGCGCGCGCGCGCACACACACATGCGCACAGTTGAATAAATAATAAAAAAAATAGGAAGAGAAGGAAGTGCACTTACTGCTGTCTTACTATGTAGAAATATCTTTTTATAACTCTTGACTTCATCTCCTGGACCACTACAACTCACTTTATTCAAGTTCCCATAACAATGGCTCCACTTCGGCTATTGGTTAATATTGTCAGCTTCTTTCCTGTGCTTTGAGAGATCTGAAGGGTTGTTTGCTATTCTTTTGAAACGCTTCTCTCGAGTTCATCACTGCATTGCAATTCTCTCTTACAGGTTTTGTGGGAGTCTACAAATCTCAGTGAGGCTTATTACACTAGGGGATATCATACTATAAAGCTTTTAAGATAAGCTCCCAACGAATATGTTGACCTTTTAGCCTCCAAAATGGTTATATGTATGTCTGACTGATCTCTGTATTCAAAGTGATTACTCTGGAAATCATAACAAGTTCGATAAAAAATGAGACAAACAAACTAAACTCTATATACTGAAAATAATAAAAAGATACATGTTAAGGAATGGATAAGGAAATTTCTCCTATAAAATCTCAAGATGTACTGTTTAAATCAGCAGCTATAATAATGGGTTATCAGCATTCAAGAAAGTAGATATCCAAGAAGCAAAAATATGAACACATGGAAATATATACATACATATGTGTGTATAATATATAAATATATTCATGTGTACATTTTCAAAATTCTATTCAAAAATTGCTCCAAAACAAAAATTGTTTTAAAAATTAATGGAATAAATTAATAATATACAAACATAAATGACATCTGAAAAATTGGAAATGATATTTGCAATGCATAGGTACCAAGTTTCATTGCCTATAAGGAATGTAAAAGAATGTAGAAGGAATATTGGAAGCATAATCTAATCTAATCTAAAAAAATAACCAAAAGCATTGAGTGATATATCCTACGAAATTACATATAAATAACCTTCCCTCTAACATAATCAATACTTTTACAGTGCCATGACAGAGTTCAAATAATTACAACAGGCCATCTCATGAAGTGAGATGAAAACAAAGGAACTAATGTCATGAAAATCAAGAAAATTTATATTAAACTTTCAATAAGCAGTAAATTTCTAGCAAGCAGAATTTCACAACTTAACAGCAAATATTAGTCATTAAGGCTCACAGAAAAAAACTTCAATACAAATGAAAATTAGTGCAACTACTTTGAAAAATAGTTTGGTATCATATGCTCATATATCACCTACAACATAATCCAGTACACTCAACACTAAGTATGAAACAGCATTACTACAAGTATATTCCAAGGACAAGTACACCTCTGCAAGCTCTCCATTAATAAATGGGAATGAGGTAATGAGGGTGCTCATGAGCAAAATAAATGTCAGTATTTCTTTTGTTGAGGAAATCATATGACAACAGTACATTGGATAGCTTAAAGAAAATTATGTTCTTAATGAACGACTTACTTTCAGCAAAGGCTCATTTTAGACTTGCTTGATGAGTGTCTCTGATTGAAATACCTGTTATTGAAAATGGTATGGAGTGAGACAAATGTAGGGAGTAACAAATAACTTTTTGACAATGAGATAAAATATAATGCAATGGAATAAAATAGAGACAGTAAACTGAATTGAGCAGAAATAGGATATAACATCAAATTTGCATCAAATAAAAACACCCATAAACACACATAATCACAGGCACATTTTTATGCAGATATACGTGCAGGTGTGTATCTGCACTATATATATATGTGTGTGTGTGTGTGTGTGTGTGTGTGTGTGTGTGTGTGTACATCACTTACAATAAACTCTTGCAGTACATTAGATAGGCAAATAATTCATGGTTGTCAAGTAAGCAAAAGGGGCTAAGTTCAGATCTCCAGATCCCACATAAAAATGCCAGGCAGCCAGTCACCCAAAATTCAAGCACTGAGGGTGGAGCTTGGGAATCGCAAGAGAAAACTGGCTAGTCAAATACCCCTAATGACAAGCTGTGGGTTTAATTAGGGACCCAGATTCAAAACAATAATGTGATAGAATGATGAAGGATCAATGCCAATGTCACGCTCAGGACTCCACAGGAACATACATATTTATGTACATCTGCATACACACATACAGACACACACGTGTGCCTTAGCACACAGACACATGTACACACGCCCATATACACATACACATGAAAAACACTTTAAAGTTTTTTTTTTTATTTAATTGTACGTGTATGTGTGTATGTGTGTGTGTGTATGTGTGTGTGTGTGTAGAATCACGAGCAAATTTGGGAACCACCATGGACGCCTCCACCTCCTCCTTGTTTTCTGTGCCCCGGGATTCACAGGCTCCACCCTACCAGGACCGGAAATGCAGGCTGCCCCGGTTTCTACCCGGTGTCTATACATGGGGTCTAGGATCTGAACTCAGGACCTTCCGCCTGCAAGGCAGAGGCTTAACCCCTAGGCCACCTCTCCAGCTCCGAAAAACATTTTAAAAAGCAAATTCAATTTAGAAAAAATGGGTTAATCACCTTAAATGAACATTTCTTCCAAGAAGATATACAAATATCCAGTAAGTATATATGTCACAATGAGACATCTTTTCACATTCTTTTACTTCTCTGTATAAGTACCAGGAAGGCTATTGATAAATTGGAATCTCTATACACTGCTAAAGGAATAGAAAATGGTATAGTCATTAAAATGACTTGTTAGTGTCTCAAAAGTTAAATGCAGGTTTACTATATGATCCATGCTTTCACTCTTATAAT
Organism: Typhlomys cinereus; assembly: GCA_023101885.1. Lineage (NCBI taxonomy): Eukaryota > Metazoa > Chordata > Mammalia > Rodentia > Platacanthomyidae > Typhlomys > Typhlomys cinereus. The sequence continues at coordinate 5,254,038 of JALPQD010000022.1, read as the reverse complement.
TGCATCTAAGAGAATTAAAAACATTAAACACACAAAAATGTGCACATTTATATGAGCACTATCTATAGTAACCTCCAAATGAGAACAATCCAAACGTCCATTAACTGATGAATGAATAATGAAACACATTGTATTCATATAATGGAAAGTTATTCCAGCAGAAGAATGAATGATGTCATGACACAAGCTACATCAGTGAACCTTCACAATCTCATGGAACAAGGGCTGGGGATATGGCTCAGGAGTTAAAGCTTGTGCCTTTGAAACAGAAGGACTTGGGTTCAGGTTTCAGGTCCCGCATAAAAATGTCAGACAGAAATGATGGCAGACGCGCTTGTGGCACTGGAAGGCAGAGCCCTGGAAACTCTAGAGCAAAGCAATAAAGAAGTAGAATAATGCAGGATGATTTCTGAAGTCATCTTTGGACTTGTACAAGCACAAATACTAAGTGCCCTCTTCTACACACAGAAGTACACACACACACACACACACACACTCACGATATCATGGAACATAACAGAGATATTCAAATAGAAAAATACACATGTCAAAAGACAAAAAAGTAATCACTAGTGCCTAAGGGAGAGAGGAAAGAGGGAACGACGACTGGTAGTATAGGTTTTTTTCCTGTGGTGATAAAATTGCCATTCAACTCTATGAATTTATAAAAAGCATTGTGATGAATTTTGTATTTTAAATATGTGAATACTATATTACATGAGTTGTATCTCAAATCATTAAAATAAATGATAAAATATAAAATGGTTGAATTAGAACATATTTAAGTTACAAAAGACTGCACACATTTCCCTTCATAGAAAGTTTAAATGCGATATAATACAAAAGACATAAATAATATAAAATTAAAGGAATTCACTCAAGAATATGAAGCTAATTGTCATGTTATTAAATGTGATAGTGCACACGTTTTTCTTGTATATATTCATTTTATTGATTTTGTATACTTTTCTACTTTTTACAAATACAATTTGTAAATACCTACATACATAAATACTTACAAATTATACAAAATACGATTTGATGTAGTTAGAAAAATGATGGGGTCACTATTAAAAAGAACAGTGGTCTTAAAACAGATGACCTGTAACTTCACGACATGGTCAGCCTTTTACTTCTGAGTCACCAGTCTGTTGATGACAAGCTGACTGAGTCGTTCATGAGTTGAGCTTTTTATAGATCAAGAGCATCCAAAATGAATCATCCGCTCACTTTTGCCACAGTTCATTTCAAAATTATCTTCCACCTTCTCTAAGCTAAAATTAATTTGCTTGTTGTCTGAGCCAATGCCTTTGTTATATTATATTGTTATATAATACATTTAATATTTTAGTTCTTCATTCCCTTGAATCACAACTTCCTGCATTTCTAATTTGTTCAATAAAAACGCTTTGGTGCTTGACAAGAAAGTCATATACTGAAGCAGAACAGCAGGATTCTATTCAGACTTAACTGTCCCATTCACTTTTTGCCAAGTTCAGTCATGTTGAGAAACAAGCCTTTTGAAGATAGTTTATTGAAGAAGGTTTCCATTGTTTTTCCACCCTGTGGGAGATGGTTTGTTTTTTACTCTACAAGCTGTTTACAGCTTGTCATAGTTAGGCAAAGGTGTCAAGTTGACAGTTGAGGGTTTGAGCTCTTGGCCCCTTTGTAGAGAATTAGTGGTTGAGTTAAGCCCAGAGCAAGCCTGCAGGAGATTGTCTAGCTGATGGGGAAGGCCCAGCCCATGATGGGTGGGACTAGGCCCTGGAATAAAATACAGAGAGCAGTTGCCATCTTTGTGTACACTTTGCCAAACATGCTGGTCTGGCAAGTGGATTGTTCCTCTCTCAGTCACTATGTAGAGATGGTGTGGCTAGTTCTCTTGGCCTTGGTATTGGTGTTAGCTCTCCTGTCAAGCTGTACTGAGAACTGTAACCAGACAATCGTAAGAGAAACCCTGTTCCCTTAAGCCCTTTGATGGTGATTTATCAGCAACCACACAGGCAAACTGCTACACAATTCTTGGACGCAACTGATAGCTAAAGTTACCCTTCTAGCCCTATGGGAAGAGCTAAGGGATATTAGAGGAAGTCAGGAGTGGATGTTCTGATGTCCACCATTGGAGCCACACATAAAAAATCAGACTTTATGTGCTAAAGATGGGACTCAGTGAGTCTGCAAACCTATTTTCTAGTAGCAGCCACCAGACCGCTAGATATTACCCAAATCACAGCTAGAAATTCTCTCGAAACTGATCCATAGTTATATTCAGAAAAGACAACTATCTGGGAAGTATTCGTTGAAGAAATGTATAGAATTTCAATAGGAACATAGCTAATTTCATTAGAGACAGAAACGATTCTTGGCAAGATGTCCATTACCCACTCATATTTCTGATGGACAAGACCAAAAGAGGGTGGTTGCCTTCTCTTCCAACTCCTCCCTGTTCCTCTACCATTTCTATAGGTTGTAGGGCACTGCTTAGGTATGATCTGAAAAGGGCAGGTTGCCAACTTCCTCATTGTGTTCCCCAAAATCTTTGCTACAGAAGATCTGTTTCAGGAGAATGTGCTCCAAAAGTAAGTTTGTGCCTGGCTCTCGCACAAAGGGAAATGGCTATTCTACGAGAGGTACCACCCCAAGAAGTCAAAGAGACCTGAGCTTCTGCTGTCTTCTAGGGTTCACAGAGTGGAAGTTCTATTCTAGATGCTCCCAGCTCCCTCTTAGGGCTAAATAGGTGATTACTCAGGAAGAAGTAAGCACCCTTGTGGACCCTATTACCAGGGACTGCTCAGATGAGACACAAAATACAAGGATGCCCTGCCCGCAGGAGCTAATTTCATTTAAAACAGAGATGGCCCAGGGGCTAAGACTCTGCCTCACAAGCAGATCATGAGTTCGGATTCAAAATCCCACTTAAAAACGCAAGGTAGACAAGGGTGGCAGTCTGCTCTTCCAGCCCTGATGGGCAGAGCCTAGGAAATCCCCAGAAAAGGAGGTAGAAGCAATCCAGCATGATTTCAGAAGTTGCCCTTTGTCCTCCACAAGGACATACAGTGCCCTCTGACACACACACACACACACACACACACACACACACACACACATGAAATAAAATATTTTTTAAAAAAATCTTTCTTTGAAAGCATAAAAGGAAATGAGAAAAAACAGAAACAAAATAATAGCCCCACCAGAAGTTTAAGAAGGACATAATATAAAGATCCCCAACATGCCTTGAGAATATTCCCCTCACACCAGGTAGACTAGAAGTCTGTGTAATACACATTCAGGCAGCTGGAGAACTGTTGATCTTTAGCTTCAAGCATGGTAGGCTTACAATCTCCTTGAAATGGTCAGAAGCTTTCCCACCAGGAGGCTTAGTCATAATCCCTGTCAATCATGGGTTGAGCACAGCCCGTGCTAACCCAGAAGCAACATCTAAGATACTGAGCATAAAGAACTGGAGAGATGACTCAGAGGGTGAAGGTAGCTGTTCAAAAAGTAGCAACCCAAGTTCAACGTCCTGAAAGCCCAGTATAAGAAGATGATTCCTTGAAAGTTGTTTTCTGACTTTCACGTGCATGCCTTGACATGTTCACCTGCTTCTGGTTGTTGAAAGAAGAAAAGATGAGAGCACAAATTCACCCCGATGAAAAACCATGGAAAAACACAAGGAAAAGACAGTTCCCTGCAAGTCAAGGAGAGAGGTCTCAGGAGAAACCTATTTGGCCAACACCTTGATCTTGGTTCTTGGCTCTGTATGTGTTGCAGTCCGCCTGCATGGTTGCTGATAAATGACCATCACACAGCTTAAGGGAACAAGGAGTTTACTTTCTTACGACAGTCCAGTTACAGTTCTTAGTCCAACTTGACGGGAGAGCACACACCAACACCAGGGCCATAACGACTGAGAGATGGACAATCCTTACTTGCCAGACTAGCATGTCTGGCCAAGTATACAGAAGGATGCCCACTCTCTCAACCAGCTCTCTGTGATTTATCCAGGGCCTAATCCCACCCACCATGGGCTGGGTCTTCCCCAGCAGCCAGACAATCTCCTTCAGGTTTGCTCTGGGCTTAACTCAACCATCAACTCTCTACACCTGTGCCCAGAGCTCAAACCCTCAAGAGTCAAGTTGACACCTGTGCTTAACTATGACAGTATGTGACATGCTACTTAATCCACTTGGTCTGTGGCATCTTATCATGGTATCAATGAATGTGTATAGAAAAATATGTCTAATATAAAATAAAATTAATTAAAATTACTCTAATTAATTAAAAATACTATCGTGTCAAAAATTCAAAAGACATACTCATACAAAAATAGAAAAACTGGAAATGTCATACAGCCTCTATGAAAAAAGTTGACAATTTTTACATGGTAAAATTTCATATGACTTATCATATGACTAGCAAGACTACACTCAGATAGTTACATAAGACAAATGGAAGCATGTTCACTGATAGAGTCATACGGCAACTATTCAAAGAAAACTGACAATACTTCACAAATAGAGATAACCAAAATATTCATGAGCTGGTGGTGAATGGATTAAACAGTTTTTAGTGTATCAACAACATGGATTCCGAGTCAGTAATGAAATAAGCCATTTGTTTAAGTGAAATATGTCCAAAAAAGCCCATATGCTGAATGTATGATTCATTTATATAAAGTTGTATAAAAAGCTAACTAAAGTGAGAGAGAAAGATAATCAGTGGGTAGAAGCCAGCTGTGTGCCCAGAAGATTTACAATAAAGTGACACAAGACAGCTTTTCAGGTTGATGAGAATGTTCTGGATAATAAATTTTAATGCCGATTACACAATAGTTACATTTGTCAAAACTTAGATTGTGCAATAAATTGGTAGGTCATCTTATGAAACTTACACTGAGTACAAAGGATTTAAAAATAATTCAGATTTATGAAACATTTTGATAGACTGGGAAAACATACCAGATAAAGAAAGAAAGATAGTAAATCTGTTAAAAGAGGAAACTTTTACTGGGCAATTCAGTTTTAAAAAATAACTGAGTCCAAAAATAGAAAAGCATTATCTTAAGGTAGAATTCAATCCTAATAGTGGGAAAATGAGCAAAAACTCTCTTCTACACCAACTGGACTCCAGACATAGTTACAATAGTTTAAAAGAATTTCACAAAAGTCCAAGATTCCTGAGAGTTCATTTTAAGGACATGTTGGTTTGGATTTCTAGGACTGCGGGCATTAGCAGCAGCTGTGTTAGATGTGCTATATCTGTGTGAGAGTTTGGAGCATGGAATATCTGGGGAAAACGATCCAGAGCAAAGGAAAAAGGCCTCTGGTTGCTTTGGAACAGCTTGGCAGCAGGAAAACCCTGGACCAACGCAATAGGCTGCCAACTCCCTGTGGTCCGGGACAGGACAGTCCTAAACACTGCTTGCTTTCCAAGGAGAGCAAAATCCATGCTGCCCAATTTGTCTTATTCATCCTAATTTAAGAGACAGGCACCACTGGAATTCCCCTGCCTACCACCCTCCATCCTGATGGCTTACTTTAGCACTACAATGCTGAATGAGAAGAAATCAGCTGCCCAGATCATTTCAGTGACTAGAAGTGAGCATCAACTAACTGGAGGCCACATTGGTCCCTCTTTGCTCTCACAACCACATACTCTGCTGCTGAAATGGCAAAAAAAAAAAAAAAACGGAAATTCAGAATCATGTTACAACAGTCAAAGAGAATGAAAACAAGCTCCAGCAACTTCTGACAATGTGCAATCATGCTCTTTTCTCCTCAAAGACTTTGTGTAATTGTATTTATTTCTTATTAAGGTGAAATATCACTCTTCTTGCAACAGATGTAAAATTATCCTTATTAGATACTTTTCGTTCACATTGGTATTTTAACACTGTGCTTAAACCAGATGGGAGACAACACATTTCTTCTTAAAAAGGGAGGGAGGAAGAATAAAGCACATACTCATAAGCAGGTACTTCCAGATTCTAGTTGCCATAACAACTTGATACTCTTCCATCATTAAACCATTCTTTGGTCATGCTTACAGATGTGCGTGTGTGTGTGTGTGTGTGTGTGTGTGAGAGAGAGAGAGAGAGAGAGAGAGAGAGAGAGATTCAACTGTTTCATTCAGTTGTTTTTCGCGAATAAAACTCCCCATTTTGAAAATATCTCATTTTATCAAACAGAAAAGAAGAGTAAAGTAAGTTCTCCCTCAAAACTATAAAGCATGAGGGCCTCCCAAAGAAAGCTTGAAAGTGTTCTCTTGTACCGTCATAGGCTCCTAATGATATTCCTAAAGGGTCTTTTGTTTCCATAAAAAATTAAGTACTTCTCTTAGTCTCACAATATGAGAACTAGCCATATTTCCCCCATATTTCAACAGCCAATTCAGCAATTGTTTATGATACCACCACCAAAGCATGCTGCAATATAATGCCATTCTTTTGCCTCTTCCATCTATTGTTTAATCTATGGTTCTACACACATCTGGAAGGCAGTGAGATCCCTAGAAGTGTGAGCAGCCAGTATCAAAGCCCCCCCACCCCACCCCCTGCTTCCTAGCAACAACAGTCAGGAAAAATAGACTCATTTGTCAAGTAGCTGCATAGCAGGAATTCAGAAGACCCTGGGGAATGACAAGGGAACACTCAAGATGCAAAGCAGAAGTTAGCATTTACCCTACCACAGTGGAATATGTAATGTTCTCTCTAAACAGAAGGCCCCAACCTGAGAAAGGAATTCCCAAAACCAAATGGCCCAGGGTAGAGGGAGACTCACAGCTCTGCGGTCAAATGCTACTTTGTGCTAGTATGTAAGCATGTGCATGCCTGACTCATCGCAGGTTATTACTTGATCAGAAAAAGGATAGAAATATATAATTTGGAAAAATAACATGAAACAGCGACATACAAGCTGTAAAAGCAAATGCTGGTTATGATCCAACCGCAGCAAGAGCTTTGGATTAATTTCTTAAATATTTCTTAACATATAGCTCCATTTCACAAGCCAGAAACGGACGGACAGCACCAGAGAAAGACTCCGCCCTTTCTATGGAGCAGAGCTCCTCTGACGAGCTAGGCATCAAATCAGCAGAAAAGTGAGTGAAATACAAACACCTGAGCCATGCTCTGGGAAGCCTGATTGAGCTCATCTGGGCTGAAGACAAACTGCCGATTTGCGACAAGTTCGCAAGCGTTGCCAATGTATAAGTAGCCGAGCTATGAAAAGCCTCTTGTTCCATGCACCGGGGCCTACTGCTGGCCATGTGGATCCCCCATCACAATAAACCATGATAAGTACACAGCCAAACAGCTTGGGGGAGCAAAGGGTGCTACTCCTACTTATGAGTTTGCTTGGCAGGAGAGCTCATACCAACACCAGGAGCCAAGGGTACTAATCACACTGTAACCACAGGAATTGCTGAGAGAAGGACAAACCCCACTTGAGTCTGTCCAAGTATACTAAAGTATGCCCACCTGCCAAACCATCTCTCTCTATCTTGTCCAGAGAATGACCCCACCCACTGAATTTTCCTTCATGAATTAGACAATCTCCTGTAAGTTTGCTCAAGGACTGGCCTTAACTACAAATTCATCAAAATGTGCCCCGAGTTCAGCCTTCAATTGTCAAGTTGACAGGGATCTCTAACTATCACACTAGCTCGCATCTTTTTTAGCACAAAGGATAGCTTAGATTACATATCACTGAAAGTCATCTTATTATCTATCTTTTTATATACCAATTTTCCTCTATTCTATGTGGCTTCTCAAAATGAAATACACACTTCACGCATGAGGAGGCATAAGTAGACACAGTCTTGAAGTCCTGGAGTCCATGAGCCTGCATGCTCTACCATGTTCATTCCTTTTTCTTGGAAACCTTTCTCTTCCCTTCGTCCAAATGACTCTTACAAATTTATTCGACTGTTTTTGATCTAAGCAACTGACAACATCTATGCAGGAAGTTGAAATGATATGATTCATTTAAGGTCTAAGGCAGGAAAATAAAAAGTGGCCGAAACTTGAAAATGATATTAACCGTGAACATGCTGGCAGGGATAATAGGGTTCTATAAGGATAAGAATCGCTACTATTTAGTTTTATCACTACTGTTTCTCTCCCTCCCATTTTTATAGGTACATAGTTGTATATGTATGTTTATATGTGTTGCCACACATGTCTGTGCAGGTGCACATGTGTATGTGTATGTATCTGGTGGCCCAAAGTTGATATCCAGATTACCTCAATTGCTTGTTTATCTTATCTTTTTGAAGGTGAATCTCTAATTAAACCCAAAGCTCACACACGAGCTACTCTGGCTAGCCTACTTGCTCTTGGGATTCACAGACTCCACCTCCCAGGGCTGGAATTACATTGTGCTGCTATACCTGCCAAGAATAGGATCCTGGGGCTCTCAGATCACCACCTCAGCTCCTTCTCTGCTGCTGGGTGGTCTTCCACGTTTGTCCCACAGCCCATATCCTTGATCCCTGCAGTCTCTAAGGCTACCATTCATACACCGCCCTTCTTCCTGTTTGTATTCTGATGGGCAGCACAGCTTCTGCAGGAAAGTGAACGCAATTGTAGCAGCTAACAACTGAGAGTCAGGAGACATAGCCGAAGAAAATCAAGACTTCAATATCTCACACTGGGCTTTGCATTGTAAGAATGACATTTCTCACACAAATATTTCCATCACACTAAAGTTTGTAGGTTAAAGATAGGCAACATATGTTTTGAGAGAGCCATAACAATCTGAGGAGTTGATTGACACACAGCATCTAATTCTGTTGGTTTTTGACAGTGTATCTTTTGAAGTATACCCTTTTCTAGTCTTCCCATCTAAACTTTGAAAACAGAATTGTTCTTATTGCTATTTGGATTAACCTTAGTCCACACAACCTGCTTACTTGTAACCTAGTTGATTTCAAACCTTGTGGCAATGTCTGTGAGTTTATGGTTCATGTAAAAATAAGAGAATGTCGTCTATTAGAACAACATTTGTCTCGTCCTTGAAGGTAGAATTTATTCCTCAGGTACAAAAGGTATAGTGTCAGGATCAGTCCGGGCCTTCAACTTAGGAAGCCGCACACAGTGACTGTGAAAGGTTCTGGGCTGGCAATTTAAGTCTGGATAGAATTACCCCAACAGGAATCTGTATTCCAGAACTTCGCTTAAGTGGACTGAGACGAGTCAGGACATGAATCATATTGTGAGGCTCTCCTTCTAAATCTTGCTTTTTTTTTAGCTCTTTTCTTTCAAAGTTCTTCCCTGGGAGCTTCTAACTCCCTCTCAGGGTCTCTCAAGGCATAAAACATGCCACTGCCTTCTGTTCCCTCAGGAGGAAATTAAATTAAGCATACTGAGATCTAGCTAGGCAAACCTTGAACTTGAGAAAGAGATGAACAGGTTCTCCAGAGCGCTTCACCTGCCCCGGCTGAGATTCCCCATACATCACCTTTCCGTGCTGTGCCTCTTGCTGTGTGGGCCTCCATCCTCGCTCCATGCCTTTGTCCCTGGTACCTGCAGCCTCTAGGGCTAAATGTTCAACACACTGCCCTTCTTCCTGTTTGTGTTCCGATGTTCAGCAAACTTCAGTGCCAAAACATGATTCTACCAGTCTTCTGCACTATTTAACAGTTGAGAGTCAGAAAGCACATCCAAGCTTTCTCTTCTGCTTTCTACATTTTAAAAATTATTTCACTTTATTCTTTGGCACTTTCTTACATCAATACCATGAGTTGATCTTTTTATGCAATCTGATCCACCTTCTCTTCTATTTCATGCTTTCTCCTTATCCACGTTTCCCCTCCTACTTTCATGTCTCTTTGCATGTGTGGCCCACTGGGCTTCGCCTGGGATGGATGTACTGGCGAGCGCCTGAGGCATGGTTCTGGGGCATGGACGACTTCTCAGTGGGTAAATCATTGAGTAAGGAAGCTCCCCTTCTCCTGTCCAGAATTAGCCTTCCAGTAGTCTCTCAAGGAGCTGTATAGTTCTTAAGATCTTCCCTTACCCAGCTATTGAGCTGGCCAGCTATTGAGCATTTCACGTGGAACCAGATATCTCTGCAGTGAGTGTAACCTCTGGGGTGGGTGTAACCACCCTGTGGCAATCAGAGGATACTGTCTGTCAGCACCCTCTCCACCCTTTTCCTGGTTTTCTTATTGTAGACAAAAGCTGTGGCTATGTAAACATAGGAAACAAAGTTAATTAAAACATCTAACGATAAAACATAACAAGGAGGGCTGGAGAGGTGGCTCAGGGGTTAAGCCTCTGCCTTGCAGGCGGAAGGTCCCGAGTTCGGATCCCAGATCCCACGTATAGACGCCAGACGGAAGCGGGGGCGGCCTGCGCTTCTGGTCCTGGTAGGGCGGAGCCTGTGAATCCCGGGGCAGAAGGAGGTGGAGGCGTCCATGGTGGTTCGCGAATTCGTCCGTGGTTCTACACACACACACACACACACACACACACACACACAGACACGCGCGTGCGCACATACACACAGTTGAATAAATAATAAAAAAAAAATTAAAAAAAAACATAACAAGGAATGTTTGGATTAATTCCATGCTTTTCTAGTCTCTAGTACCTGAAATACTTTAGATGTTGATGCAAAGCTACAGACTCAATCTCTTGATAAAAGAAGTCCTACTACTTTTAGAATGACGAGTGAATTGAAGGCAATTGTGCTATAATTCTTCCATTACACTCAGTGCCTTACTATTAATCATGAATATATACTAGGATCATGTTTTTCTATATTAGCTTTTTTATACATAGTAGCTTGGTTTATGTATTTCTCTTCTGTAAGTAAAATGACATAAAAATACTACCTCAGACCGAGGAAGTTTCGGGAACATAAATTAACAAATAGGCATAATAAACTACTTTAATGCTCACTGTTTTAAAGCTGATTTCTTAGCTTACGCAATGGCTTTGAAAAACTGCTTATCTGATTTTTTCCATTTTTGCTTCATATAAAAACTAATAATTCAGGGAGAAAAAAACAAAACTTGATGTATTTTGCAGATACACTTTTCATGAACAGAAGGGAAAAACAATAAGGAAAAAGACCTTGTGTATCTGCATTGCAGTTGCTCTTCTGCTGTGGAGAGACAATACTTTGACAGCTTGAAGGAGAAAGGGATGTTTATTTGGCTTATAGTTTCAGAGTGCACATAATCCACTTATGGTGGAAGTTACCATAAGCACCATATATATATATATATATATATATATCATATATATACACCATATATGTATACAGCATATATGTGTACACCAAAAGGAAGTACAGTGGCCAGTGGGAAAAGCAGGAGCCAATTTAAGTCACAGCAGCCAATATTAGATAGTGAGAGGAAGATAGAGAGGGAGGTAGGAAAAAGGCGCCAGAATATCCAGGGTTTAAGAAGGTATTGTCACCGGACACGTTGGATATTCTAGCACTTTTTTCCTAACTCTAACACCAGCTAAGGAGTCAAACATATAAGTGTGTGTAGAGAAATGCCCATTCAAACCATGAAAATTTATTTATACAGTGTAGAAATATCAGAGATTTGAACCCACTAAAATTACCACCAATAACAAGAGTGATTTTCTTTTTGAAATGTGATTTCTAATATGTGAGTAACCCACTGCCACAAGCCCCTTCTCACTCTTAAATCTAAAATAATAACTTAACCCCTAAGTATCTCAATCCGTTTATCTGTTTTTAGTCTGTGTGTGTGTGTGTGTGTGTGTGTGTGTGTGTGTGTGTGTGTGCGCGCGCATGCACGAGCATGTGTATGCGTGTAGATGGAGGTCAGTCTCAGGGTGTCATTCCTCAGGAGCCCTCTCCCTTGCCTTTTGCAGCAGTATCTCTCATTGGGACCTGGATTTCTCAGGTTCGCTGCCTAACCATTGAACCCCAGAGACTCACATCCGATGCTGCGATTGCATGTGTTCAACACTATGCCTGTCTGTCCATATGGGTTCTGGGGATTAGATTCAGGTCACGTGTTTGTGTAATACTTCATAAGCACTTCTAGGACAGGCACTTTTATCTCCCCAGAAATGTTGTTCCTTTTCATTTTCCATGCATATGTGATGTGAAATGCATGTATGTATGTATTTTGCATGTACATGGGCATCCATGTATGGTCTGGCATGGTCTAGCATGCATGTGTGGGCACCGTATATGTAAAAGCCTAGGGTCAATATTGGGAATCATTCTTGATTCCTCTTCCACCTTATTTTTTGGAAGCAGAGTCTCTAATCAAACCCATAGTTTGTCAACAGACAAGTCTTGCTAGCCAGCTTCCTCTGCGTATTTCATCTCTGAAGTACAAGTCTAGAATTACAAGCTAGCCACTACACCCATCCAGCATTTTACACGGAATATGGGGACCCAAATTCCTTTCCTATTACTTGTGCAGTAAGCATTTTAACCCACTGAGCCACATCCCCAGTTTCCTATCATATTTTATGCCAATTAAAAAAAAATCAACAACCATTTATGTTTGTAACCTATATAGTTCATATTTTCCAGATACTGACAACTTCTGATAATCAGGAGCCCAGAGCCGACGCAGCCCCGGAGCATGTAGTCTGTCTCCTTCAACAATCCTGCATTGTGTGTCACAGAATAGAGGGAGAGTTTCCAGAAAGAACCCAAATGTAATTTGCAAGACCTCTCAGAGACCAGGATTAGAGATAACAACCCACGGTAACTATGGCCAAAGCAAGTCACAAAGCCTGTCCAGATTCCAGAGGATTGTGAGGCGTCTCTATCTTTAGTGAGCGGCAACACAGTCACAGTAGAGAGGTTATGACCCAGAGACAAGGAAAGGGTGTGCCAAGTTTTGCAATAAGACATCTAATAAAATACATGAACTAAAATATCTCAGAATAACAAACATGTTCACCCCTGACTTGACAGGGCCTCATAGCACCATGTCCACATTTCATAAATAAACAGAAAAACATGCACTTTAGAACCCAGTCAGCCTCATGTCACTAGAAGTAGTGACTGCTTTCACACAACAGCAAGTTTCCTGTTTTCCTGTGAGGTTCAGGGTCAACCATGCACTTTACGTAACAGTTTTCCTATAAGAAATCTTCTAAAAAGAAACTGCTCTATCCTTTCTCCTCTTGCTCTGTTAGTATTTAGGTTTCTTATGCCTCTGTTTGGATGGTACTCATTCGCAGACATATTTCTGGTGCACTGTGATCTCTTGCAAAAGTGCAAGGGCCTCTATGAGTTTTGATATAAAGTTAATGTGTCGACTTTAATACCTCTAGGGAATCCTTGGTCCCCTCAAACAAATGACAAAATCTATGGGTCCTTAAAATGTGCATCACGTACACGCTCAAAAAACTATTTGTTCTTAACATTAAAAGATCCATTAAAGACCTTCCCTGAACTCTCTCAAAGCTAAAGGACCTTAAAGGACCATAGGAGCTTGCTCTAGGTTATGGAAATAAATGTTTGTATCCTATGGCAACAGCCTAACTGCAATCCGGGCAGATGGGGAACATATGGAAGGGTACCCCAGAAGTCACAGCTACAAGTTCTGACTTCTTCAGTGATTAATGTTTAGACATTATTTATTCTAGGAGAGACAGGCTCCAATTTGTCTTTTTAGATGCCAAAGGACAGAAACAGGCTCAAAAGTGTTTTTCTCACCATTGCTTGTGGATTCACCTGCTGTGTCTGACCACAGAACAGCTCCTCACCTGAGAAGGTGGAGTTGGATGCTCTGGGAGCAGAAACCAATGGTGGTACTTGCCTACCATCCCAGCACGCCCGACACCGAGGCAGTAGGATCACAAAAATCAAGGCTATACTAGGCTATGTACAAAGCTCTAGGCCAGCCTAGACTGCATAGTAAGACTCGTGCACTAAATCAATCAATAAGTAACTTGGTGAATAATGCAAGAGATTTATTTTGCTGTAAGGATGTGGGAAGTGTACACAAATAAAATATAACTCATTATGAACAGACCATTTCTGAAGCCGAGAGGTGAGTGCATGGGAAGTTTTACACTATTTTCTCCATGTTTAAGCTTTGTGCAGTAGGTGATTTACAATATGAGAGAGAATTCAATATCTATTGTAAAGGGAAAGGCTGGGTAAAATAGAGGAGCAGGTAATGTTGTTTCCAACCACTCTGTACTGAAGGGATATCCTGAATCCTGTTCCACTTAGTTCCACACAACCATGAGATCCCATAGCCTCATCCTAAAGAAACCTTCTCCCTCACTTTTCATTCCCTGAGAGCTGGAGGAGGGGAAAATGGCTTTAGGATGATAAAGCAGAAGCTGAGGAACTGGCTCAGTGGTTAAAGCTTGTGCCTTGCAAGTAAGCAGACACAAACACAGGTCCCCAGATCCCATGTAAAAATGCCAGACAGGTGTGGCAGCCCTACTTTAATGCTAGCCCTAGAAGGCAGAGCCTGGGAATCCCCGAAGCAAGCTGGCTAGGCCCAGATGATCCCTAATGTCATGCTCTGAGTTCAATTAGAGATCCACACTCACAAAGATAAGGTGGAAGGGTACGACTGAAGATGATCCGTGACATCGCCGTTGGGTTGCACGGGACTCACACTCATGTAAACCTGTGCACACACCCATACACTTGCATATACCCACCCACATTCACACACACACACACACACCTTTTACATACATACATGAAAAAGAATAAATAAAACAAATGTTGATTCTGGACTAAGCCATAACATGGGGAGACCCCAAGATTGATGGGAAGCCATCAAGTAGGGTTCCCCAAACACATTATGAGGAAGAATGATATTCAATACCAGCTTCTCACACTGTTCCTGTATTCTGGACACATTCAAAGGGGCAATAAAGATTACCAAACTGGATGCTGATGAGTAGCTGGACACACCCACCCAGTCCTGGAGGAAATATTCAGATTGATCTATGTAAGGCTAAGTCAAGTAACAAACTAAATCATCAAATCAGAGAGTAAATATGACTCCTGTTGTACCTGTGAAAGAATTTTGTTCCAGATTGTATTGCCCAGTTACTTCAACCGTTTCTTCAAGCTCACAGTTCTCTCTGCCCATCCTGGTCTTTCTCTACTCATCAGGTTTCACTTTGTTCCATGTATAAGGTGTTCTGTGGATAACTCCAACTGAAAAGAGAGTTCTAGCGCTAAGAAAGATTGAAAATAATTGTTTTCAATTTTTATGTTGAAGGATAAAGGTTATGACTTGCCACTAACTAAATAACAATTGTCAGATAAAACACCTCTGAAATTATGAATTTTACCAATGGGAAATATGCAATTAGAGATGATGAATGTACCCTGTACACTTAAGATATATGTAAAATATATATGTTTGTTACATATCCTTGTAAGGGAGTTTTCAAGGCGTCGGTTAAAGAAAGCAAGAAAAACTAGAGTTTTTCAGAACAGGGCAAGCATTGGGGAAAGCAGGAACGTTCGGGATCCAGAATAAGAATATGAGGTTCCCTGTATTTGAATTCTGCCACCAGCATTGAGCAACAGCAGGACTCTGTGCATCTTTTATGGTTTGTTCCTAGTCCCCTCAAATATGAGTATTGTCAGAAATGAAGCCCTGTTGTGTAGACTGAATGAAATTTTCAGTACCCGGTGTTCCACAAGAACAATGCACATAATGAAAAGTCATTGCCGAGATAACTTTGCTTTTCCTGAGAGCATGCTATACTCTCTTGTTGAAGAACAAGAAGTTTTGTAGCCATTCATGTCTTGCATTTTACTTCGCCTGCCTGAAAGTTCAGATTACAATGTGCAGCTCAACTCCAACAACTAGGTTGACCCTTGAAGTTCCTGAGCTACCACTCTTCCTTTCCCTGGGTTCCTTTTTTTTTTAATTTACATTTCCTGGTACTTTATGGCTCATTTCACATAAGTACTCTGACCCAATCTTCCCCAAATCCTTTGTGGTACAAATCAGTTGAAGTAGAGAGGAAGAATATGAGGAGTAAAGAAGGAAATAGAAGAAAGCAAAGGAGGAAGGAAGTGGGTAATGCCCTATATACAGATGCAAAAGAAAACTACACAGAATGTTGAACGGAGGTGAATGGAGAACTGCTGCATTTGTGTGTTTAGTGATGGACATTTTACATAAAAAGTGCACCATGACTTCCCAACAAATTTTGCCTATGATGTGAGGCTATTACAAGCAACATCATCCCACCATGGACAGTCCTTTCTGGAACTTTCTAAAAAGTACTGGTGAGAACTGAGAAGAACGAAAGTCCCCCCTTTCTCTCTCTCTCTCTCTCTCCCTCTCTCTCTCTCTGTCTTTCTTTTCCTTTCTGTTCCCTGTTTGCTCTCTCTTTCCCTCCCTCTCTCATCCATCTCTCTCTCTCTTTCTCATTCTCTTTTATCACAGTTTGGGTTATTGAATAGAAATCACCAGAGTCTTACTCTAACAACCAATCTTTGCCACCAGCCACATAATTTATTTATGTACCTAGAAATATTCCTGTAAAACATCTACATCTATAGATGGATAGATAAATGGCAAGTGATAACCAAAAGAAAAATAATCTAGAGCTCAGAGGAATCTAATAATTCAGCCTTACTACAGACAGCCTGAAGATAGTTAACATACAGAGTATCGATTGTGCCAAGATTGAGTACCCTGGAAAACCTCATAAACAAACAACAACATTTTGCTACCACAGGAGTTTGAGAGAGATGATTAAAATGCAAGAAACACCAGTCTTGTTCATGTTCAATTTCATAAATATTTCCTGAAATCATCCCATTGTCTCCAAAACCTGAGAACACTTTGTATTCATTTTTAAAAGGTAATGAGCCCCCTGACAGCATTATTCGCTGAGCTTACTTATCCCCTCCTTTCTGTATTAGAGCCCCAACATATTTCCCCATTGGTAGTGTCATCTGTCACATCATATGATAATACTAACAAATGGGATGGGTGACTTTTTGAAGTTAAACTGTTTCTAAGAAGGGTGGGGCATTACTTTTCGGATATGTAATGCTTACTAAAGGGAGCTACAGATTTTTGTCTCCTTCTGCTTTTTCGGTTTTTCACCTTAATGCCCTCGCTCTTCCCCCAAAACGTTCACTGCTTTCATGCTATTTCCAAGTTTAGAGCCTTCCAAATTTATCCTGTTCCTGCCTGGAACCCAGAATTCCATGACAAATTAAATTGCTCACCAAACAAATTTCTCTTTTGTCTTCCTCTTGCCTCTCATCTTCCTCCTCCTTCATGTCCTTCACCTCCAAGTCAAGGGTGAGAATGACCGTTGCTGCTCTGACTTTTGCTCTAAGGTCAGTCGAGCTGCCCTGTGGCCTGGCACCTGGGGAACAGGCCAGTGGGATGTGCATGGAGCATACACAGCCCATGATGTTCACTTCCTCCTCTGTGCCCACAAAGCTATTGCCTACATCTCTGTCATGGAAGTTGGTTCATCACTCAGTGACTGTCTGATCTATTACTCTCTTCTTTGCAGTTTGAGCCTCTCAGGGAGAAATAAAATGTCCCTTTGTCAGACTAACTGGGATTCTTAAGATACATGTTCATATAATTGTCTTATGATCACTGGGAAAACATTCAGTGAGCACCTACTGGGTTCCAAGTGCTGGAGACAAGATTGTGACTCCAAAGTAAGTACAGAACACAGAGCAAAAGGGCAAAACGCTGTCATATCATGAGTCTAAATGACATAAATGCATATGGAAAAAAAGCTTAAATCTTCAGGATGACTGTAGTATGGAAAATAATGCTGCATGCTGGAAACTCAGGCTAAGTACTTGGGCCACAAAATTTAAGGAGACACTAACTTGCAGAGTCATAAACAGGGGTGAGCGCCAGAGATAAGTACCTGCTTAAATCTTGTTTCTTTGTTTCACCACTTTAGTTCTACACTGGTAGAAAAATGCGTTCCCCATCCATGTACACTCAGAGTCACTTGTGGAAGTATCTCAAGGCAGACTGGTAGAAGAGGAGAGATGTGCACCCTCTCTAGAAGGAAATAAATGTTTTCTAGGACATGGGTAGATAGGAAAGAGAGAACTTCAGAAATTACATATAATTATATGTACATGGGGGGGTCCAGAGAGAATGCATGCACGCGCCAAGGTAAGAGGACATATTTGGAAGTTGGGTCTCTTCTTCCATCATGTGGCTCCAGGGGTTGGAGTCAGAGTGCCAAGACTAACACAAGTGCCCTTACCTGCTGAGCCATCCTGCTGACCCTCACTCTATTTGAAGTCATCGCCATCATCTCCTACCTGGTTATGGAAATGGCATTTTCCTTCTCTCCTTCTGCAAGTCCCCATTTCCCCAGAACAGTCTTCTTTGTAGATCCCCGGTGTTCTTAGTAACATAGAAATCAATCATATTGCTTCATGGTTTAAAGCAAAGAAATACCCCCAAAGTTTACATGGTTCATGATTTCATTTTTAAAACATGCTGCCTGTTACAAAACTGAAGGGAAAGAGAACTAATTTCATGGACATCAGAAGACAAAGATAGGTTGGTGGGTAGGAGTGTGATTGTAGGGATGTGCCTCATAGTGATTGATCACATGGCTGAGACCAAATTTTATAGAGCTACACTCACACACACACACACACACACACACACACACACACACACACACTTCCCAGGTCAGAAATAAATAGTAGCATATGTGATGTCCATTTCCTGGTTTTGGAGTTGACAAGTTCACAGGAGATTTTTTTTTTACATTGGAAGGAGTTGGAATGTGCCTTTGCGTATCATTTCTTCAAATGTGTATCATTTTTTAATTCCAAAATATCCCTGTTTTCCTCAAGGCCATTCATCACTATTTACAGATCCTGGCAAGGTTTGCCTGGGGACTGAATCTCTACTCCTGTCTTTCCTCAGTGCGCAGGAGATCCAGGTCTAATTGAGCAAATTAAATACTATTTTACATGAGAATATGAAGCAAAAATAAATTGTCTGTGGTGGCTAGATATGACTGTCAATTTGACAGTTGCAGGCTATTTGGGGCACAGCTGTGAAGAATCAATGGTTGGAGCAGGTCCCTCAATGAGTCTGCAGCTGCTTGTTTAAATGATGTGGAAAACCCAGCCCATAGTGGGTGGTACTTTCCAGCGGTGGATGGGATCCTAGGAAATGCAAGGAAGAGGGATTTGTTCTTCCCTTTTCCTGCATTGACTTGCTGTTGAGTCCACCCTTCGAGTGGTCGTTATCTTGTCGGAGCATGGTTATCTTCTGTGTTGCTGCTGCTGCGACTGCCTCCATCCTCGACTGACTCAGAGCTTGGCCCTTTCCACCTTGGCACTGTTCCTGCTGCCTTTAAAGGGAGCCTGGTCTCCTAGGCCTTGCCTCTGCTCATCACTAATGTCGAAGCCCAGCTGTTCCTGACGGTATTGGTGCCCGGCATCCTTAACCCTCCTTTGAAATAAAGATTCGAGACCTTCTTGGGATCCTTTGGCTTTGTAAGACATTCCAGTCAAGAATGAAGCAGCTATGGGTGGCTACTTTGAAGACTTTTATTGTGAGTTGATTTCATAAAGCTAAATATATCTTTACTAATATATTTAATTAATATATTTCAGTATATACTATTGATTCTGTTCTTTCAGAGAACCCTAACTGATGCATTATATGATGTATATTCTTGATTACTACATCAGTTATCTACTACTGTAAAACAAACAATACAAATATTGGAGCCTTGTAGCATTTGCATTTCATCATTTACCATGAGGCAATATATCCATTACTCTCACTTGTATTCTCTGGTCATCTGTAGGTCAGTGACTGGCCCCTGAACAGCTTTAGGCTTATCTAAAATGGCCTTCATGTACACAAAGCCATTCCATTCAAGATCACTTTCGCTAGTAGACTCAGAGTCATGGCACAGTTCCAAAAGAGAGAGTCTTCAAGCTTTGGCTCATACAGACACAGTCACTTTCTCCAAATTCCGATAGCTAGAGTATATCACAAATTCAATCTGCATTGAAAGCCACAGAACATGATGCCAACTCTTGATGGGAGGAACCAAAAAGTCACATGCCAAATAGTGCACATGGTGTGAAGAATTAGTGCAAGCAAGTCCTCTAGAACCCACTACTGACAATTGTCAAAAGAGGAGTCATGCTTTCCCATCTGTAAAATAAACTACTAAGATTCTGAGTGAGATCACAGACATCTTTCCTAAACTCATTGTTTCCTAAGATCAGTGTGGCAACATCTTTTACCTGCACATGTTTTCCTTCATCCCTCAAGTATGCATGTGGAAAGTCTTTGAAACTCTGCATCTTTCTTCCTTCCGTCCCTCTTTTTATTTCATTATCCATTTTGGTCATGACAAAGCTGGTTAGCACTGGACCAGCAGCAACCTACCCCCAGAGAGATCCAGTGTTTGATAGTATGTTCACCTCTGATGAAACAAGGCCCTTCTGCCTTCACATTCAGCCACTGAGAAATCCTAACCCTTTAGGAGAGTCAGGGGAGGGTGACATTGCTGTCCTCATTTCATCCCTAGAGCGCAAGAGACCGAAACAGGGAGCTTGCCAGATGGAGATAGAGAATTTGTCCCTGCAGCCTAGTAAATGTGAGCAGAGAGACTCTTAATCGTCAGAGTGGGCAGGACATCACCAAGGCAATCCAGCTGGCGGGCGCCCATGTGAAAGGTAGAGATAATCGTTAATGTCACTCTTGCGACAAGAAGGTCTTATGGACAGAAATAGATTCCAGAAGCACACTGGGCAGAGCCCGTTGAAGTGCAAATAGTGATTTGCAAAGTGATGTAAAGGTAGGAAGAGAGGCTCAGATCCAATCCTAAAGCATGTGATTTGTTGATAACATAACTATGTTGCTGTGCTTTGGTCTCTTGGAAACATCATAACAAGTCGTTTATGCATATTAAAATGAAAAGCTTTCCCCCAAGCAGCATTTACATTATGATATTCTTTTAGAAATGTTACAGGTAAGGAACAAGAGAGAATACAGTCAGTCTACCAACTGATCTCCCAGACACAAGACCCTGGAAAACAAAACAATGTTCTCTTTTCTAAAATTCTCTTTTCAGGAATCATTTCAGGAGCAACGAAAGAGAGAGAGAGAGAGAGAGAGAGAGAGAGAGAGAGAGAGAGAGAGAGAGAGAGAGAGAATCTTAAGTTTGTTTTGTGTGTCTGGCAATATTCTTCAATAGTTATCCCCCTTATCCATGAAGAATACATTTCAATAGCCTTAGTGGATACTTGAAAATGCCAATAAAACTAAATCTATGTGTAATTAGCTCCGTTCCATCTTAACTAAATGCTTTTCATATGCTGTGTCCATAACTCTGGCAGCCTGAGGTGCAACAGAAAAATGAGCATGGAATTCTTTTTCCCTCATTGCAATTTAACAGATTTCCTCCTCTCACAGGCTTCCATAATCTTAGCATATGCTGCTTTTTTTCTCTTCTTCTGAAATGACAACTTTTCACCTTTTACTTTGAATTCTCTCTATTTTCTGCATCCCACTTGCCAGCCTTGAAACCCTTGCATTTTGGAGTGGGATGCAGAAAACATAAGCACAGCACTTCCATACCATCTAATATTAGCAGGTGTAATATCACAGTAGGCTGCTGAGTGATCAATAAGTGAGTAGCATGTGCCTGTGGATACACTGGACAACAAGGATGATTTGGAATTCAGATAGAAGGGAGCTGAAGATACAAAATTTCGCCATGCTGCTCAGAATAATACACAACTTAAACTTGACAGAATTTCTGGAATTTTCCATTGAATTTTTTGGAACATAGTTGGCTATGAGTTACTGAAACTAAGGGTGATAAAAGACTATTGTATTTCCTTTTCTCTTTGGCTGTTGATACAATTGTGGCCATCTAAGACATTACCCGCAGAATTCTCAGCTCTTTAAGTACTGCTATGTTTAATCATGTGAAAATGTATGTATGTAGAAAAAAAGAACCACATCTTATCTGCATATCTAAGTAGATCTCTTTTGGTAGAAGAAAAATATACTTTTTATATCTTAATAAGATTTCAATAAGCAAATCTTGATAAAACCTATAATGTTTCTCTTACACAGTCAGCTAATATTTACTACTCTGGTATTATACAAAATGCTAACAATTCATTAAGTGGAGATACTGTACAAATAATGAAGGTTCGTGAATAGCTTCTTGCTGATGTGGTAGGTGAAATCCATGGAAGACTCATTGGAATTTTCAGAAGACAATGTGATTATGGATCGAGCTGTGAACTGCTTTAGAAATGGTTCATTTTTGATAAATGATTAGACAAAACTCCTGCCAACATGCATGGTGTCCCCAGCTTGGGATCACATAAAACCCCTTGGCATATCATACTAAGTATGTGCAAAGGGCTTTCTTCTATATAAAAGCATCAGACTGGACTGGGGAGATGACTCAGTAGACAAAGTCCTTGTCTCACAAGCAAAGGAACCTGAGTTCAGATATCCAGAACTCACGTACAAATGCCATGCAGCTGTGGCATCAAGCCTGTAATTGTAGCCCTGGAAGGCATGGTCTAGGAATCCCCAAAGCAAAAGGGAAGTTGGCTAGACAGATGAGCTCTAATGGGGAACCCTGGGTTTAATTATATATCCACACCTGTCATAGTTATGCACTTGTGTCAACTTGACAGCTTTGACAGATTTGAGCTTTGGACACATTTTTAGAAAATTAATAGCTGTGTTAAGTTTAGAGCAAACCTGCAGGAGACTGTCTAGTTGGTGGGGAAGGCCCAGCCCATGGTGGGTAGAACTAGGTCTTGGATAGGTAAATAAAATTTAGAAAACTGGTTGAGGAAGTTGGCATCCTTGTGCCAGACATGCTGGTCTGGCAAGTAAACATCATCCCTCTATCAGCCATTATGTAGAGATGACGTGGCTTGTTCCTTTGACCCTGGTGTTGGTATGATCTCTCCTGTCAAGCTGGACAAAGAACTGTAACTGGATTATCATAAGAGAATAAACTCCCTTGTTCCCTTAAGCAGGTTTGTCATTATTTTTGTCAGCAACATGCAGATGAAATGCAACCACTCAAAAAAGTAAGAGCAATCAAGGATTATTTCAGGTATCGTCATTGGACCTCACAGGTACACACACTCAACTGTACTCATGTACCTGTGTTCACATACACCTATCCACCTGCAAACACACATATATACACCTTACACATATATACATAAATAAAAGAAAATAAATCACATCTTTGTAAGAATACTGTAAAGTAGATCCAATGTGTCTGAGTTTCAAAATATCAACTGTTACAAACCCAGCCATCTGTAAAGGCTATGATCCCAAACTTGGATACTAAGAGTATAAATTTAGCTTTCTCTTCACTGTATCTTGATTAGAGAAAAGAGGAGGAAGAAGAGGAGAAGGATGTGGAAGAAAAGGAAAAGGAGGAGGAGAAAGAAAGAGATGAGGAGGCGAAAGAAAAGAAGGAAGAGAGGATAGAAGGAAGAAGACAGAAGCAAACAAGGAGGACAGGAGGAAGAGAGGAGGAAGATGAGGGAGGTAGAGAATGAGGACGAGAAAAAGAGGAGGATTCATCCCTTCCCTACCCACTCCAACCATCTGAAAGTGACTAAAATTTTAAGTTTTCTCTAAAATTGAATGGAATTGCCCAGGATAATAAGCACAAACTCTTTGTACCAGAAATGGCTGATTATTTTTAAACATCCCTGACGTCCTTTGAAGCAAGGCGATTAGCCACATGGCCCACCTGAGAAGTGAGGAATCAGCTCTGCTAATGAGGCTCTGCGAGAGGTGGCTGACCTGAAGCCTCTCTGCTTCACTTACATCTCATCCTGCATCCTCATGGGGGGATGTCAAATCCCAGAGAGTAATGGTATGAATTGCTCTAGAAATGACACAATAAGACTATGCTGTGTGGGCTGAATTCTGAAATTGATATATACTGTCAATAAAGGCTTTCCACTCCCCACTCTTAAGAGTAGTGCCTCTGCAGCAGAAATCCTTTTAACCGCATCAACCTTTCATTTCACAACTAGAGATGAACACCTGAATCTAAAATGACTTTGGAATTCATTTGCCCATTGAGTTTGCAGTCTGGTGATTTCTTGAGCCCCTTTGGTGCAGGCAGGTTCCTAAAAGTACACAGATACAGGTAAATACTAAGTGCAGTAGCAAATAAAACATTTGGTTTATTTGCTAAGATTAGGTGTTCTTGTGCTTTCCTGAGTTTTCTTCTTTCTTTTCTGATTCCACTGGAAACACCTTTACTAGTCTCCTCTTGAAAATACTCTCTAGTTCGGATATACTCAAGGCTACCTAGACTTTGTTCCTATCATGCCTCATAACTTTTGCTTCAGCTGTCCAATTCTCCTCAAATGTCCCAATCGTAGGATCTAAGTCCCATCTCTGATGTTCTCACTGAAGTTTGCCAGCAGTGTCTCTGAAAAACATAAACCCCCAGATCTCTACTTTATCTCATCCATAGAGGTGCACATCACATTAGCCAATATCTACCTCTCAAGAAATTCTCAACTTGATAAATACTTGTTGAATTAAATCTGCTCAGTATCAATAAGGTGTAAAGTTGCCTGTGGAAGCTAAGAGCCAAACGAGAATGGCGGAAACATCAAAAAACATATTTTACCTATTTTCCTTGCTACCTCAAGACATATGTAAAGACTTATTAGACTTTCTTGCAAAAAAAAATTAAAAATTCTTTACCTTGTGACTATAAAATACTCACAATAGAATAGTAAAGATGCTGGGAAGATGGCTGGGGTTAAAGTTTTTGCCTTTCAAGCAAAAGAAACTGAATTTGGATACCCCATATCCCACGTAAAAGTACCAGGTGGAAATGACAGCAGGCTCCACTTCCGGCCCTGGAAGGAGAAGCCTGGGAAACCCCAGAACAAAGCAATAAGGAGGCGGAGCAATCCAGGATGAGTCCTGGATGTCACCCTTGGACCTCCTCACTCTGGGCGGTCTTCTTCATTGCAAAATAAAAAATTAAAAAGATTAAAAAGATGCTTTCTACTCAACTTTGCATGAAAATATGTTGACTAGCACACTTAAAGTTCTATGGGCTGCTTTGTATGTTAGTTTTCGGTTGCTACTGTTAAACACATGAAATGTGTCATCCTAAAGAAGGAAAGGCTTAGTTTGACTCACAGTTTCAGAAGATTTATCGTACAATCAGGTCATACCATTGCTTTGGAGCCTGTGACTGGGCTGTATATCCTGACAGGGATCGTATGACAAAATAAAGCTGCTCACTTCCTGAAGGTAAGAGATTGATAGGTGTCGAGGAATGGCCTGGGATCCCAATGTCCCCTCAAGACACACCTCCAAGGGTCTGACTCCCTTCCAGTAAGACCCACATCTTAAAAGGTTCTATAGCTTCCCAGCAACACTTAGAAGTAGCCATCATAGCTTTAGCATATGAGCATTTGGGGGATGTGTAAGACCTTAACCATAATTCTCAGGAAAAAAAATTATTTTAGAAGGAATTGTTTTCTCTTTTTCTCCTGCTGGATTTTTGTTTTGTTTCATTGTCTGCTTCAATTCTCCTCTTGTAGGCAGACTGTGAAACACAAATACTTCTGGGCTAACTATAATATCATCTCTGCTCATCTGTCATCTATCATAATATCATCTATTCTCACTTTACTTGCTGAATGTAAGAGAAACAGAATTAAGGGGAAAGTTCCTCATAGATAGCCAAAAGTTCTAAGAAAGTTTGGGCAGGTAGAACTTGGAGCCCATTCCATCCATCCGGGACAAAATTGACACAATCTATCAGTTTATGACATTATCATTAAGACTGTTTTCTTACTTGTAAAAATAGAGCAATAATGTTACCTAATTCAGGGACACATTGTTGAAATTTTGACATTTTCTAAATATAAAGTATTCATAACTACATATGGCATATTATTAGTCGTATATAGTTGTTTGCTGCAAGTGGGAATAATTTAAGTCAGATAACACAATATATACTATAAAGTCACTAAATCACTAATACATACCAAACCATCCAAAACAGAGTGGCTTAGATGAGAGCAACTGTTTTTGTTTTGTAACTGGGCCTAATGAGGTGATTCTTGCTCATGATCTCTCATGGGTTGAAAGAAGACTCAGGCTGAAGCAAGACATTTCCAGCCAAGAATCCTTACAACACTGAAGCTGAATATTCGCATGTGGGTTTCCTGTGTACTCTGATCTTTCTTGGAACACAGAGATCAGAACCAAGATCAAACCTCCCAGAAGAAAAAACTATATAAGCTCTTCCATCTAATCTTCAAAAGTCACTTCTGCCAGTCTCTTCGCCTGAAGTCTCATTTGAGGGGAGAAGTGCAGAACTTACGCAATTCTTGGAGAATGACGAGGCCTCATTGCTGCAAACTCAGGGGAAGACGGTTTTGTTCACATACATTTCAGAACTATAACCCTCCATGGTCAAGTAGGAACAGTAATAATTTATTATGTGTTAGTTAATTTTAGAAGATTGCAGGGTTCATTTTTTAATTTTTTTATTATTATTATTTATTATGTATTCAATTGTGCGTGTATGTGTGTGTGCGCGCGTGTGTATGTATGTGTGTGTGTAGAAGCAGCGTTCATTTTTAATTTAAGAATATTTTTTCTTGTGTGATGCTGAAAATAAATCAAACTAACAAAACAAAAAACAAAAAAAACATGATTTTAGTCACCCCATGGTACTTCCACATGGAACAGAGATGTGATAACTTTGAAAGCCATTGCAGAATTTGCCTGCAAAAACAATCTGCATTTGTTGCACCTCAACTCCTCAGGTCTTCTTTTCCCACTGAGCCACCATTGTCTCTTGCCTGTGTCAATGAAATGGCCTCTCGACATTCTTCCTGTTGCCTCCTTTGGCTGCCTACATTGTCACTGGGGATGTTTCCATTTTTTAAGTTAAGATTTTATCAAAACATTTCCAAGGCTTTACAAGGCTTCCACAGACCTATCCTGGGTATGTATCCTTTTGCCTCCACCCCTGCTCCACTACCTGTAGGCTCCTATCTCACCTCTCTGGCCTCCATATTGCTCCTTGGAGACTCCATGCGGACACCACATCAGAGTTCCGCTATTACTGTTCATGTGCCTGGTGCACCAGTTTTTTACATGTCAGTCTGATTTCTTTCTTTCTTCTCTCTCTCTCTCTCTCTCTCTCTCTCTCTCTCTCTCTCTCTCTCTCTCTCTCTCTCTTTCTCTCACTATTTCTCTTTCTTTCTTTTTTTCTTTCTTCTCTATTCAAAACTTCCTGTCACAGAAAGTATTTCTGATCCATCATTTCTGAAGTGGCATCCAACTTCTCCTAGAGACAGGCTTGTCTGATGTTCTCACATTTAAACTCAACAAGAAAGAATCTGTCTGGCTCATCAAAGACTGAATGCCCACTGCAGCTACATGACTTACATCTTAGTTGAGAGCAGCAGGACTGTCTCCCAGTAAGAGGATAGACTGGAAAAATGGACTGCACAGTGAGTAAAAAGTGCTTCCCATGGAAGCTTGAGGACCTGAGATCAAATCCTCAGAAGGAACATGATGCTGGATACACTAGTGTGTGTGTCCGTAAACCCAGTGCTCCTGGGACAGGAAGAGAGGTAGAGATAGCAGAAACCCTGGAAGCCGGGGAGGAAGCTTGGCACACTGTGGAGACCAAAAGACCTTGCTTCCTACAAGGTGGAATGAGAGAACAAACACTCATGTGTTAATCTATGCACATGTGCTGTGTGGCAAGTACACACACGCACACACACACACACTATGTACACACAAAGATAAAATAAATTGAAAAGAAACTTGTCTTCACAGACTATACTTCTAAAGGGAGGACTATAATAAGTGATATTAGACCAGCAAATCTCATCGAGCTCTGAACTTGGTGGTCACAGCTTTTTTAGAACTCCTTTATGTGACTACTATGTGAAGTTTTCCTGGGGAGCAGGAAAACTTCAGTTTGGTCCATACAGGGCACTATTGAAAAACTAATTGCATCCAATACCCATCAGGATGGAGCTAAGGGCGGTACAGGAGCAGCAAAACTGAAAAAAATCAATAAACCATAATTCAGAATATCAGAGACTCTGCATCAACCACCTGGAACCAGGCCAGCCTAATCTCTGCCCATCCTAAAGCTCAGGGAAATTTGCAGAAGAGGGGGCGATAAGATTGTAAGAGCCTAACAATGGGGAAGAGCAACAATATGCAAGATACTCCACACAAGTTAGGGCCGAAGTAATCATAATAGGACTTTACATGACCTGCGCAATGACTAACGTATCATTGAACCCCCAAAGTCTAGCATGGATCACAGGCACTAAGATCCTTAGAGGCAAGGGATTAACAGGCCACAATAGTGTTCCTAAAGGGGAACACAAGAAAGGGCTCTGGGCAATGCCACTGAGTCCTTACATGAATACTAAAGGATGCTCCAGAAATTGGGGGAGGGGGAACTGGGAGAAAGGTAGGGAGGGGGAAAGGAAGGGGACAAGGGGGAAGGGAGCAAGGGGATCCATAGAGGAGTGGAGGGAGGGAGGGGAATTGGGTATCAATTTTGTATGAGTGGAAGAAATAAAGAAAAGAAAAACTAATGCAACAATTCCACTCAATCCTAGGATGGTGCACCAAGGAGTTCAATTACAGTTACTCACACAGGCATGGATGAGGGGTTATAAGTGCAGCGAGCAACTTCCACCACTGAAGCAAATGCCATTCACCGTCTCTCTCTGCTACTGTTGCTGCCTGTAGATAGTTCTTCAGGGAAGAGAAGCCACTCTCCTTTCTCCATGGTTGAAAGTTAATGAGCCCTGTCTTGTGTGGGTTCCCTACTGGTTACCACCATGCTGAGCATTGAAGAGGGTGGAGACATACCACGCCCAGAGGACAGCTTACAATGGTGACCTTAGAAACTTGCAAAGCCTGGGCCTCAGCTTCCTTCTCTGTCAGGTGACAGGGTGTTCTCTACAGGGCGTAGCAGAGCATTCATAAGATGAAAGGAGGAGCAAGGTCAGAATGGCAAAGTTGAGCATCCTTCCTAATGAAGTCTCAGATGTGCTTCAAAAACCTTGAAGCTCAAAATATGAGACAGATGAAACAGGCAGGAAAATCTAGATTACCCAGGTGGCAGGTTCTCAGGGAATTACTAAACTATTTTAGGTACTTTTGAGTTTGCTAGAGAACTTGCATAATTTGCAAAGTTAAGGAATGAGTACCAGTGTCAAGAGTGGACTCAAGGTCCCCTATAGTCATGACGTGGTATTTTATTTGGTATTATTTGCTTGAATGACATTACAGTGTTAATATGTTACTAAAGTATTAAAAAATCTGAAAATTACTCTTCTAGTACTACCTATGCCACCAGTATCATGACAAGAATAGCAATTTTTAAATGAAAATTGGATTCTATGAATATTTTAAAACATTTTTGGATTAGCAGACACTTCAATATACTCTTCAAAAATGTCTTTAAATGTAGTCTAAAATCACTAAAAATAGGGACAAAGCTCAAGGGCATGTCAATGATGGAGGCTAAGCCTCTTCTCAGGTCTCATTTATTCTCAGTGTCATTCTATCCTCAATAGTGGTACAGGGTAGGGAGTAAACGACTTCTTTCATCAGTGCTCCTAATGACAAACACATTTAGACTTTCACTTTTCAGTGGTCTTACTGCTCCTTATCCCAGGAAATATATAAGATGTTTTACATAACTCAGAGAATGCACGAGCCTAAAGAAACTTATCCACGATAAGGAAAATGTGGTACATCTATACAATGGAGTACTACTCAGCTATCAAAAAGGATGAATTACTGGAATGTGCCAGGAAATGGATGTCATTAGAAACAATTATATTGAGTGAAGTATCCCAGACCCAGAAAATTAAGCGCTGTATGTACTCCCTAATAGGTGGCTCCTAGTACCAAACCCACCCAGCCCACCTAGAGACACTCGACGATAAATCTCTGTAATACAGTAATTGCAAGGAGTATGAACAAGAGGGATGGGGTAGGAGGGCCACACCAGAAACAAGGAGAGAAGGGACCATGTAACAGCAGAGAAAATAGGCCTCCATCAAGGACTGCAAGAAAGCAATGAGACATCTGGTTAAGTTCACAGACTTTTCGTTCCTGATCATTTACAACTGAGGGGGTGTGATCTCACCAGAAGGGGAGGGCATATAGTCTGGCAGATAATAAGTAACCATTTTTCAAATGGGTGATTGACCCCTCCCTCACTGTGGTTTCCTACTTTTATTACATCTACCTTTGAATATACTCATATAACAAGACTCTAGTTTAACAGCTTTGTATCTCTGGCCAGGGGGTGACATCCAATACCCATAGGGATGGAGTGAAGGTCATTGCAGGAGCAGCAAAACCGCAAAAGAAAATCAACAAACCATAATCCAGAACTTCAGAGACTCTATATCAACCACCTAGAACTAGGCCGGCTAATCTCTCCCCATCCTGAAGCTCAGGGAAATTTGCGGAAGGGGGCCGGTAAGAGTGTAAGAGCACAGGATGGGAGGAGCAATGATATGCAAGATACTCCACACAAGTTAGGGCCGAAGCAATCATAATTGGACTTTGCCCTGCGCAATGTCCAACACACTATTGATCCCACAAAGTCTAGCATTTGCTAAAAGCACCAAGATCTTTGGAGGCAAGGGATTGACAGCCACAGTAGTGTTCCTATGCTTAAGGGGAACACAGGAAAGGGTTCAGGGAAATGCAGTTGGGTCCTTGTACATCATCGGAGAGGAGGACCCAGAGGAGAATTTGGCATGCACATTAAAGGATTCTCAGCGGATTGGGGGAGGGGAGGCCTTGGGGGTGGGGAGGGAGGGGTGAGGGGAGGGTGAGCAGAGAGGTGGGGGGAAGAAGGAGGGAGGGAGGGAACCGGTGTACCTATTAAGCTTGTATGAGCAGAGATAATAAAAAATGTTTAAAAAAAAAAAAGAAAGAAACTTATCCACGGTCCACAAATTTATTGCTGAAAAAATGAGTGAGATGCCTATGGGTTTCCTCCATAGCTTCTGTGACTCAGAGTGAAGCTCACACAATAACTGTGCCTTCTGTCTCCAGATGCTAGACCAGGAATTCTGCAGATATTTTCTCCCAGGAGATCTGCAAAAACACAACACGCTTGACCTCAGTGTTTCCTTGTAAGAGCTCCACAGGTAGTTAGAACAAGTTCCCTGGGTTTTTCTCCTTCACATCTGTTTTTTCAAGGAGTTTTTAAAAATAGACATTATAATATCTAGTAATAAAATCGAAGTTCATCCAACTTAACTGGATATTTACCACATTACCATATATCTAAACACATTGATTGTGTCTAGTTTCATTTGTTCAATTGATCTAACTGATCTAAGTTTTAGTTTTTAATTTTAAATTATTTAAAATTTATATTATCTTCATTTTCGAACCAACAGATGATATCCAAGTCTAAAAGTCATGAGATTATCATATATAAATATATGAAAACTAACCCACAAACAACACTTGTTCACTTCCCGAAGCATATGTGATGAAGGCAGAACATTCTTATGTTGGAGTATTTCCATAATTGCTGTAAAATCAGCTGCTTTCTCATTATCGTGAAATGCTTTCTACCCATCATAAAATGCAATATACAGGACTAATTCTTTGATAGTTCCTCAAAAGACAATATCATTAAAAGTCAAGATGTGGCCCCAAATGGGTTTTACAGAATTCTCCCTAGCGTTTACACAAACCACAAGAACACATTAAGCCTCGGAAGTCAATAGGTCACTTAGAACTAGTGTAATTGAACTGTAATAGAATGTTAAAACAAGTGTTCAGCTCCCAGTGTTTTACTATTTCTTCAGCATGAATTGCTCAGGGAAAGAAAACAAAGATCTATAAACTGAAAGTAAAAGATTTTTTTAAAAAATATTTTTTCCCTGAAAGAATGTCAACTCAAATGATCAGTCAGAACCGCCAGTTACAACGAAATGTCATGGCGCACGTGCCATATTACCCCACAGAAAACAACTAAGTGAATGAAAATACATAGCAGTACATAACACTGCTAGTACAGTGCAAATGGCGTACTGATGTGGACAGGCAGTAACCACTAAAAGCAAACCTGTACATCACCTGTGACGAGCAAGTCCCTCCTTCGGTAGAGAAGCAAGAGGATTATGTACATACATGTACTCCATATTCAAGTGTTTTCAAACAAATACCATTCATAACATCCAAAAATTTAAATCTATTAAAATGCTTATACAGTTTGGGTCTGTAGATACTAACAGTGTGGTAACTACTAATTACCTATGCAATTAAATAGAATATTTCTTTAATTGAATTATTCTAAATAATCTGTCACCAACTAATTCAATTGCTAAGCAATGTATATTCACCATCCCTAGAATAGAGGTCTATAGCATCTAACTATTAATATTGGTATGTGTGTGTTTACACACATGCGTGCATGTACATGAATGCACATATGTGTATAATATAGTGTTGTTTAAGTATATGAATATATTTGTCAAACATGCAGACACAATGCACAGAATGAGAAGCAGAAAATAGATATCTCATTTTGTTGTATCAAAATCTTGTGGAAAATGTTATGTAAAAAATTTAAAATGCCATATTTTTATTAATATGTATATTAAAATAACTCACAATATTTATATTTTTAAGCAGTGTGACTATGGATTATACTATAAAAGTTTTACCGCTAATATATAGACTCTCATTTCTAGTGAAATGAACAAAAACATTCCCTAAATTTCTTTTCAGATAACAATGAAGAGTTTGCTATTGTTCACCTGTAGTCTCTCAAGAAGGTTTTCAAAGAACTGGGATTCATTATACCATGATAATATAATTCAGCCCAAGAGTCTTCCTGTTTAATGATAAGGGCTATTTTTATAATTATATATGTGGACCAGTTTACCTATATCCTCATTACCTCAAAGTTGGCTAATTTGCATCTTGATTGGAGTATCAGGCAAGGTTACTCACACTTCTGAATACTAAAAAAGCACCAGGAACACATTATCTTCCACTTATCCAAGTGAGAATCAGACATCAAATTTTAAAGCTTATGTTAATTAATATAGTATGTGAGCTATATATAGAAAATAATACTTTGTATGACCAAGTTGTATGCTCCGGAGAAAAGTAGTAAAAGTCAGTGTACAACTGGAATGCTCTTGAAACAGATGTGGATGCACAACTGAAAAAGACTTTACTTTTTGGGTGCTGGCACTCAGATTCAGGGCTTTGTTCATGCAACTAAGCTAAACACCAGCTAGATTTTGAAAAATCTAATACTCTACCCTCTATATTTAGAATTTTATTTCATTTAAACAAATTGGAACTTTAATGTGTAGTAATAGCTAATGCACAACTTAAGTAGTTAATGGAAGAATTCTGGTAAGCAGACCCAAGGAAGAAAAAAACTTTCCCAGCATGACAAGACTAGACGCACAACACTAGTACTTGTTCTAAGTTACAATAGGATGTTTCGGTGGGATTTGCAGGTTGTACTCTTCAGAAATAGAGTCTCATGTAGAGCGCTTCTCTAGGGAGCAACTCCTGCAAAGAAAATAAGCTACTCTAACTACCTAAAGGGAGAAGTGAATACTCAGTGAATGTGCCCCAGTGGATTCGAAGTGGTCCCAACCATGACTAGAGTGTAGATCATACATCCTCCTCCCGTCATGACTTGCCAGTCACTGGATGAGAACTGCTCCTGAGGAAGAGATGTACACCTGGCAAGGTAGCTTCTGCTCCCATAGGCTGCCAGAGCTGCCAGGACTGGACTCAAATAAACCACCACGATCTTTCTTTCCTGAAAGTACAATGGATATTTTGATCTCAGAATAATTTCCTCAATATGCCATTGAAAAACAAATTGAAAAGGCTTTTAGATTTAAGTCAGATGAAGTCAACTAAGGGAACAATGAGAAAAACTTAAATTGCACATCTATAAATGTTCCTGGCAATGTTTTGATAGGAAACATAGAGGGTGAGGAAACTCTATTTTCCTTCCAATCGTTTCTTACTTATGTAAGTGACTTTCACTTGTGGTCATTTCATGTCCCAGTATTTTGGGATACCTGGGGTTCCCATCTGTGGATTTTCCATCTTATTAATAAAATAATTTAGAAGGAAAATTAAGGACAATTTCATTAGAAAAAAAATAACAGGATAGGAAAGTAGAAGCTAGCGTCTACTGGGAGAAGAGACAGAGAACCACATCTTTGGAGTTAGGCATGAGAGCTGTAACGGTTACTCTTAACTATTGCTGTGAGAGAACACTCCAAGTCGAGCAACTTAAGGGAGAAAGGGAGATTTATTTAACTTACGGTTCCAGAGGGGAAGCAGTTTCTCATGGCAGAGGCAGCCCGGCTGGGTGGCCAAAGCTGGAAGAGGCTAAGTCACTGCTTTGCAGCAAAGGCAGATTTCTCCTGGAGAGTGGGACTAATCCACCTCAAGGCCCACCCCTTGTGACTGCCTTCCTCCAGCAAGGCTCCACCTCTCAAGGTGCCATGACCTTGCCAAACACATGAGACTGTGAGGGACACATTTCAAACCATGACGAGGGCCATTAAGCATGGAAATGGGGGAATTCAGAAGAACTGTGGAAAATCCACAGTATAGAGAAAGCATACGTAGGCATTGTGTCAATATGCAAGGGAAACATAAAGGAGGAAAAAGTTAAAGTTAGAAAAGAAGGCAGACTTAGAGCTGAAAACTGTAAGCAATTTACAGATATGCATTCATTATCTTATTAGGGAGACAATTATTCCTCTCATCTCCTTGGTATATCTTCAGGTGTCAGCTTTCTTGACATATGGCCTCTTGGTCAGGAGACTGACAGGCCAAGCTGGATTAACTTTTGGGGTATAGACAATCTTAGGCAATGGAGCCGATAACAATATCAGATCTAGGCTAGAAGGAGAACTTAAATCCTCTTGATTCTTAACAGTCTTGATATCTCCACCTTTTCATCTGGTATCTTAGGGGCAAAGTTGATACTTCTCTTTCAAAGTTTGCCAAAGAAATAGGAGGTGTATCAAAAGCTGATTATGAGAAAAGGATCCTCAGTGGCCTACAAGCCTGATAATGCCCCTTATCTAGCTACCTAACATACCTGACTCAAGAGTTAAGAGCCTAAAGTAATTTAGGAGATGGGTGTCATGTCAAACTACCTATTTACAACTAAAATTAGACCACAGAGGAAATGACGGTCTTAACTCTTGCTGACTTTCAAGCCTTGGTGGGAAACCAAGATACATAACAGGGCTCTGTATCAAAGCTGTTTACCAAAAGTGGTGTTTAGATTGGAGTTGTGGTCTCTCTCTCTCACACACCTTCCGGCCAGCTGTGTAAAAACAGAAAGAATTTAACATAAAACTCCCAGCAATGCACAAGTCAGCAGTCACCACAAAAAATTATTCGGATCAAAACATTGATTGTTGTAAGGGGAGAAGCTCTATAGTGAACCAATGCTTTAGTAGCTGTAGGTATCAGATATTTGTCTTAGAGCTTTGAAAAGTCAAGGGCTGTTGGTTGGTTTCTTCTAGCCAGTGTTCACCATTTAAAACTTCATGCTTGAAAAGAGTCTGTGTCCTAAAATCTTTCTCTATCTTTAGGTATAAAACTACATCTTTCCCAGTTTCTATAGCTTGGATTGCTAGTGAGTGATCCAGTAAAGGTAAAAATTTTTCCAAAAGATTGACATATGACTTCACTAGTCTTGTGGCTCATTGCTATATGAAGAGATTTTTTTCATTGATCCACAATGCTTAAACAGGGGGAGAATAATGAGAACAAACCTCACGGGGAATACATCGCACAGATGAGGTACATTAACTACACCATGAGTGAGATCTAAATTATTAAAGCCTAGTTGCTCAATTAGGATAAGAGCAGGCCTCTAAGGAAAGCAAGGTCTAATTAAACTTTGAGGTGTACATTTATAAGAAAGGATCTCAGGAGAGTAACGTGACTAAGGGAACACAGATGGCCGAGGACAGGTAAGGTCTCTTGGTCTTGACGATACAGGGTGCAGCAGGCATGTGCTCAGAAGATTCTGGAGAGCATCTTAAAAAGTAATCTGAAGCAATCATAATTGGACATTGCATGCCCGGTACAATGTCCAACACACTATTGACCTCACAAAGTCGTAGCATCTGCTAAAGGCACCAAGATCCTTGGAGACAAGGGATTGACAGCCACAGTAGTGTTCCTATGCTTAAGGGGAACACAGGAAAGGGTTCAGGGAAATGCCACTGTGTCCTTGTACGTCATCGGAGAGGAGGCCCAGAGGAGAGTCAGGCATGCACAAGAAAGGACTCTGGGAATTGGGGCGGGAGGCACGGGGGGATGGGGCGGGAGGGCTGAGGGGAGGGGAGACAGGGGGTTCAGGGGGGAGGAGGAGGGAGGGAGGGAACTGGTGTACCTATTAAGTTTGTATGAGCTGAAATAATAATAAAAAATGTATTAAAAAAAAAGTAATGGAGTGTGGCCCTGTCACAATCAGGGCCATCCATCTTCTGAGTGCAGAGACAAGTCACCACCAACACAGTCGTCACAGAGGCAGGTGACAGTGTAGCCCTGGGTAGGTCTGAGCTCTCAAAGGATCTGTCAAACTCTTGGATTGTAGGTTAACAACCCATATGCATAAGGCCCAACTGAGGTGTGATACCCCATACTCAAGAGAATGGAGGCTAAAATCTCCAAGATCTTATGACAGGAAAACATGGCAGCAACCTAGATGTGTGTTTGGAATTGTTTGAAAGCCAAGGACCAATCCAGAACTTCAGAGACTCTATATCAACCACCTAGAACTAGGCCAGACTAATCTCTCCCCATCCTGAAGCTCAGGGACATTTGCGGAAGAGGGGGCGGTAAGAGTGTAAGAGCAAAAGGATGGGAGGAGCAATGATATGTAAGATACTCCACACAAGTTAGGGCTGAAGCAATCATAATTGGACTTTACATGCCCTGCGCAATGTCCAACACACTATTGACCTCACAAAATCTAGCATCTGCTAAAGGCACCAAGATCCTTGGAGGCAAGGGATTGGCAAGCCACAGCAGTGTTCCTATACTTAAGGGGAACACAGGAAAGGGTTCAGGGAAAGGCCACTGGGTCCTTGTACAGTCATCGGAGAGGAGGGCCCAGAGGAGAATCAGGCATGCACAAGAAAGGACTCTCTGGGAATTGGGGCGGGAGGCACTGGGGGATGGGGAGGGAGGGGGGAGGGAACGGGAGCAGGGGGTACCGGGGGTGGGGTGGGGGGGAGGAGGGAGGGAGGGAACTGGTGTACCTATTAAGTTTGTTTGAGCTGACATAATAATAAAAATGTATTAATAATAAAATATATATATATAAAATTAAAAAAAAAGAAAGAAAGCCAAGGACCAAAAAGCAGAAGTGATATAAGTCATATCCACACATAGATCACAGGATATCTTCTGTGGATTATACTCTATTTTTACCTTTTGCCCTTCAGTGGGAAGGCAGCAAGAGCTCAAAAGCTGAAGTTCTTAAGTTGTGCTGGGCACCCTACACAGCTGCAACAAATTCACAATGCTGTTCTGTAACATCATAAATTGTCTGAGGATACATAGCACCTATCAAATACAGAAGCTCTTTGATTTGCGATGGGGCTATGTCCCCATAAACCTATCATGACTTGGAAATGTTGTAAGTCTGAAATGCCTTTAATACACCTGCTCTCCCTCCAGCTTGCAGACACAGCGCCCTGCTGTCTAACCTTGGAATCACAGGGCTGACTGGGCGGTGCAGTTTCCTGTCATTGCCGAGCACCCTGAGACAGATCGATAGCTGAGAAAAGATCAAAATCCAAAATATAAAATATAGTTCAACATGTATTTTTACAGAATCATAAACCACAATAAAAATGGTAAGTTGAACCGTTGGATGCCACGGATTGTCTGTATTACGCGGACTACTAGTGCAAGGTAGTTTATAATTTCAACATAAGATGATAGCATATTTCTTGCCAAGATTTCTTATCTTTGTGGTTGCTGATGAAAATCAATATTGGATGGGAAATTAATTTGGGTGGCATCCAACCTAATCTCAGTGTAAGAAGCCATGCGGTACTCAGTGAGTACATGTATCCAATTGATGTACAGTTTTGCTCTTAACCATATGTTTTCTTTCATCCTCCTTAGAGATTTTACATAAGTATCCAGTTGTGAGAACACATAGGCACATGAACTTTTGGAGAACAAATTCTTAATGAATTTAACAAGTAGGCACTTTTTTGAGCTCGTGAACCTTGGGAGGGCACTGAGGATGTTTGAGAGTCTTCTTCCTATAAGATGCCAGAAGTACAGATAAAGAACTGTCTAACATTCCTCTTTCCATATTGCTACCTACTAGTGCTAGTTGTGTTTGCCTGCATCTTATAGTTATGAATGAACTCCCGTCCATGTTTCTGGTGGGTCCACTGCAAAACCAGGCATCCTCATTACTTTGGGCCTCTGTTGAAGATGGTGTACTATGGTGGGGGTGCAAGTCACTTAATTCATGAGTCCAGGAAGCAAAGAAAGCAAGGAAGCAATCAAGTTCCACATCTTCAGAGCATTAGTCGGTGCCCTAAGGCCTTCTGAGTAGACCTGGTGAAAGGTTGCAATGGGAAAAGAGAATTAGGGTGTAAACATTTCATAAATTCACTGTATTCATGTCTAAATAAATAACTTAACATTATTCAGTAATAGTTTAAATTTAAAATATTCATTTTAACTTAACATTATTATAATAAAATAACACTATATTGAATAAAAGTTTAGAAGAATGAAAATTTAACAAAAAAGGTCTCACCACTTCCCAATTGTGCTACCTGGGAATCAGTCTTTTAAAATGTGTATCTTTAGGAGGACATCTATTCAAACCATAGTTTAATTTTAACTACTATAATGTCTTGCTTGATACAATCAATCAAAATTCTGTGTAGATAAAAATCTTGGGATGAAGCTACAATTAGAAATGGTTTCCTGAGAATGAAACCTGTGTGGAAAGTAAACCCTCAAAGAAGAGGACTCAGTCCCAGTTCCTTTCTTTCACTAGCAATATGATCTACACGAAATCCTTCTTCCTTCTGGGCATTGATAGGACTGTGTCTTTCAACCCTAAATTTCATGTATCTAAACTGCCCCTGTTACTTGCTCACCAACTTCTCATGCAATTTCTTCCCATGTATGAGTCATCATTCCCCAGTCACATGCTCCTTGGAAAGATACAGAAAGAGAAAGAGAATAATCTTAAAATTGGGTTTTGCTAGAGAGAGAGAGAGACAGAGACAGACAGATACAGACAGATGGATAGACAAAGATTATTTAAATTAGTAAATCAGATGGAATATATATATCCTGGGTTTGACCAAATTCATTCTCTTCATGACCCCTTTATCCAAAAAGATAAACCTCCAAAAAGAAAACCAACCCAGATGTTCCCTTTGCATTTCAGAATACCAAAATTGATGGGTTCCAAGTGCAACACGGGGTAGCTGCACTTGGGCTTCCTGCATGGAAGTCCCACATCCTTTTAATCTCCTCTTTGCAGTCCAGACTCCTCTTTCCTGATCCTCTGTTGCTGGCCATGTTACACAGGAACCTGAGCCTGCATAGGCTGTTAAAGAGAGACATGGCATCAGGGTGTTTGGAATGAGGCACAGGCATTTTTTAACAAACACCTCAGGAGACTTGTTGCCAGTTTAGGGAAACCTTGGTCTGATATGCACTCGGCAGCTTGCAGCATGGGTCCCAGCCATCCACATTTTAGTAAAGCAGTGTCATTTGCCCTCATCCTTGAGCCACACTGCTTGATTCTCTCTCATTCCCAAAAACAACTCTATCCTCAGATTGTATAAATAACTATTTCCATCTGCTCCAGCACCGCTATCATCTCCCAGCTCAAACTCTACAATCCTTGACAATATTGTCACTTTTACATTTCCTCCTTTTCTGTGTTCAGTGACTAAAATCATTTTCTACAAATACAAATCAGATTTTTATCAACTTCATGCATATCTTATTAAATCTTTTAAAAGATTATATTTGAAATTCAAACAGATACTCAGTCTG
The DNA here is from genome assembly GCA_023101885.1 of Typhlomys cinereus. NCBI lineage: Eukaryota > Metazoa > Chordata > Mammalia > Rodentia > Platacanthomyidae > Typhlomys > Typhlomys cinereus. Next base: position 5,213,925 of record JALPQD010000022.1, on the reverse strand, counting down.
TCCCTGACTACCTTGATCCCTTTCTTTTACCAGCTCATTATCATTCTCACTTGAATTTCCTTTAAGGATTTCAGATGCAGCAGATTCTGTTTCTCTAGATTCTTCTTTTGCCTGCATGCGGCACTCTTTACTTCAATAACCAACTCTCGAACCTTAAGTTTCGCTTCCTAGGTGACGACTTCCTTGATTACATAATTAAGTAGACTGATTACCATCTCATGAAGAATAGACTTCTTCTTTCATAAAAATCTTTCCTTTAATACCATTCATCGTGACTCATGAATAATGATGTTTGATTAATATTGGATGAATTCATTTTAGTTTTGCAAATAAAGAGAGAAGTCCACAAATCCAAGGTATATAGGATCTGCACAGAACATTGCATGCAGCAGTCAATTAATACTGACCAAATGAATTAATGAATGTTTAGACATAGATTTAGATAGATGATAATAATAGGTAGATGAAAGACAAAAACATACATACATACATACATACAAACATAAAAACATAGTGTGCCAGTTAGTTTTAGAGGTCAACTTGACATAGGAGGTAGATCTTAGAGCACAGTATAGGAGATTGCCTTAATTAAATAATTCATGTGGGGATACCCAGATCACAGTGGACAGAAACATTCTCTGGGCATAAAATAGAGTTTAGTTAGCATCTTGGCAAAAATGGTCCTTGCTCTGAGCTCCTGACTTCAGTAGGGTGTGACCAGTGCCCTTGGCTTCTGCTAGTAAGTCATCTACCATGATCAACTGCAGCCTAGAATTGTGAGAATGAAGTCAATCCTCTTGTTCCTCTATATTGTTTGATGCAGTTATTTATTGCAGCAGAGAGTTATGAAACTAAGACAGGCAGACAGGACATAAAACCTGGAATAGTTAGATCTTTGTGCTGACCTTAAATTTGGAAAAAATGTTATTCCTTTCCAAAGTTCAATGTATAAAGCTTAGATTACAGAATTTCCTTTTAGACATGACAGAGGAAAAATACAGATGCATCAATTCTCCAGAGTTGTTCTCTACAATAAGGAGTTGGGAAAGAGAAAGTAAATCTAGGTAACTGCAGCAGATCAATACTCTGAGTCCTTTTAACAACCTGCAAGATAACCCATGTTCTGTTTTTAAATCCCAGTTACCACCATGTTTGCAAAATATCTACTCCATCAAATCATGTATTTAAATCTATTTGATAGCAACTGAGTTTAAAACACAAACAACATGGTAGATAGTACAAGGCAGTAAGTAGCAAGAAGTTGTTGGCTTTACTCAACAGTGCTATGCTTCTCTGTTGGGAGATTCATCGTGAGGTTAGGAGCTCCATGTTAAAACATGGCCCAACTACAGAAGGCTGCTTCACTGGGCACCTCTGTCCTGAGTCTTTTTCTCACTGCTTCAGAACTCATATCATGATTGGCCTTCTCAGTTTCAAAGGATCCTTCCTTTTATAACATTATCTTAGATCATTATCCAGTCTACCTGAGTCGACATAATAACAATGTCCACCTCCTCTTTTTAAAGAGAAAGACTAACTTGAATTCAACTTGCATTAACTGTTTACCTTTATTGTCACTTTATGTATCCTGGTGCCTACTTCATACTCTTTTTCCATTGCCTAGCAGAATCCCCCATTCCATTTTGTATAACTGAGATTGCTCCAACTCATACATTTAGAACCAAAGTCAATTAAATCTGAAACTAATCTGTCTTCTGATGACACAAAAGCACAGGCAAACAACACAGCTCATTTTCTTTGATGACAGAGAACACCGATTTTCTTCTTTATGCTACATTGGTAAAATAGTGATGCTTTGTTTTTATTAAAAGTAAAAACAAATCCAAATACAACTTTCAGGAAAATGCTGCGTGTCTATTATAGTTCTCAGTATCATTTGAGAATGTTGAAACTGCAGATGTCAAATAAACAAACGCCAGAATTTTCACAATATTTAAGGTCTAATGTGATTCCAAATAAGAAGAAAACCTGCCAGACTGGCAAGATGACTGAGCAGGTAAATGCTTCTGTGCACAGACCTGACGACTTGAGTTCAGTTCCCAGAGCCTACATGGTAGAAGAAGAAAACCAACTTCTAAATATCATCCACTTGACTTTCACATGTGTCCCATGACGCACAGGTGTTCTCTGAGTGATTCTCTGTCTATAAATTTTTGAATGTAAAATGAGAATTGTGAGACACCAAGTGATCATAGCTTCAACCGAAGGGCATCTTCAGTCAGTAACTTCAATTAGCATCTTCCAATGATGGCTGCACTTGCCCTCAACCCATCACATACTTGGCTACCAACCAACGTGACTTCAGGGTAGGTTGAAGCTCGGTTTACTGTCACAGGAATGTTTATTAAGATCCATAAAGGCATCTTGTTAACTGCATCTCTTTCATTTACTGTGAGGGCTTTTTTTTTTTGTTTAATAAATCCAAGGTGAATTCAAATGGATAAAATAATGTAAATTAAAGAGCATGGATGTTCAGTAAAACCTAAGGGAGATAACATTCATTTTGTGTCATAACACAGTATAAAGAAGACAAGCTTCTCTCCCCTGTGTTCATTTTGTGTGTTAAATGCTTTAATCACTTTGAGCATAAGGGCTTTCCTTCATTATTACTGCACCGCCAGGAAGGTCTAAGGTTGTGTTTTGTGTACAGTCGATGAATGTGCTGCCTACATTTAGCAAGTGATTTGTATTCAGATGTCTCCAAAGCTCTTTGTGTGCAATTTTTGATAGTTCTTGTCTGTTTGTTGATTATATGCTTCTTCTACCTGACAATTTAAATGAGGTCAAAACTTTATGAACTGCACTGGTCTGCTACATTAGTTTCTCAGACTATGCATGTGATGGGGGGCGGATGAGGCCAGCGACTAGGAAAGTATGCTTAAGTAACAATATAATCTTGCAGTCTTTGCCTTTGATCTTCTGTGTCTAGAATATTTATTTCCCTTCAGTACAGTTAAAAAGATTTCTAGTTATTCATTTAAATGTAGTCTAAGGATATCATTTCAACAATCTTCAAGGCATATTCAGTTTGAATCCTGACCATCTGATTTTGGGGAAGATAATTAATCCAGAATTAGGGGATTTTGTTTGCTTTGTTTTCAGCATTAAGATGGAAAACTTAAATATGCGTATGCATAGAAACCACTGGCACTGAGTAGATGGTGCCAGACTAAAATAAATAAAGATACTGTCAAACAGTAGCCATTCATTCTCAAAGGTTACAGTCTATTGTATGTAGTATGGGGAACGGAACCTAGGGCCTCTTGCATGGTAGGAAACTACCCACCACTGAGCTACAACTCATCCCCTCTTTCACTTTTTAATTTAGATGGGGTATCACTAATTTGCCTGGGCTAGTCTTGACTTCATTCTGAAGTCCAAGCAAGTTTGGAACCTGTGTTATTCCTTCCTCAACCTCCCAGTGGCAAGAAGTAATGTGAGCGTTCAGCGGTACAAAAGAGCTTGGGCAAGAACCAATAGTCAAAGCAGTTTTCATCTACTCCTCTACTCTATCTCCTCTCAACTCTCCCTCTGCAACTGCCCTGTCTGTGTTTACCGCCAAGCTCATGTTAGTGGACCTTCTCAGCCTGCTGCATTCTTGTTCCATATTACTTTTCCTTTTTAATTCTTCTTAAAAACTTTCTCCTTATTCTTTCTTTTGGCTTTTCCTCCCACAAAGAACAGTATCTGTCCTGGACTGCAGGGTTCCCGTGCCTCAGATGAGACTGTTCGACACTATTTGATCTCTCTCTCTCTCTCTCTCTCTCTCTCTCTCTCTCTCTCTCTCTCTCTCTCTCTCTCTCTCTCTCTCTCTCTCTCTCTCTCTCTCTCTCTCTCTCTCTCTCTCTCTGCAGTTAACTTTGCTAACCTTTAGGCAAAATGCATCCATCCCCACACCTAATACGTGACCCAAGCAACTCAGTCCATCACTACAGGGAAGTGATATTGGCAGGATTGTGAAGCAGCTGCTCATGTGACATCCACAGTAGAGGAACAAAGTGGCAGTAAGCATGTGCCATGATGCTAACACCGCACATACTGCCACCATTTTAATACAGGGCAGGACCTCGAACCCAGGGAATAGCACCTGGCGAGTGACTTTCCTGCAGGGATGGCACCTTGGTGCCCTGAACACCAGCCTAACAGAGGAAAATGGCACCTTCACCCTACCACAGTCCAGTCCCTCTTGAACTTATAGTCATGTTCAACTGAAAAAGGAAAGGCAGCCTAGATCATAATGATAAAGTATTCAACCAAATATCTAACCCCTACTGAGCAAGGGAATACAAAAGCATAACGTGAAATCAAAACAACATTTCCTCTTTGAAACCTACCAATCCCAAAGCACCGTGGTGAGGTTTGAACCCTGGCAATTACATTCTACAGCTCCTGACTCTCTGTGTGATCTCTTTGCTGTTTCAGATGTAATTTCACCTGAGAAAATTCTCCAGATGTTATATTGAGATCACCTCAATAAAACTGTGGATGAGATTCCTGATGCAAAGCTGTGTGGGTCACCACCTTAACACCTACTTCCAGCAGCAGCTGTACTCAAAGGACTCAGAGTCTGTAACATGGGGATACGCTTGCATTATGTTCTTTATTTCTTCCAAAAGATCTATAGCAAATCATCCTCACCCTGGTATATGAAATTAAGACTTAGAGAGGAAGGAACTTATACAAAGTAACAGATTTGAACTGATCCTCACATGAGATATTCACATCAGTTTACATACTGCAGAACATCACATTCTGCAAATAACTGAGTATCAGAGGCATATACAAGCCAGACATTTCATATCTGTAGCCCTACCTCCTAGAACAGAATATGACATACAACTGATGTCAATCATCATTAAATAGACATTAATATTTGAGACCAGATACTCATAACAACTGGGAAATATATTAACGCATTTAAGCGAGTTGTTGATAGAAGAAAGACATCACTGGGAAATGGAAGGAGGAAAAGAATAGAAGAGGAATGAGAAGACGATAAAAGAAGACTAGTTCACAATATGGAATCTAGCTTCACTGAATGTATTCTTTTCATAACCCAGCTCTTCTGAGAACGCAAACAGACATCTTGCATAACAGGTCTCTCTGTCACAGCATTCCCTGGCACATGGAGAAGATGATTTGGAATGAGTCAGAGCTGAGATGACATTTACATCATTAGTCACTGTTCCGGTTTGAAATGTCACCAAAAAACAGTGGCTTCTCTAAGCATTTTGGCACACCTGTGAGAATCTGGTCCTGAGATTGTTGAAGCTATCTATCGATACAACATGCTAAGCAATCATTCTGTAAAGTGTCAACAAACCTGGATAAATTGTTACCTCTAAAGCACAGCAGCATTGGCAATTCTACTTACAGAAATAATATTAGTCTGGAGACAGGAAGATAGGTACCATGGGCAAATGAGTTGGGTCAACCAGGGAGCAGAATCTAGCCCTGTTTGCATGTGCCTTCCCAAAGCTAATACAGTGCTGCAGGGGCTGGAGTAATGGTTCAGGCATCAAGCCTTTGCCCTGCTAGTGAGGGGCTAGTTTTGGATGAGTTTACAGGGTCTTCTGTAGTGTCAGATGCTATGTATAATGAGGATTGTGCTGTCACCATTTTCCAAACCTGAAGACCTCCTGTTCATATCTTTGAATTCTGAGGACAGTCCCAGTTCACACTGCCTCTCCAAATTCTCAGGATAAGATATGTTTGTGAATTTACCATGTCTTCAACTTAAAAAGAGTAAGAAGCCCCTTTCCTGAAGTAAGGTATAAGGCAGCATTCTTCAACCAAACACATTTTAAAAGACATCTTCAATTAAAAACAAGGAAAGAAGTCAGAAGTACCATAATCCCAACATTTGGGAAGTAAAGGTAGGAGGATTTGGAATTTAAGTTCAGCTTAGGTTTGGACTCTCTATCTAAAGAAACAGGAATGAAAAAGACCAAATATACCACGTAGTATCTTCCACCATTATTTGTAATTACATGAGTTGTTAAAAAAAAAAAAAAACTTCTGGCTTTCTTTCAGGGCTTTCTGATTCCATAAATGCACAAAAGCAACTGTGGTGATAAAGAAGGAATAGCAGGTATCATTGGGTATCACTTTGATAAGATAAAATGAAATAATGAAATAGAAGACTATTTACATGTGAAAGAAGGCAATGCTGAAAGAGATGAAAGAAAATGGAAGGTAGAGGGAGGGCTCCCCAAAAAAGCAGAAACAAGATTCCACGATTCCACGTGTTTCAGACAGAGTCCTATCGCTACTTGTACCCTGTTGCAGTCAGCCTGCATGGTTGCTGACAAATCACCATCAAATGGCTTAAGGAGAACAAGGGGTTTATTTTCTTATGATAGTCCTGTTACAGTTCACAGCCAGCTTCACTGGAGAGCACGCACCAACACCAGGACCGAGGGAACTGGCCTCACCATCTCTACGTAATGGCTAAGAGAGAGACAGTCCTTACTTGCCAGACCACCATGTCTGGCCAAGTGTACACAAGGATGCCAACTTTCTCAACCAGCTCTCTGTATTTTATTCCAGGGCCTAGTCCCACCCCCCCCTCCATGGGCTGGGCCTTCCCCATCAGCTAGACAATCTCCTGCAGGTTTGCTCTGGGCTTAATTCAACCACTAATTCTTTGCAAATGTGCCCAGAGCTCAAACCCTCAACTGTCAAGTTGACACCTGTGCCTAACTATGATACACCCTAGCCTTTGATTCTTGAGACAAGGACAGCCTGGCCTGCTGCAGCGCCTGCCACATCTGTCTGATTTCCACACTGAGTGAAAGCTTCTCTATGGCAATCTCACAGTTTTTTCATTTTTGTCTCACTGAAAACATATAGCATATGAATTATAATTTCAATGGTTGCATGTATTAATCAGCAAATCAGTGCTTTGAGTCACAGACAAATTATTGAGTAGAGAAGGAAAAACATTTTCTAGAATCTTGATATTTATACAGCAGGGAACAACAGTTTCCACAGCAGCTTTAAGCAAAGGGAGCAAGAGAGTCCAGGTCAACCTGGAAGAGCCTATGGAGATGATAAGTGAATGGAACTCAGTCTAACTGCTGAGAGTCAATAAAGATTTGTCACAGTGATTGATAGGGCCACTTCCTGGGTGGAGGTGTGTATCAAGCAAATGACTTTCTTAAATGGCCCAAGTCCTCTGAATTCTACTTTAAAATATCATTGAATAGCCCACTTGAAGAACCCAGTCCATAGTAGTTCCTGTACATTCCTCAATCCATTACTCTACCTCAAGTTTCGCCTACCATTTAAACAAAATCTATACTATCTCCCCTTCTCCTCCCTTCATTTGGTCCATCATCAGCTCAGCTCAGTGTCTTCTCACTTCTCAGTGTCCTTGTATCTTCACAGGCAACTTCCATCCTACCTACCTATTACCTGCCTACACACACACACACACACACACACACACACACACACACACACACACCTAGCTGATTTCTACCTAATTCTCAAGGATGGTGCATTCCCAAACTTACCACAGTATTACAATTAATATTCTTCTTATTATCTTGTTTATAGACCTGATCTTTCAGTCCAGAGACAAATATGAAAATGATCCCATCTCCAAAATCCGATTCTCAACACCTCCTCATTTCCATTTATGTTTTCTGAGTTTCCCAATATTCTCTGCACAACATTCTTTTCCTTCAACTCATCTAGCATGTTAACAACAATTTTAGTTAGGAGCTGCATCAGTCTGTGATTCAGTAGACTCAGAAACTACTGGCTGAACAAGATTGGGCTCATTTTCCACTCTCTGGCCAGGACCCTTTAGCTCTGTACTCCAGCACTTACAGAGGCTGGATCTTGTGGCTCTTGGAATCAACAATCTTGTTTCCAAGAAGGAAAAGAAAATTCCAAGAAGGAACAAGAAAGGCTAGTAAAGTTTTCTTAAAAAGCTTTCCTATATATCCTCTACAAACTCCAGTTTGTAGTGCAGTCTCACAGTCCCCTCCACCACAAGGGAGACCAGGAGAGGCATTGTTTCAACCAGCACTTGAGGCTGTAAGGAAGGTGAGAAGAATGTTAAGTAGGTAATGTCAAACGGCCAGCCTCCCGTTTCTGAATTACATTTGTGATAAAAGCAAACATTCAGTAGAGTCTAATTGCCTACCAAGCTAAACCAAAATTTACAGCAGTGTTCCACAGCTTTTCCTGGTCTAACCCAGCCGGCATTAGCAGTCCTGTCCTCCGCTCTTCCTCGTAAGTTAATGTGCGAATGAGTCATCTGGGGATCTCGTTAAAATACAGAGATGCTTCAACGGCTCTGGGATGCAGCCTCGGGTTCTGCATGTCTGACAAGCTTGCAGGCGATGCTATGCTACTGGGGAAAGTTGCAAGGTCCTAGAGCCACTGTCCCCAAGAAGTTCCCAGCACTCATCTGGCACCAACTCAAGACATTTTTCCTTGTCACTCTATGGGAGGCGAGGAAGGGGAAGGTGAGGTGCCACCAGCATCTGAGAGTAGAGGTCAGAGTACTGCTAAATATCCTGCCATTCAGCAGCCCGAACAACAGACTCTCTGATCCAAATGACCAGAACTGCTGGGGTTGAAAAATACCGCTCAAGAGATGGGATGGCGTTCCATTATTAGGTGGGTCCCGTACATATCTACCTCTACGTACTGTGTTACCACCGCCTCTCATCTTCCCTAGGGGCACCTCTATCAATCTGCTTCTGAGTCCTTGGCCTCAATCCTAAACACTTACCGCATCTCACCTTCCCTTGGCAGGCTCTGGTCCTCCTTGGAGTTGCCTTACATGCATCTCTGTGCCACACGGAGCCATCCTCAACTCATGATCCAGGAATGCATCGTAGACTGATCAAGGTAGATATCATTCAGTTGTCAGCTTGGTCACCTGCTGTGTTAGTGGAGCTCTTGACTTAACTCTCATTTTTGGAGCCAGCACAGATATAGAAAATAATTATTTTATGCCTTCATTCATAACGTTATGCTAATACTTTAACAAAACATATATAAAGCCTTTCGAAAGTTATTCTCTTTTCATTAACTCAGCATGGTTCTGTCTTTTCCAGGCTCTTCCTTACATACCAAACACAAGTGCAGACTGTAACGCATTCTAGACCTCATAAAACCTAAATGTTATTTCCATGGGCAGGTTTTAAATGCAGATAAAAGAAATGCTTAAAAGTCTCATTCAGGGCCAGTGTCTATCATTAAGCTTTCCCTGATTTTTCCAGAGCCGGGGTTCATGGACCAGAGCTACTTACCTGGTTGGTTGAGATTAAAATGAGTAATAGACCCTCTGTGCCTTCAGGATGGCTCCTAATGCATTTTTCATTAAGTTGAACTCCCACACGGGGCCTCTTCCTGAGGTTCAGACGGAGGTAAGAGAGCTATGTGCTTGCTTGTTTACTAGCATTTAAACAGGGCTGCTCTTTTCTCACAAACCATAACAATTTTCTACTTAACATGATTTCTCGGAAGGTAGAAACACTGTTTATTTGGCCATCTGTTAGGAGAATGCTGATTCATTAGGACAGATTTCCAACCCATTCACTTTTCAGCACTTTAATAAAATATTTTAGGCAAAGGTCAGATGGATAGCATTCTTCCTATAAGCCACCCACATGCATGTGCATATACATGCACACCCATTGTACATGCAGACACAGTCAAGCATACACTAACACATATCTGATTCACATGCTGCCCTATAAGAATATATGCTCATATTTACAGACTAGATACGCACTATTCCCCACATAGAAACACACATATCATACTCACACATCAATCACATCAATATGGTACATGCTGCCATGGTTTGAAATGTGTCCACAGTCTCATGTGTTTGGGAAAGGTTGTGGCACCTTGAGAGGTAGAGCCTTGCTGGAGGAAGGTGGTCACAAGGAGTGGGCCTCCAGGAGGAGTCCTACCTTTTGTAGCACGCAATCTGGTAGCTCTCAGCCTCTCAGATGGGTGTGACTTAGCCTGTTTCCATCTTTGGCCAGTCAGCCATGGCACCTCCCTCATGAAAGACCCTATCTCCCCTCCGGAATAGTAAGCTGCATAAATCTTCCTTTCCCCCTTAAGTTGACTTTGGGTGCTCTCTCACAGCAATTATTAAGAGTAACTGTTGCAAATGCTCATATTTAAATAACTATACCCTCACAAACAAGCACATATACACCTAAAATGATCTAAACAATGTTGCTCCAGTGATATCACGGCCTCATTCCTGAAAGTTGTCACATTTTGGAAAAGATTCCTTGCTAATGTTCATAATTGTTTGGGGATAGGGTGATTACCCTACATTATCCAGATGAGTCCTAAAAGCTACCACAAGTATCTTTACACTATAAGGGAGAGGCAAAGAGAGATTTCATACACAGGGAAGAAAAAGATCATGGGCAGAGAGGCAGAGACAAATGAAGGAATGCTAGTAGACCCTACAAACTGGAAATTCAACAACCCAATACTTCCTTGGTGACCTCCAGAAAATACAACTGTGATACCATGTGAATTTCACCGTAATCTAGTCCCTAAACTGTGAAAGACGGTCTTGTGATTTTAGGACACCATTTTGCACATGTTCTCAGAAGCCTTGGAACGTTTATGCTGTATCCTTAAAATGCATATATGCACACATATACTTACAATCACCCACACTCTGCCATCCATGCATACACACACTCACTCAGTCTTGCATATATGACCATAAACTTACACTTACTCTCACCACACATGATTACACATGATTACATATACAGGTTAAGTAGATTATTACTACAACATCCTCAATGAAAACATTTTTCATTTTTCAAATAAATGAGCAAACAAGAAAAGACAACAAGGGAAATCGAGACAAATGACCAGGGGTGGAAGAGATGGTGGATGAATTTTCTCCACATTTATTCTTCTACATACACGATAATAGCCAGCACTAGATGAAAGTCTACCCTGTGTTAATCCTCTAGGGTAACTGTTTTTCAGGTCCAATCTGATCATTTATACACAGGCAAGAAGCTGAGGAAAAGAAGGATGTATAACATGCTCAAAGCCACTGAATGATGGAGTTGAGCTATGAACTCACGTGCTACTACTGCAAAGGTTACATTCCAACTACTAAGACAGGTCCCTTTTGAGAAATCATGCATCTCCTTAGTACATACCTGTGTATTTTGCTGTATGTTTCAACTATCATTTGCTGATTTTAGCCACGGCACCTGTCAATGCACTAGCATCAGAAGAACTGGGTCATCCTCATCTGAAATCATAGCTGAGTCTGGCAAGAGTCATATCTTGGACTGGCTGAGCCCTCTTTACATGACACACAGCGTGAGACCTTCTAAAGCAGGAGATTTCCTGCTATGTGGACTGAGCACCCCAGAGACAAGTCTATGCCAGCAGCATCTCCACTGGGCTTTCTAGGTGCCACATGGGGTCTCAGGTTCTTTGCTACAACCACAACTTTGAAAATACTATTACCATCTTTTAAACTGAAAAAAAAACTGAAAAAAAATCAACAAACCAGTAATTCAGAACATCAGAGACTCTATATCAACCACCTGGAATGAGGCCTGCCTATATCTCTCCCCATCCTGAAGCTCAGGGAAATTTGCGGAAGAGGGGGCGGTAAGATTGTAAGAGCACAAGGATGGGAGGAGTCATGATATGCAAGATACTCCACACAAGTTAGGGCCAAAGCAATTATAATAGGACTCTGCATGATCTGCGCAATGACCAATATTGTTGACCCTTCAAATTGTAGCATGGACTAAAGGCATTAGGATCCTTAGAAGCAAGGGATTAACAGTCACAATAAAGAGGAACACAAGAAAGAGTTCTAGGAAATGCCACTGAGTCCTTACACCTCATCAGAGAGGAGGACCCAGAGGAAAGTTTGATATACACATTAAAGGATGCTTCAGAGATGGGGGGAGGGAGCACTGGAAGAAAGGGAGGGAGGGGGGAAAGGAAGGGGCAAAGGGGGAGGGAACAGGAAGGTCCAGGGAGTGGTGGAGGGAGGGAGGGGACAGGGGTTCCTATTACGTTTGTATGAGCAGAAAAATAAAAAATAAATAAATAAATAAATAAAATACTATTACCATCTTTTATTTTAGACACATATGCACCATCTGTTCTGATCCATACATCCTAAATCATCCTGTAGGTATTGGGGACATAGAGCTCAGTTGGTAGCTCAAACCCTGGTTTCACTCTCCTGCACCACAAATAATCCTGAATCAGGCATGTTTGTCCACGCTCTAATCCAGATAGTGAGCAGGTAAAAGACGGAGGATCTAAACCAAAGACAAGCTTGGGCCACATGAGACCCTGTCTCATTAAAACGTAATGATAAGTTATAGTCTATGTTGATTTGAACTACAGTATTTCTAATTTAGTCTTCCTGAAAATAAGATCAACAAACGTCTTGCCACAGAGTACAGCTAAGAGCAGCAAATTCTTTCCACACCAGATATTCTGACCATAACAAAAATCAGCTTCACCACAGACAAGAGGGAAATACAGCATATTTCAAAACAAGCATCACAGTGCACTTTTATTCATCGAAGTCCTCACTTAAGAATTTTGTCCTCTAGGTCATCTTGGGCAGTCGGCTGATCTGTCTCCAGCCTAGATCTGTGAGTTTCCAAATCATTACTCTTTAACCATCAGTCCTGTCTGAGCTTCCACACCCAAATCTTGACAGCTTTTGTCAGTCACCTCTCCTCTGATAAGCTTGCTCGGCCCCCGGCTGCTCTAGGGTACTGGGTAAATGGTCTGTGTTGCAACTCGTGTCAGATCCAGTAGGCGGACAACTCGATATTGACAGGCAGTCTCTGGCACTCACCGGAACACCTCAGTCTTTGCCTTTCCCAATTATTGCTCACCAAACACGGTTCTTTCCTGGTCAGCGATCGTACCCTTGCCATGATAAACCAATTCTAGGATACTGCCCTTTGCACCATTCAGAGGGCGACACAAGATGGATGCTTCTACTTCCCCGGCAAGCATGGACCAGGAGGCTTGGCACACACTAGGAAGCAGGAGCCCCTCGCTAGAGGAGTGAGTAGCAAGGAGAGGACAGTCAGGTCTAGCCTGTCCTTGGAAGCAACAGAGCATTGAAACAACAGAGCAATGCATGGCCTCCGTCTCTCTGGGTACAAAGGGATGGTTCCAGAGAAAGTCCAGAACACAGAGCAGTTTTGGCAGCTAAAGCAAGGCAATTTGGGGGGTATATTTTATTTGTGCAGTTTTAATTTTTAAAATAGACAATTAATGTATATGCACACTTGCTGTGACCACCCTTTACCCTTTATCTTCTCTCACTGTTCAAGTGACAGCCTTGAGCCTTGATCAGGGTCAGGAACAGAATCATGCCAGCAGATGAAAATGTCACATTTAGCCAGACCTTTACACACACACACACACACACACACACAAATGTAATTGCTGTTTCTCACAGGAGGACAACAGCCAGGAAATACCACTTCACTGGGAGATAAGCAACAATCCTCCATCTCTCAGTCTGGAATCTTCCTGAAGTACTTCCAAATACAGAAAAACAGCTATGAAAGTAAATGAGAAATAAATGAAAGGAGGTGGCAGCGTCCCATTTCCAGAGGAGGTGTCTTCATGGGGTCACACTACCATCCAAGAGTCTCGTGGGCATGGGAAAATCTCCCCACTCTACTGTGGCCACAATCCTCCCAATATGCTTCAATGAGCTTTTCCCTTTTTCTAAACTGCAATGTTTTATACCACCTGGCTGAACTCCTCAGGTATGTCTGCTCCACCTGAGGGTTTAAAACAGCTCCCAGCTTCCCATACTTCTGCTTTCTCTTGATTTAAAATAGTTACAGTGTTGGGCTGCAGGTGTTTGCTCTTAGAACATTTTGAAATCTATAAATATAATCTGGAATCTGAAGAAAAATGTCGCCACATGATGTTTACCTAATCTGCAAAATGCTAGATGAAGAAGCATTAAACTAATTTGATATGGCAGCCAGAGAAAGGGGATCATTTGTGTTTGATTTCCATCCTTTATCCCTTCATCCTTTCTTCATTCCTTCTTAGATTTTCTTCCTCCTCCTTTATGTGTAGACTTGATGAGAACGCTTTAGGGGTTGGAGTTGTTCCCTCTGCTTTGGAGAAGTCATTAGCATGGGGCCTCTCAGAAAACTAAGGACAATCAAGTTCTCATCCTTTGTGTTTGGAGAAAATCAGCAAAAGCACAGTGCTATACACTGAGATAGTACAGAACCAACATAAATAATGAAAAAGGAGTTACCATTGCATAATCTATACTCATTGAAAAATACATAATGAGAGGATAGCATGTAAAAAATTATGCCAGTGAATTCAATAATTTATATTTTAATGAAAATCCTCAAAAATTAAATTACTTTTTAAAAAAATCTAAAAATGTAGAGAAATTTAGCAAGCTTACGAGGCTTAATAACAGGAATACTGATGTTTTATTTCTTTAAAAATCTTTATTTATCTATTTATTTTTTAGCATGCACACACACACACGTGTGTGTGTGTGTGTGTGTATCAGAAGACACTGTGGGTCCTTGTGGAAGACCGAAGATGACCTCAGGTATCATCTTGACTTGCTTCTACCTCCTTTTTGCTTCACTCTGGAATTTCCCAGGCTCCGCCCACAAGGGTAGGAAATGCAGGCCAGGACTGTTTCTGCCTGGCATTTTTTTTTTGTTTTTGGCCTGACATTTTTATGTGGGATCTGGGATCTGAACTCAGGGCGTTTTGTTTATGAGGCAGTCTTAAGCCCTGAATCATCCCTCCAACCCAGAGGATGTTTGATTTTTTTAATCATACAAATTGAATTACTTTCTACTTCCATAATGCTTTTTTTCATGTATCCATAGTCTACTTCTAAATTTTGGAGAAATTTTTAATCACATTTCCTTTGTTGATTTCTAATTTAGTTCTAATATATTCAGAGAGTATGCCTCGCATAATTCCAATTCTTTGAAAACTAGTACATATGAATGGATATTGTCCAGTATAAATTCTGGTATTGCAAATGTTCCACTGGCATTTGGAAAAAAATTTGTTAAGTCTGTGTTCCTGTACGCTTAGGTTGGACCACCCTATACTGGGACAGGCGAATCCTCCACATCCTTAATGATTCTCCATCTGCTTTAGCCACTAGTGGCAAGAATCCACTTATTGTGTCTGCTTGAACACCGACTTTGCCAAATTTTCTTTTATATATAGTGTGAGTTGAATCACTAGATCTACAGAGATTTAGGACTTTTACTCTTCCATCGGGATTTATGCTGATGATCATGAAATCCCATTTTTTACCTCAGAGTTTATTCTTTCAATTTAATATATACACACTACTGTTTTGTGGTTACTCTCTGGAGTCTCACTTTTTTTCTTTTACCTTCAGTTTACTCTTTTGTCTATCACTCTGATGGAACTTGTAAAAGGCATAAGTGTGGACTTCCAGGTTTTACTCTTTCATTCAGTTTAATCATCTTCCACTTCAATGGATACTATGTAATTGCTGGAGTTATGTCTCATAATTATTTTATTTTCCCACTTGTTTTTTGCTTTGTGGTCTTCTTTATGATAATAAATTACTACTTATTATTCAACTTTATATATAATTGTATATTTTTGAATTATTTTTAGATTATTCTCAAGATTATAGTATGTACCCTTCATTTATGATTACACTTTATCTTTTTTTTGATTATCTTAACCAAATACGTATTCAACTTCCTGAACAATGCCAGAACTTGTAAGTGGTTGGCTCCACTTATTTTGTCTGTCTCTATTCTTCATTCATTTCATGTGAATTTTTTCTAACAAGATATAAAGGATGTAAAATATCACTCTTGTCATTTTTAAAAGAGCCAGTGCTGTGTTACCTTTACACACTTGGATCTTCCCATTGCATTGTTTAGCTTTATTTCTTTGATAACTTTCTTCAGTTTCAGTCAAGGATCACTTGGAATTCATCTGAAGAACATCTGCTTATATCATTTGTACTAGAAATATGCTGATGACAATCTGTTTAGTATTTTCTTTGACTGAAAAGTTTTTATTCAACCTTCAGTTTTGAAAACTTTCTTAGCATATCTTTTTTTGTTTGCAGTTTCATTCTTACAAACCTTTAAACATGTCTCCTGGTTTTCATATTTTCTGATAAAAAGATGACCATTAAGTTTAATCTTACTACTTTTTAGAGTATAGTGTCTTTTTACCTTGTCTACTTTTAATATTTGCCTTTGGTGTCTCTCAACAATTTGATTAACTTTTGTCTTTATAATAGCTCTTCATAAAAAATACTTAAAATCTTATTAAAGTATACATAATTTTAATGTCATTAATCCTCAATATTCCTAAGAGTTAAAGAAAAGTAAAATTGTTCAATTCAAACTCAGATAATTACATTAACATGCCTCAGCAAGAGATTCCTTAGCCATTAAAACTATAATTCTGAAACTCAATTTAAAAAAACGATCTAAAATACTTGTGACAGTTGGAGAAATCATCTCCTTAAGAAAAGCATCAGAGAATATTGAATTATTTCAATTACTATTACTATAAAGTTCATTCTGATTGGTGTCCTCACATAGTTAGCAGTTCTTGGGTTTCAATGAAATATAAGGGCAAACAGCAGTGTTCCTATGCTTAACGGGAACACAGAAAAGGGTTCTGGAAAATGCCACTGGGTCCTTGCACCTCATCGGAGAGGAGGGCCCAGAGGAAAGTTTGGCATGCACATTAAAGGATGCTCCGGGGATGGAATGGGGAGGCATTGGGGTATGGGGAGGGAAGAGGGAGGGGAGGGGGGCACAGGAGAATAGGGTTTGGAGGGAGGGGGGACCGGTGTACCTGTTAAGTTTGTATGAGTAGAAATAAAAAAGAAGAAGAAGAAGAAATATAAGGGCAAAAGTGTATGGCTGCTCCTCATACAGATTATGTATCTGGGACTTTGCCCAGTGCTAAAATGCTATTACAACACTGATTAATACTCATGGCTCTTTCAAGGTCGCTTATGAACATATAAAAATAGTAAATGCTTTGAATTATCAAATGAGAATAATTTCAGCTGACATCAAACAAGGCGAACTATCAATTTGTTATTTCAACTCTCATATTTCTCCCTGTCTCTGTCTGTGTTTGTGTGTGTGTGTGTGTGTGTGTGTGTGTGTGTGTGTGCGTGTGTGTGTTTGTGTAGGGGTTTATGTATATGGAGGCCAGCATTGGTTATTTTCCTCCATCACCTCTCCACCCTATTTTTGAAACAGGTTCTTTCACAAAACCTGAAGCACATTAACACAGGGACTAGGCTAAAAGACCAACAAGTCCCTGTGGATCTTCCTGTCTCTACCTTCTGAGAAATGGGATGACTGATGTACACTGCTGTGCTCAGAATTTTACTTGTGTTCTGGGGATTAAAATCAGGTCCTCATGTTTGCACGGCAAGCCTGTTCCTAGCTGAACCATCTCTAAAGGCTTCAACTGCTATTCTTAAAATAAGTATCTTCTTATAGTTTATTCATGGCTGAATATTTTGCATGCTTGCATAGTTATTAGTAATTTTAATACTTAAAATAACTCTTGAGTATTCTGTTTAATTTCAGACCATGTCATAGAAATAAGATGGCTTTGCTATGCTTCGTGGAAATAATCCTATTTCAGAAAGTTGAGAAGGAGTTAAATAAGTTAATAACCATAAAGGACTTTTAAAAAATATGAGTACATGTTTAATGGCTTATTGTGTGCAATCTGTCATCATTATTGTTCTACTTTAGCATCCTTATGTACAAGATAAAAATGTACTAAGTGAAATGTAAGTAGGTAAATTCACACTGGACAAGTTCCGGAAGGGGCAACACTGGTGACTGTGAAGCAGCACGACGTGTCCCTGCTCAGCTCACAGTGATGTGCCATAGAGACAGATATGTTGCCTACTAAAAAAAAATCTATAGATTATATAAAAACAATAAATTTAGTTCATAACTCCTTATAATTCACATATTTTGCTACTATAAAAACTCATTTTTCTAAAAGCAGAAACATCTATAATTTGCCCTAAAATTTCTCATGATTCCCATTGCATTTATGAAACTCGAAACTCTTTATTTGAAACTTATCTCTAATTAAGGACTTTCACATTAAGCTCTCAAGTAGGTATGACAGTGGTATCAAGTCGAAAGTTGGGAGGTTGTGGCAGAGCAACTGCAAACTTGAGGCCAGAATGAGCTACATAAAAGACCTGGACTCAAAAGAAACAGCTTGCTAAATACTGAGTGTCAAGAGTTCTGACATATTCCGCTCAAGGAGGACACCTAAGGTATTGGTTTTATACTAGATGACATGTTACCAAAGCATCATTACCAAGTTAAGTTTAATGAAAAGATTATGAAAAACAATATCCAGAACAATGCCTGTAATAGCAACTTAATAATTGGTCTCAAAAGATAAGTTAATGGGAAAACAGAAGGGGAGGGGCCAGGGCCTGTCATTCGGGAAGCAATGGGCAGAAGTGCTCTCTGTGTGTGGTTTGTGAAGAGATGGAGAATGAGCCCGAAATGTAAGAAGGTGAATTTCCATTCAGCACCAGACAACTTTACAGTGAAGATACTTGTCTAAAAATACAATAGACTACCTCAAAAGAAACCTTGAGTTTTAAAAATGTGCTAAAGAAACTGTCTAGGATCTTTAGAACTGTATTCATTTCTGTGTAGTTTTGATGAATAGAAAGGGAGCTGAGAGAATATGTAAAGCAGAGGGCAATAGTTTAAAACCAAATTCTGACTCAATCCCTTTATGGATAATCATGAATATGGAGTGTTCATGGGCATAGTCTCCAAATGCTTTCCAGATTGTAAAAAGAAAATTGAAGTCCATAAAGAATTTTTACACATCTTAATACATCATGCATTCGCAAAGAAAAAAGAAGCTTTCTAAGCTCTCCAAATAACACAAGTGACTTGTTAGCTCTACATCTAAAACTTATGCAAACAAAGCAATAGTCTGTCATCAAAAACTGAAGGTCAGCTTTAATCTCATTCTTTTAAAAAAGATCGAAATTCAAACTGATGGAATTCTGTGGCCTTCACAATTCCATTTTATACGAACTTCCTGGGTGTTTTTAATTATTCCAGTGCATATTAAAAGGCCAATTACAAATGGTTGAGTTAAACCACAAAGGATATCTGCTATGATTAAACAAATAGTCCCTATTCCTGGGTGCTCACAACCAAGACTAGGTCATGAAGTCAAGACAAAGACCAAACTATCTCAAAGATATAGTTACCACATTCCCCAAGACATAAAGATTATTATCGAAGCCAATTAATGTTCCCTTTTTATGAGCTTGTATATTACCTGCGAGCACACATTTATGACGGACTTTCACTCCCCAAAGCTCTGGAGCTGCAGATGTGTTTGTAGCAGTGCAACCAAGCCATACATGAGCCCTTAAAGAACTCACGTTTTCCAATTGCAGAGTTCAAGTCAATGAAGCACCTGCCACTCTACCTGAGACTGTGGTGGTGTTTCTACAACTGGGGAGGATGTGTTCTGTACATGTACAGGGACCACGTTCTGCTCATGGGAAACACTGATGAATAAATAGCCAAGGCACCATGTTCTCTGGTGGGCTAATTTTGAGTGATTTCTGCTCTGCTTTCCAAAGATCTCTAATGGCACCATGCTCCAAACTCCAAAAGCAGTAGCTAGCTCATTCACCACGCAGTTGACTTCCTTCCATACCCTTTTACTAATATTTCCTGGGATTTTGCTACCTAGGTAACTACCTGTTCTCACATCAGATGTCAACTTTGGGGAAAATCAACTTGAAGGAGTACTGCACCATACTTTACTATTGGAGGGGATTTGCTGTTATATTTATTTTCCTGATATTTATTGTGCTCATTATATTTTTTAAAAAATATTTTATATAATTTTTGAAAGAGAGAGAGAGAGACAAAGAGAGAGAGAGAGAGAGAGAGAGGGGGAAAGAGATGTATGTGCGTACCATGTGGGTTTCCAGGGATTGAAATCAGGTCACCATTCTTGCAAGAAGGCACCTTACCTACTGAGCTAGCTCATTGACATCTTAGTTGTATTTTTAAACTATAGAAATAATATGCATACATGAATATGTATAAGCTCCCACATTCAATAGGATAGATAAATTTTACTAATACAATGATGAGTAAAAAGGGAGTGTGCAGAAAGATGGATGGACATAGAGTTTTGAAGTCCAGAATGGATGATGTTTTAGGAAGAGAATGTAGGAAATGAACAATTAGGAGCATTTCTAAATAGTGTTTCTGGGACGAAGCTACAGACACATTCAATTTGTGCTGATCTGCAATGCTCTGCTCTTATTTGTGAGCTCTTTTGGTGTGCCTAGTCCATTTCAACAAATCCTACTTTTAAAATTAGAGTCAAAAATTTCTTCCTCAAAGTAGAGGACCAGTCCACCGACTTGATTCCAGTTCAGTGGAATATGTTTTCAATGATAACAGCCTGCACCCTGGGCTTTTAGGAGAAAGCGCCCACAAGGACAGTGTCGTGTCCAGAGCTAAGATCATTGTCTCCACCAGTGCCTCCTCTGTCCCTAGCACAGATGACAAGGACAGAGCTTACCCTCAGGAGCTCTGTAAAGACAAGTGGTGGTGAGTACACATTCAGGCCAAGCTAGGAGAAAGGTTGCCGCCAGAGAGGCTATGATGACCTTCAGACCATCATCCCTACATGCCAGTATAGGGTTTCTCCATTGTCTCTCCAAGGCCCAAACCTCCCAAAGCATAAAGAGACTCAAGAGCAAGAGACCCTGCAATGCATTCCTGCAGGAGCCCTCCGCTGCGAACAGCACTTTCCACTTAAATCTGAAAGTGTCCGGATTCCCAGATGACACTGATGTGCCCAGGTCACGCCTCGGGCTTAGGATGGGGCTAATGTCTAGGGTGGAGCCAGACTGGAATTTAAGGAAGACTGGGGCCCTTCTGAGGGCCTGTGTATTTCACTGTGTCATGTAAATCCCTGCTGCGGTCCTCTAATGTGTTCCTGTCTCTGATCAGCTTCCGGAAGTGGTCAGCCTGTGGCTTCAACTGGATCGAGGAGTCCTGTAAGCCACACACCCTGTAGAGTCCTGCACAAGTCTCCTGCTGGCTCCTGGAAACTACACAATACCATCAATCTTAGAGCCTCTTTGATATATATAAACTCTGCCTGTTTTGGTCTCTTGGGCAATATTTCACTCAAGTTGGGGAAGGAAAAGGAGAGGAAATAGCCCATGGTCACAAAGAGTAAAAGGTCACCTTGGGCTAGTGTTGCAGTTCACCTGCATGGTTTCTGACAAATGACCATCAAACGGCTTAAGGGAACAAGGGGTTTGTTTTCTCTTATGATTCTGGTTACAGTTCTCAATTCAGCTTGACAGGAGAGTTCACGCCAACACCATGACTAAGGGGATTGGCCACACCATGTCTATGTAATGGATGAGAAGGGACAATCCTTACTTGCCAGACCAGCATGTCTAGCCAAGTGTACACAAGGATGCCAACTCTGTCAACCAGATGTCTGTATTTTATCCCAGGGCCTAGTCCCACCCACCATGGGCTGGGCCTTCTCCATCAGCTAGACACATCCCCTTGCAGGTTTGCTCTGGGGCTAACTCAACCACTGATTCTCTACAAATATGCCAGAGCCCAAACCTTCAACTGTCAAGTTGACACCACACAAGGGTGATACTTGACACAAAAACATAGCACTTTCAAACTATAATCTTCAATCTTTGTCCCATAGATGTTAAAAATTATCCTAAAATTAAAAATACATTTCATAGACAAATTTAAAATGTTCTCTCATTAAAACTCCAATTTTCAGTATTACAACAATGGGATTGATATTTTCAAGATTATTAAGATATAAGTTTTCTATCCATTTCAATGCAAATAATTTTTATCATCTATCTATGTATCTTTCTATTTATCTGTCTATCCATCACCAACATCATCATGTTCCTGACCTATGTAGCAGTCATCTGTTTCCCTTTTCTGCTATTATCTAATAAATGGTTATAATTTTTGAAAAAAAACTTCAATTCCAACATTATAAAAGTTCAAAGTTTCTTAACTTTAAGAATCTTAAATCAGAATAAGTTTAAAACTTTAAAACATACAAAACATTAAAACAGAAGGATCTTGAAATAATAAGAAAACATTAAAAAGATCAAAGTCCCGAAAATCAAATACTGCATCCTTACTTCAGTGTCCATCTTCCACTGCTCACAATGTAGTCAAGGCGGCTCAAAGATTCCAGGCATTCCTAGTCCCTGTTTGCAGCTCAAAGTTGTAAAAGCAGAGTTCCTTGAACCAGACTGAATCTCCACTCACAGCTGTCCTCAGCAGCAGTCACACAGTTCTGGCATCTCAAATACCACTTTAGGTTCACCTCTGTAGTTATAAGGTTCACCTTTCCTTACATGAACTCTACACCTGCCACTTGGTGCCAAGCTTTTGCTGCTCTCCATGAACCCCATAATCGTATACCAAAACCAATATCACCTGGTTTCAACCTCCAAAGTGAGGTTGGTCCACTTGAGCCACAACTGTACCAACTTTAGCACGTTGACTCTGGAAAAACCTTTTTGCTAGGCAGTCAAACTTGCAAAGGGCAAAAAGCAGCTTTAACGTGGGCTTTCAGCCCCTGAAGGTATCTAGGTTTTCAAACCACAAACTCTCCATAAGGTGGTTTTCATATCTTCCACCATCCCAATGCAAGTCACTAGGTTTTCCTTCACTGATACTCATTTCTCCAACAGCAGCGGATATTCTGCTCCCTGCCCTTTCAACAGCCAGAGCTTTATGACTACCAACACAGCTCTCTTCTACCAAGCAAACCAGTCTATCATCTTTAAATTCAACTTCACCGAAGTACTTGTTCCCCACATCACAAATTGGGCCCAAACAATTCACAACTCTCCACTGGCATTATTGAATTGGCCCACTAAACTCTGAAGAACAGTATTTATAATCCACAAAGTGAAAAGTCTTCAAACGTTCCAAACTTTGTCCAGCAAAACTCTCCAAAAGCCACAAAATCCACATAGTCAGATTTATCAGCAACACCCCACTTCCCAGGGACCAAATTCTGTTGCAGTCAGCCTGCATGGTTGCTGATAAATGACCATCAACTGCCTTAGGGGAACAAGGGGTTTGTTTTCTCTTATGATTCCTGGTTACAGTTCTCAATTCAGCCTGACAGGAGAGCTCATGCCAACACCATGGCTAAGGGAACTGGCCACACCATCTCTATGTAATGGATGAGAAGGGACAATCCTTACTTGCCAGACCAGCATGTCTAGCCAAGTGAACACAAGGATGCCAACTTTCTCAACCAGCTCTCTGTATTTTATTCCAGGGCCTAGTCCCACCCACCATGGGCTGGGCCTTTCCCATCAGCTAGACAATCCCCTGCAGGTTTGCTCTGGGCCTAACTCAACCACTGATTCTCTACAAATGTGCCCAGAGGTCAGACCTTCAATTGTCAAGTTGACACTGGTGCCTCACTATGACACCTAGGCTAGGGCTGTGTGGGCAGTACTAAGAGAAACCAAGGATGTTTGGCCAGCTCAGGGTCAAGTTACAGGTTCCAAGTGCCACCTGTGTTCTGGAGCATCCTACTCTGCTGCTGCAGGTGCTGGGGACAAGCAATGGCCCAGGTGTTCCTCTCCTCCCGCCATAGGCAAGGGCAAGAAGCCACACCACTGCGTATTTGAATTTTTTTAAACTATTTTATTTAGTGTGTGTGTGTGTGTGTGTGTGTGTGTGTGTGTGTGTGTCAGAAGGCACTGTGTGTTCCTGTGGAGGACTAAAAGTGACTTCGGGAATCATCCTGGATTGCTTGGACCTCCTTTTTGCTTCAGGGATTTCCCAGGCTCCGCCCACCAGGGCTCGAAGTACAGGCCACCATCATTTCCACCTGGTGTTTTTTCACATGGAATCTGGGATCCAAACTCAGGAACTTCTGCTTGTGAGGAAATGTCTTAACCCCTAAGCCATATCTCTAGCCCTATTTTCCTATTTTTAAACTCTCTAATAATCAGCATTGAAATTTTGCTATGCATTTTGGGAAAATGAACTGAATTTCAAAACCATCCCAAGTTTTTCTATCCACCAAAATCTGATTCTTCGACCCCTCCCAAGGTTGCCTGACTTTGCTCCAAGGCTGAGACCAGTGTAGAAGATACCAAGTCTCCAGGGAGAGGCAGTGCCATGCTGAGATTTTTTTCAAACGCTTGTGCGTAACAGCATGTTCTCTCTTTACCTCCCTTGCTTCCCTGCTGGCTGTGTCCGGTTTGGACGTTGGGAGTTCGACTATCCAAAGGAAATAAAGTATTTTCGTATCAAACTATATTATAAAAATACTGCTAAATAATTCACTTTGAAAAAATGTAGCTAAAATTCTGTACTTCTGTTTATCAACCTCAAAAATTAATTTCTTCTCAATTTTGATTTTTTTATCTTAGATGGCACAAAACTATATAAACATATTTTAACCCAAATGCAATATGTTCTAATTTATTCTTTCCTCTCGGAATCTCAGTGAATAGGCCAACCATAATTATTCCTGAATATATTGACTTTATTGCTCACAAACTGGTGATCATTTAACATTTTAGAAAAGGCAAATCCTGAGTGATGTTCAATTAACGCTTCAGATTCAAATGTTTCCCAATCTCACATATGGCCCTTGTAAAGCGTTGGCACACCAACACTGTCATCTTTTCATCTCAGAAAAGGCTTAAGAAGTCAACAGCTATCTTAGGAACAGCGAATTCTACCCTCCTACAATTTTTAAAAAGGGATATCTACAAAATAAAAGAGACATTTGCACTATATTGCTATGAAAATATTGCACAGAGATGGAAAGTAAGTTTTTATATATTGTTAGCAACGTTTGCAGCTTGTTCTTCAATTCTATCATAACAAAATAAGTTATGCCCCAGAAGAGATTTAATTCAATTTTTGTACTGATTAAAGTCAAAAGAAGAAATTTTCCTCAGGGGAAAAAAAAAGAATTCTATTGTTTCCTCAGAGAAATGTTCCTCTCTTTCTCCTCTTGTGAATGCATTCTCTTTGCAGGGTCATTTGAATTCATAGCCTGCAGTCTCCCTATCTTTGGGAGGAGGGTTTCCCAAGAGCTTCTAGGGTGTTGGAGCTTGCAAACTGAAGGCACACATCACAGATCTCTGTAAGTAGTTCTCAACTTGACACGCCTTCCAACATCTGGAGGTCTCACTACAACACCAGCCACCTCTGACCCAGTGCATCTGTGGAGGAGAGACGCCTTCATTTATGACAGGTCATTGGGGCAGTGATGAACATCGTGGTTCAAAGGCACAGACTGAGGCTCCACATTTGATTTCTTTGTATTCACCAAATGGTTTTCCATTTGCACACACCTCCAAGATCGCCGTTTCTGTGAGACTCTTCTGATAACTTTCCTATTAAACAGAGGGTCTGGGACAGCATTGCAGCAAGATGCTCATTTTTAATTCCATTGTCTTTATTTAAATAACGATGCACTTGGTTCTATAGGATTTTTAAAATACGGTGACTCAAAAATATAATCCCAGTACTTTGAAGATCAAGACAGAAAGATTGCCACAACTTCAAGTCCAGATTGGACTACATAGCGAGTTTGAAGCCAGCTGTGGAAGCTGTTAGACCCTTTATAAAATAAAACAAAATACTTAAATGAATAATGGTTCACAGAATCTGATCTTTCCCTTCATTGTCATTACTGCCACCATCTGTTTTCTAGGGGTATCATAGTTCTCTGAAGAACACCTCTAGTTAGACATTTGTTTTGGCTACAGGGACTTCTCTTTTCATTCAGAGTCTCCCTATGTAACCCAGGTTAGCCTCAAAACCATGACCCACCTGTTTCTCCCTCCTGGTTGCAAGATTTTGTTAGGACTCAGCCCATTACACCCAGAATGTCTTGATTATGGCCCAAACATCTATGGAACCTCATCTGCATCTTTACTCTTCTTAGTGGCATCACACCCACACCGTGTCATGTTTATTTCGTTGTTGTTCAGTCTCTTAACCACAATTTTATCCTAAGACTCAAACCCTCTTTGTTGAATAGCAACCACCTCCTGCCTCTCCACATTCATTCACCGCCCCATTTTTTGTCACTTAAGAAATGATTCTGAGCAGCTTCTCACATCTATTACCTGGTAACAAAACTGTCTATCACTCAGCTGCTTTCCACAGCTCATTCTGCAAACACCTCGCTCTCTCTATCCCAAGGCCTTGACCTTCCTTT
The DNA here is from genome assembly GCA_023101885.1 of Typhlomys cinereus. Taxonomy (NCBI): domain Eukaryota; kingdom Metazoa; phylum Chordata; class Mammalia; order Rodentia; family Platacanthomyidae; genus Typhlomys; species Typhlomys cinereus. The sequence goes on along the minus strand of JALPQD010000022.1, from coordinate 5,187,555 downwards.
CAAAATAAGCTCTCTCCTTTGAGATAAAAGCTCTTAATGTGACTTAATATTGATCTTTCCCACAAAGCAATTCCAGATAAACTACATGTCACTCAACATCCCATTTTGACTTCAGCAATATTCTGTGGTGGTCCACACAACTTTCCCATGCCTGCATGGAAACTCTCATGGTGATTTTCTGATGCATATGTTGACTGTTTCAGTTGGATTAAATATCTCTGAGAATTGTTCCCTGCTTCCTTTGCTGTTGGTACTATGTACAAGCTTCTGAGTGCACACTATACTTGTATAATTTGCACTTTTTATTTAATAGAATAAACCATTCGTGCATGAATGAACTGTGGCTAATATATTCCATCTAACCTTCTAATTCTGGTCATAAATTCTATAACTGCATTAATAAGGACAATTGTCTTATTAAAAAAATGTAATTTATCTGCATCTATAGTAAAAGTTTTAAGTCATGAATATAAAAGCTTTAGGTCAAAACTCAAGGTTTCAATAAGCACAGATGGATGATCAAATTATAACAGAGAACAAAAATCAAATAGGTATGTAAATAGATAGGTAGATACAGAGAGACCAACAGATGGATAAGTAATCCTGCCAAGATTGAAGAGAAAGGAATCACAGCAAACATATTGGGTACTGGATATGTGCAGTAGCGATAGAACAGAACAAAATCTAGAAACAGCTTCATTAGATTTCTGTCATTCTTAATCTTCAAAGCAAGGAAATATAAGCTCATTTTATTCAATTTTAAGTGATGATGAATTAAGCTTCTTTATATGTTTGTTACTTTATTTTCTTGAATGTGCATTTTGTGCATCCTACATCTGACCAGGTGATCTTTCCTACCTCTAAAATACAAGTGACATAATGGAGGGAAAAGTAAACCACAAAGCCATGGGCCTACAGCATATCTTAGGATCAGAAATGGAATGCCGTATATAAATAGGGACTCATCAGATAAAAAACAGTCTGCACTACTTCCTTCAGGGTATTTGACGATGGCCAAAAGGAGTGAAATATGCTAGAATAAGGAGAAAAGAAGAACCAGTTTCATAGTTTCTGTTTCAAAATGGGATAAAGGAGATGTTTCGTAGGCTATGTGGGAGGGGCTAAAAACAAAGTAATAGTAGTTACAGAAAAGGGAAAACTAGTGGAGAGAGATAGGGCTGTTGGACGAAGGAAACACTGAGCACTGATCAGGACGCATTCTTAACATTGAGCATAAACAACACATAAACCCATGAATCAACATGTTATTCTGACCTACCCTGAAGCAGAAGGTCTTCCTGCTCTTTGCCTCATAATTCATATTTGTGAAATGCTGAACATTTTGGCAACTGCTAAGATACCAAGCATGTGACTTCTTGCTCTGATATGTTTCCCAACAATGCTCCTTGACCAGATGGTCTCCCTTTCCCATCCATGACGCTCAAGCATACGCACATGACTCTGGCAGCTAGGAGACAAGACTGTGGGCGTCTAATTCCACCCTCTCCCTCAGAAACGTGGACATAGTATAAAACTAGAGGAAACTATCAAAGGGTCAGACTGTGTACTCTTTAAGCATAAAGAATAGAAACTTAAGAAGTTATCTCCAGAAAATAATACAGGACTGTGGATGTGAATCAGTAGGTAAAGTGCTGGCATAAGCATGTAGAAGCTTATAAAAGATTGTATAAGCCCAAGGATCTGAGTTCAAATTCCGAACACTTACATAATGTGTGATAGGGCAGCATGCATCTGTGATCTGAGTCCTTACAGCAAGAACAGTGGAAGCAGAAGAACTACTGGAAACTAGTGAAGCGTATTAATCACAAAGCATAAGTGACAAGAAACAGACTCAAACAACATCAAAGGTGAGGACTGACATCTGAGGTAGCCCTCTTACCTCCACACATATGCTATTGTACAATTCACACTCATGCCTCAAACCCACTAACTTGCCTCCACATGTATCTATCCTACACACACACACACACACACACACACACACACACACGAAAAGAGTCTCATGAACAGGTTTTCTATGTGAACTTTGAACTTTCCTTGCTCTGTCTCCTCTGAAGGCAAGATGCTCTCTCTTCTACAGCTGTCTATTACTTAGCACCTGGATTCATACGATGATAGCACTCGGTTTGTTCTCCCTCAGTTAGCTCGGTCCTCAAGACACTCCACCAAAGCCAATCTGACTCTGAATCCTTATGAGTCTTTCCTTTTTTTAGAATATTATATATTAAATGCACAAATGTGTGATTTTTTCCCTGAGAAGATATGAACACTATGGAAATGAGTATGAAGGCCTCTGAAACTTTTACTAATAGAACTTCTGTATGATCCCTGGGGATTTATAACCATTAGTATAAAGCTTCCTAAATCATTTACTTAGGTTTTTCTTAGCTCAAATTCAAGAAAATTTTAATTGACTTAACTATCGAAATGATTAACTATGATTCAATCCATGATTTGTGAGCCTGTTCAAGTGAGAATTAATCTAAACCAATTGTGGTATATTAGTTACTTTTCTTATTGTTGTGAACAAAGGATCTGGCATGGAGTTACTTGAGAGGAAAGGTTTCATAGGCTTATAGTTGAAGTCCACCACGATGGAGAAGATATGCCAGCTGGAATATCAGGGAGCTGGCCACATTATACCCACAGTTATAAGGAGAGAAAGGACAGGAAATGTGGCCAGTTCAGCAGATCTCAAGTTCCCAGTGATTCACTTCCTCTAGCAAAGCTCCACCCCCTCCCCAGGGTCCCGCATCCTCTTCAAAGTGCTAGAAGCTGGGGACCAACTCTCTACACATGAGCCACCTGAGATCATTAACTTTCAAATCACAGTGTATGGCAATGAGTTCTTGGTTGTAGGATATAAAATAGAATTGTCCTAGAGAACTGGAAAAAAATAATGTGTAATCAGCCTGGCAGGTGCTCAAATGGTTGACTCATCCAATGTAAGATGGCTTCCAAGACATAGAGAGCTATTATTTCTGAGCCAGAATAATAGAAATTATGAGTCATAATAAAGAAAGCAATAACTAATATTTCTTTTCCTAAACTGAGATGCCAGTGGATTGATACAGAAAAACAAAAAGATGTCCTAAGACAACCTCATTAAACTTTGAAAGTGAATGATTTCAAGAATATGAGAATAATTCCATTTCTGCTGATATAGAATATTTAAGTTTGTTTTGCCAGCTGACTAATCCCAAAATCATGGTTAATAGTACAAAAAGGAAAGCTATAAGCAATCACAGTAAGTGTCTGCACAGGCAATAAGGCTGAAGGAAAGACTATGTAAAGATACACTCCTAAGGACTGTAATATCAGAATGTATAAGAAAGCACAGAAAAATGTATGTCACCTTTAGAGGAAACTTAAGATTTATTCCTTCTCATTCTACCTCTGGCTTCTGGGGCTGCAACATCTGGCCACAGGTGAATATTCTAATTTACATCAATTACAATGAAATTAAGCTACAGTTTCTCAGCTGCACTAGTCATATGCAGGTGACCATGTTTCGCATGAGGGTAATGGTAACAACATTCAGCGCTTTGTGTGCGTTGTCATGAGTATCAAGATAATATACACAATTATTTTCCCAAAACATTAGAGATCAATCTGTAACAAGCATTCTGATAAGGTTCAAAAGTTCATCTAGAAAATATATTTGGAAGAATCATAAAAACACTTTAAAAAAAAAAGAATGAAGGAACTTGCCCTGAAGTAGTTTAAAAATATATATGGAAATCTGCTATAATTACATGCTACAAATGTTGAAAGTAATAGAAAAATAGATCAATGTGCAATTAGACTGGAAGGAAATATATTTAAATATACATTGGAATTGTAATATAAAATGTATCACTTCAAATTGCTAGTAGTGGAATACTAGCAATAAATTTTAGAAGAAAATAATGATTAGCAACTTAGTTCACATTAATAAAAAATTTTCAGATACCATTAAAGATCTAAGTGCATTTAAAATAAGTTAATCATCTTGATGTAAGAAAGATGGAAGAGACTACTTAAAAGAGACATGAGGCCATGAATAATAGGCATAATTATAAATAAAATGTGGGGAAAAGTGTAAGGTAAAGAATTAAACTTTCAAATTAAAATGACTTTCTAGATGTGCATAATAAATGAAAGAGGCCATCATCCACAATAGCATTATCATTTCTTAAATATCGAGGAGGGAATTCTAAAAGAAATCCAAATCAAGCAGAAAAGCACAGTTGCCCAAAGGCAAGAACATATTACAGTCAAGATTTCACTGAACAGTAATAAAAATTGACTGTATAATTAGCCACAAAATTAACTATGAATTTTGAAAAATAGGAATAGTACATAGTATTTTGAACATGAGGCAGCAAAAGTAAAAAAATCAAAGTTTAAATTTAAAACCTCAAATAAATAGAAACTTCATGAGACAAAACCCAATTGTTCTAAAGAGTTTTAAAGGTAAAGGAGAAATCAAAGCTATAATTATAGACTATTTAGTTACAAAGATAGTGAGGAATTTCTGGTTCCTGATACATGAAGAACTAGCTTGCACTGATGGAAATAAAAGAACACACTTCAGTAGAGAAATTAGGGCACAGTCATGTGCTGCATAGAAGTATCGAGACATCTGTTGCAGCTCTCATTTCCCTTGGAACTGCACAGGTTTGATCTTGCTAGTCAAGGAGGATATAGGGACTGGCAGTTAGAAGGTAACCAGCAAACCGGAGATTGACCCCTCTCACTGCTGTGTCCTACTCCTATTCTTCCATCTACCTTTGAGTCTCTTCTTATATTAAGATCTTCCTTTAAACAGTCTTTTATCTTTGGTTAGGAGATAACCTCAACAAACCTATTAGGATGTAGCCAAGAGCAGTGCAGGGAAAGCAAAACTGAAAACAACAACAAACCAAAATTCAGAACACCAAAGACCCTGCACTATTCACCCAGAACCAGACCAGCCAAATTTCTCCTCATCCTAAAGCTCAGAGAACCTTGTGGAAGAGGGGGTGGCAAGATTATAAGAATCTAAAGATGGGGAGGACCAATGATATGCAAGATACTCCACACAATTTAGGGCTGCAGCCACAGAGTGATTGGACCCTGCCTGATCTGCACAATGGCTGACATGTCAACCCCCCACCCCTAACCCTCCCCACACCCCCACCAAGTCTAGCACAGATCACAGGGGAGAAGGCTTCAGACACTAGGATCATTAGAGGTAAGGGAATAAACAGACAAAATAGAGTTTCCATACTAGTGGGCAGCCCAAGAAGAGGCCCCAAGCTATATCACTGAACCCTCACTAGTGTAGACGACTCAGAGGGAAATTCAGCACTCACATAAACAGATATGGCAAAGATGGGAAGGAGAAAGCAGGAAGCACCAAGAAAAGAGGAGGGAAGGAAAAAGAGTGAGAGGGAAGGAGGGGAGGGTGAAGGGGGGAGATTGGACTGCGGAACAACAGGGGAGAGGAGAGGAGGGAAGGAGACAAGTAGGGTACCTATTAAGCTTATATAACTAGGCAAAAAAAAGGAAATAAAAAAGTAGCTCATCAAAAAAATGTTTTTAAACTATGAAGTAAAAAGGAGTGAAAGGGAGGAGGTGGAGAGATGACTCAGGGGTTAAGCTGAAGGACCTGAGTTTAGATCCCAGATCCCACATAAAAACACCAGAGAGAAATGGTAGTGATCTGCAGTTCCCAGCTCTGGAAGGTGAAGTGTGGGAAATCCCAGAGTAAACCAAAAAGGAGGCAAAGTTCCTCTTGACTCTTGAGTCTCCACATGTACACACAGGGCCCTCCAACACACAACCACACACACACACACACATACAAAATAATAAAATAAACATTGAAAAAAGAATGAAAGGGGAAAGGTTGGATGCAAAGACTCTCTTGCAGAATATCAAAGCAATATTCTTCTGAAATATCTCATCTTATTTGGATAGGGAAGAAGAACTCACATTGATCTCTTTTCTTGAACTCCCCAGAAAGTTTATTACTAATATTAAAACTTGCCACATCTTTTCACATATCATAGAACATAGAATCATAATCCCATGGGAAGATGACCTCATAGGCAAAAATAGTCAGTCATCCCAGCTTGTATGACAAATTAATCCACAAAAAGGTGTCTATTTATGTGTTCTTGTATTACCACATGCTTCTCTTACAAGGTAACCAAAATTTTTCTCTCAATGATATATAATACATAGTCTAAGTTCATTCCTCTCAAGTATGGATAAAGACTCACCTGAGACAAAAGATGAATACAACAGAAATGATGTCAGGTGTCATCTACCTAAGGCTTGGCCAAGAAAAGAACAAATCACTGTTGGTTTTCTCTCTCCCTCTGTCTTTTTCTTCTTTCCTCTTTTCTTTCTCTCTGTTCTGTCCCTCCTTCACACAGAGTTAAGGACTATAGAGCTTTCCTAGGTGTGGTGGCCCTCACCTGCAATCCACCTCTTCAATTTAAGAACTAGGCTTGCAAGGAAAGTCAATTTTTTTTATAAGATCATATCTACAAAGGGTGGGGTTTTCCCCATTGAACACATTTCCTGTTATCCAGCTCTCTTTAATTGGGCTAATCTCTCTCTCTCTCTCTCTCTCTCTCTCTCTCTCTCTCTCTCTCTCTCTCTCTCTCTCTGTCTGTCTAAAGGGATTTATTCTCTTAGGATGGTCTGCTTACAGTTCCTCGTCCAGCTTTGCAGAGAGCTCATATCAACACCAGGCCCAAGGGAACTGACCACACCATCTCCACATAAGGGGCTAATTTCTTTAACAATTACCGAGGTTTCTTCAGCTGACTTGTCTACAAAATGGTTCCTTTCACATTTCTCATATTTTACTGCTCTGCTTGCTGCTCTCTGGCAAGTGCATACTATAGTATAAAGTCAGAAGGGTACGCAATAATCATGACAGAGCCTGAATGGTATCTTTCTTATTTATTAGCTTACATATGTTGAACCATCTTGAATATCTGGAATGAAACTTGATCATAGATTATGCAATTTTTAGTGTCCTTTTGAATTCATTCTGCAAGTGATGGTTGAGAATTTTCACATCTGTATTCATCAGGGAAATTGATCTACAGTCTTTTTTCTTTTATCCTTATCTGGTTTTGTTATCATGCAGAATGAGTTGGTGGTGTTTCTATCCCGTTGTATGGAATAAATTCAGGAGCACTGCTGTGAATTCCGGTGGAATTGAGCTGTACCTCCATCTGGTTCTGAGCTTTTCTGTGTAGAGAGAACTGCTTCAATCTCATTGTTCCTCAGAGATGTTCAAGTTTTTTACGTCTTATTAATTTCATTTTGGTAGGCCACGTATGTCCAGGAATTTATCCATTTTGTCTAGATTTGCTATCCTTTTGGAATATGTGCTTTCACAGTGACCCTCTGCCTTCATTGATCTTTTGTTATACACAATCTTCTTCAAGTTTGAATGCTATCTTGTCTTGAAATTTCTTCATCAGCCAAGTTATCCCATTACTTTTGAGTTTTCATTAGTCAAAATCCAATCAGAATCTTTGCCAAAATATAACCTCAGTACTAGCCACTTCCTCATGGAATCTTTGTTCCCCTCTGAAATCTTATGAGCCAGGCCCTCACTTTCTATATTTTTTTCATCAGACTACTTCCAAACTCACACCAAGATGGATCATTAAGCTCTGCATATAGTCTTCTAGGATCTTTGACCCTGCAGCTCCAAACTCTTCCACATTCTTCTAAAAAACTATTCCAATGACCTTCGAACCTACATGGTCAAGTTTATCACAGCAACAGCCCCACTTTTGGTACTCATTTCTAATTTTCTCATGGTTGTAATAAAATGCCAGGCAAGAAAGAGCTGAAGGGAGGGTTTTGCTGGGTAGTTTGAGAGGCTACTGTCCATCATGGAGAGGAAGGCAACAGGGCAGACACCGACTGATGACAGGACATTCCCGGAGATGCAGCAGAGAGTGATAAGCACTGGCCCTCTGCTTGCTTTCTCCTTTTCATGCAGTCTCACTTTCTCTTTTTCGTGGGGTCTAAGATTCCAACTCAGGGAATGGTGCAGTACACATTCAGCATACATCTGCTCGACTTAGCCCCAGTAGATAATCTCTCACAGACACGCACAGAGCTCTGTTTCTTTGGTGTTTCCAGATGCTGTCAAGTTCATAATCATTTTAAGTCATTACCATCAGCATTGTAGATGATGAAGATGCCTTTATCGCCATTGATTTCCTGCATCATCTTTGTGATTACAAAGACAGCACAAAGAATTTGAAAAGGTTAAGCGCCATCTTCCTCAGAAATCCTTTCTCAACTATCTGAAGTATTCCTGTTGAGGATAGAGGAAGTGTCCCCATTTGAGTTTTCTTAATATTCTAGTCACATCTTAGGAATAGTTTTCCATAGGATGCCCATGTTCCCATCTACTAGCACATTTGCTAAATCTATCGTTTCTGTGTGATGTAACACTGTTATTAATTTTTTCTTTATGCCAATGATCAAGCTTTATCTTACTATTGATGCACTGTCTAGAATCTTTGCTAAAAACAAATTTTTACTTTCTAATGCTATCAATCACAGAATTTCAAACTGAAGTCTCTCCAGATTTAGCTATAGTCACAAATTCTCATCCCCAGAGTAATATGATATAGATTTCTGATTTAACAGGGCATTTATTTGGATATTTTAGAAACCTAAATGGTAATTAAAAATTTCTTATTGTACCAGAAAACTAACAAATTGTCCTACTTTAGAATTTCAAATGAAAGTAGTGAAAATAATCATCATACGTGGAAGATTTTCCCACGTAAGGATTTAATTTCAACTACCCCTTTCTGCAAGAATCTGGGTCTCTACCTATAGAACTCATTTTCTATTTCAAATCATATGGGGATCTCATGGCAATTTTAATATTTACGCTTGTTTAGGGCTTTCCAAATTTCTAAGCATTTTTTTTATTTTTCAGAGTTTAGTTGTCAAGATTTACAATTTTTAGTGTGTGTGTGTGTGTGTGTGTGTGTGTGTGTGTGTGTGGTGTGTGTGTTGTGTAGAATACAATTCCAAGAGTCTGTTCTATCCTTCCACCATATGAGCTTGAGGGGTCAAACTCAAGTCCATAATCTTATACAGCAAGAACCTTTATCCACTGAGTCATCTTTCTGGCCTCAGAGCTCATTTGTATTTTCTCATTAGAAATTAAAGCAACCCATGAAGCTTATACAACAAGAATTATTATGGTTCCTTCCTTACAAGTGAAGAGTTTTGTCTCCATTCTGACCAATGGTCAACTCAGAGACACAGTGGAAATGAGATAAGGACCAGATCACCTGAGTCCTGAATGGGGCTCTTTCCCTATCGGAAAGTACTTCCAGAGGGACTCTGCCCAAAGAAGATGGAATGACAGTTTCAAGTGTCATTGTCCTGTAATCTTAAATCAATGCCTTGCTTCTTTCAACTAGAATTTCTAGGAACAGACCAGTGATTGGTTGTGTGAGATGATGACGAGAACAGGCCAAGAACCTGATGGCAAAACAAAAAGAGAACTTTGGGCTGAGACTTTTTTCTGTGTGTTATGTTCATATGCTGTGGTTATCTTTCCTTTTGCTGTATAACAAGAGTTATCACAATGAAAGGGGAGAGAGATCTATTTAGTTTGCTGATCCAGGGGAGAAATAGTCTAATATGTCAGAAATCCCACAGAGGAGGCATGCCTGGAGACAAAAGAAAGAAGGCATCGCTGAGACAGAGCAAGAGCAAACAGGAAACGGGGCTGAGCTACAAATCCTCCTGCTATGACATCCCTTCTTTGCAATAAAGCTCCAGTTCCTAAAGTTGCTACCACCTTCCCAGATCTTAGCACCAACTAAGGATTCAATATATAGGAAAGTTTCCTCTTTCCATGTATTGTATATTATGGACGTAAGAACCCCTACCCCAAGTTCACCTTTTTAATTCTAACTGAAACATGATGATCTGAAGAAGTTGGACTTTTGCAGGGTAAATAGGTCCACAAGATAAAGCTCTAGTGAATGGGATAGTATCTATATTAAAAAGAGATATCAGAGCCTGATACTTCTATATTCTCCAATATGAAGACACAATTAGGAAACAACTATGTCCAAGCAAGTATTCATACCTTATCAGACAGGGAATCTGCCAGTACCTTGATTATGCCTACCTCCAGAACCATAGGAAACAAATTTCTTGTATTTAAGCAGTGCAAAGTGCTATTTTCTTTTTTTTTTAATTTTTTATTATTTATTATTCAATTGTGTGTGTATGCACGTGTGTGTATGTATGTGTGTGTATGTGGGTAGAACCATGGACGAATTCGGGAACCACCATGGATGCCTCCACCTCCTTGTTTACACTGCCCCAGGATTCACAGGCTCCACCCTACCAGGACCAGAAACGCAGGCCGCCCCCGCTTCCGCCAGGCGTCTATACGTGGGGTCTAGGATCCGAACTCACGACCTTCCGCCTGCAAGGCAGAGGCTTAACCCCTGAGCCACCTCTCCAGCCCCAAAGTGCTATTTTCTTATAGAAGGCCAAAGTAAGCCATAGTAAACTTTTAAATACTTAGAATTTTGAAAGCCTATCCATATCTTTTAAAAGCCATATCATCTGCAGACAGAATTTCTGATTAACATTAATATGGAACATTTAGTGTATTCCAGGACCTGGATGTCTTCTGTAAATCCCACTTAGTCTCAGCATCACTCTTGGGATGGTATGTGTATGTGCTCTCAGCCTCTAAGCAGTAAATGCAAAGCAACGCTCCTAAGCACCATGCTTTGAGTCAGCAATAACCATTAAAAATAGATCAGCACGACCCAGTGCCAAAACCAGATTTCATAAACAGCAAACTGCCTGGGATTCAAGTGAGAAAGAAAGGCAAGGGCAGGGCAGCATCAAAGGGATATTTAACCTTTCGTGTCCACAGAGAGACTGACAGACAGCAGATGGATATGGTCTCCTGGAGAAGGTTGTCCTAGAGCTCTGTGCTATGCACTTACTCATGCACAGACTGCAGCAAGAGAGAGCATTGATGAAACAGTGGACCACTGAAATAAGAAAGCTGGCATCAGCAAAGAGTGATGGCTTCCACCTGTTCTCTCAGCACTCAAGAGGACTGAGGCAGGAGGATTGGTCTAAGTCTGAAGTCAACAGGAATATATTCTGAGTTTCATACCAACCTGGACTATAGAATGAGACCTATCCTGAAAAGGGGGAAAAAAGGTAAAACAACAGGAAAACAAAAGAATAGTAGCATCTAAAGCAGAGAGTGTAATGGTTAGGATTATCAATCTGACACTTAAGAGGCGGGTCTAACACATCTGACAGGGATTTCTGAATTGAGGCGGGCTTCTGAGCAAACCTATAAGGAAGTGTCTTGATTGCCTTAATTGATGTAAGAAGATCCAGTCCGTTGGAGGCAATCCAGTTCCCTGGGCTTGGGGTCAGAACCTATACAAAAACGGAGAGAGCAGGCGTGCATGCCCCCATTCCTTCTCTGTATTTTGACTGGGGTCATGCTGTGATGAGCTACTTCAGGCTTCTGCCACTCTAAGCTTCTTCCCACAGTGATGGACTGTCACCTGAAGTTGTGAGCTAATTAAACGTCTCCTTTCTAAAGTTACATGGATCAAGTACTTTGTTGTAAACAAAATGTGCCATAAAACTAAAATGGAGAAAGAAATTATAAATTAAAGTTTCCTGTGTATCCCAAATTATTCACAAAATTTATTTACTATACAAGAGGTCAGATTAAGACATCTTAAGAGCTTTTATATTCACTGACTTGGAGTTTGTAGATTCATAAATTCATACTTTTTTCATTTTGCTTTCTTTTATTATATTGGTTGCATAATAATATGGATTATTATATACAATATGATATTATACTGGTTACAAGGCCATTTTCATATAAATGCAAAATGTCCTTAAAAGCATATCTGCCCACTCCCTCTTCCATCCCCTTTTTCACCATCCCTCCCTCTCACTAGTTCCTTTTGTTCCCCACATAGTTTTACTTGTACCTTCATGTAATCAATACATTATGTGATTTGACATGTCTATATAAACTCTAGTATTCACTAATGGGAGAAAACATGCAATATTTCTGTTATTCATTTTCTATGATTATCTCTAGTCATACCTATTTTCCTACAGATGAATTATATTCCTACTTCTTTTTGGCTGAAAAAAAAAATCCTGTTAATATATAAGTCACATTTCTAAATTTACTTTTTTAAGGTAAATAGAAGAGGAAGAAAGTGAAGCTGATTAATTCTGGGCAAATAAATTATTTTAACTTTAGATTTTAGATTTTCGAGGTGTTAGGTGACAGGTTTCACAGAACCCTGTCGGCCTCTCAGTAAGCTGGGGTCTGTTCACTCTTTCCCATGCCTATACAGCTAAGACGTCCCTGTACCTCAAAATCTGCTGACTCATTCTTAGATATTTTTCCCCAACAATATAAGAAAGCAGAACAAGAAATACCCAGGGTTCCAAACTGTACAGTTATTTTGCCCAATTCAGACACCTGGGTCTCCATAGACGTGGAGTCAACACACAAAAGAGGAAACTTGGGGCTAGAGAGGTGGCTCAGGAGTTAAGCCTCTGCCTTGCAGGCAGAAGGTCCTGAGTTTGGATCCTAAACCCCATGTATAGTTGCAGGGTGGAAGCGGGGGCAGCCTGCAATTTCGGTCCTGGTTGGGCGGAGCGTGTGAATCCCAGTACAGAGTAAACAAGGAGAAGGTGGAGGCAGTCCATGGTGGTTCCCGAATTCTCTCGTGGTTCTACACACACACACACACACACACACACACACACACACACACACGCATACACACACACATACACGCATACACGCACAATTGAATAAATAATAAAAAATTTTTTTAATTTAAAAAAAAGAGGAAACTCCTGTGTAAAGCAGCAGACCCCCACACTAAGTTAATCATTCTTTCCTGTGAGATCCAAGGCAAATCCAAGAGCAGTAAGTAGGGAGTCTACGTTGATCAGCTGTTTCAACCTCAGCCAGTACTCTTGGCAAACACACTGTGGGGGGCCAGATTGAAACCGCCTCCCTCAGCCCTAGCGAACAAGGGGACTCAGTGGAATTTACATGACATTACAATAGTGGAACCAATTTAAAACACATTCATTCGGTATTCATTCCTTGAGTACATGCCATACACTCCAACTTGACTTGTGGTATTTTATGGATTTGCAACAGTGAACATTAAACTGCTTCAGCCATATAATGTCCAACCCCTTGCTATTTCAACATCACCAACAAAGTTCATGTTGGAGGGCTGGGTGATGGCGTCACCAAAATAATGTACTGATTTAAGTAAGTTTATGACTTTATGTTAGGCCTATTCATAGCTTTCCTGGTCCGTCTGTGGTCTGTGGCCTGTAAGCGGTGAGCTGGGTATGCATATATTTGTTACAGTAAATAAATGAAATGAGTCATCCCATTACAAGTCTATCGCCATTGTGAATGTGACCACATACTTAAGTGGTATAGCTCGTATGCCATGAAACAGATGGGTGAGATTAGGAATAGGCCTGTTCGTGGTGACTGTTTGTCCATTAACTTTCTCTCCCATTAAAGGGTAATAATTTGCAATTTGATATCCCAAATAAGCCAAAACTTTGTAAAGAAATAGAACATCTAAATGCAAGACTGTAAGTTCCTCATCCTTCAAGATTTGGAAGAATCCATGTGCCTTACAGAATGCCTTACATATACAGACTGTATATGAACAGAAGCCAGGCTCCACGCTGTGGAAAAGCTAAGCTGCCATATTCTTCTTTATTATAATCAGATAGGCCTTCTACAGTGAGAAGGGATAAACATAAACACATGTGAACAAAGCTACAGATTAATAAGAGCAAGTCTATGTTCGCCATCTATCATAACACTTGCCTCCAGTAGGAACGATCTCATTTGCCTTTTAAATAAATACAAAAACAGCATTTTTTTTCCTTGGCAAGAAAGAAATTGTTTTGTGTTATTTACCTAGACTACATCTGTGTTTCTAAAGAGAATAGTAAATACGTTTCTGCAGCAAGACATGTTTCTATGATAACGTGAGTAAAGCTTCTTTAAACACTGTGGAGATTACTAGAATGCCTTCCAGAAGCTTCTGTTAAACTCGGTGGTTTAGCGAAAATACAAGATAAAAGGATTCTCTCAGCATTGCTCATTCAGCTATCAGTAAAGAACTGTAACTGGATGTCCACCAGGGCAGCAGACGCAGGCCAGTGTTGGTCCAGACTTTCAGAATTCGGTATGGCTCTGACCCATTCAGGAATGCCCCCAGAATCAGCAGCCTAACTTAGGCAACACCCACCATCACAGTCACAGGGCGAATGTTCACTGATTCTGGACACAGCTTCTGCAGCCTCTTCTCATGTTGTCCTAAGTTGCTTAACTGGGCAACACTGCACAAGAGGGATGAAGAGCTGATGGGTGATAGGTTGGCTTTGCATACATCAACCAATCAGGGCTTGCCTTGAGAAAATGTTCTCAGACCTCCCTCATCCCTTAGAACTGGGTGGTGATAACATCCATCCTTTTGAACCATGACTTATTCATTCGTGTCTTCATTCGCTTGACAAATATTTACTGAGAGATTACACGCTGTGTCTTCCTGGGGAGAAACACACAAGGAAGTGACATAGCAGGTAAGAGACAGGAGTGAGAAGCACATAATACGTCACAAGTACACATCCAGATACAATGTTCTGTTCGATTTCAAATAAACGATAAATTTGGCAAGCAGAACGAGAAAGTGGTGCTCATTTGAAGAAAAGCCATTTAAAAGACTATCACAGTCAAAAAAAAAAAAAAAAGCCAGGGAAATTGCTGGAAGGAAAATGTCTTGAGTGGAGGGAGGAGCCAACAGCAAGGGCCAATGGGAAGAAGCTAGAATGGGCTTGACATTTTAAAGAAGTAGAAAGTTTGTGGGGGGAGGGTAGAAAACTTAAAAGAAAGAGAGAGAAAATATGTTCAATTAGATAATCATAGCAGATGGTCATAAAGTAACATGTCTAAACAAGAGCTTATTTGTCACAAGTCTAAGGCTGGAACCCAAGATCCAGGCTCCACGCTGGTTGCTTGGATCCCCCACTGAGGACTATCTCTGGCTCTCCTGAGGCTGTCTTCTCGCTGTGTGACCAGATGGCCGGGGATGAGGGGTTAGCTTTCAGTGCCTCTTCTTCAAAAGACTAATTACATTACAAATGCCCCTAACTCATAGCTTCATTTAATCTGACTGCTTTTCCAAAGTCATGACTTCTGCAATATGTTAGCACAAAACGCAGAGCTTCAACATTTTAAATCTAGGGTGGCTAAAATTTTATCCAGCACGTGACTATGGCTCCAAACCAAGAGACCCGGGGCCACAAAAGCAAGCGATGAAGCAAGAAGTTAGAGGAATACCTAGAAGGAAATCTTTATGGTCTACAGAAAGAATTTTGATTTTCTCTGAGTGCCATGGGAAAGTGTCACACCTTGAATTTCCTAGAAATTAGATTAGAGCACAAAAGCAAGGCCCCCCGGGATCGATATTGGTGGTTTGAAAGGGAAGCAAGTGGAACAGAGTAACGGAAAGATGAACTGCAGCGGGATCTAATTGTTTCATTCAGTGTCGCAGAGAGCTTGACACCCACCATGACCAAGTGGCACCCCACATTTGACAGACATGACCGGGCCTTTTTACGCCCCCCTCCTCCCATCATCAACCCTGCAAAAGAATGAGCTGGCCCAGCAGGCTGCCTGCAGCTATGCAATCACTGCGAGTCCTGAAACTGTCCCTGTCCTTCTACAGCGCCAGCATCAGCAGTGCGCGCACCAAAACTTGCACATCTCAGCTTCTGAGAGGAAAAGTCTAGGCCCAGTAACTGTACCATTCTTAATGGCCAGAGAGGGAGCGAACGATGGTGGGAAAGAGGTAGAAGGCAGCATGACATACAAGGCCATTGGAAATCGGGAATTCATAAAGGAAGAGTCCAGAATAGGCTACAAAACTGGGGTAAGTACCGGCACCACTTATATTTCTATGCTGTGACTTCCTTTAAAGCAGACTGTACCCCGCGTTCTTCCTAACTCAGAGCGTGTGGCACCAGGAAATCAGCACTGAATGTGAAGAAGTTTCATGAACCTTTTTTTCTGTTTTTTAAATTACAGATCAGTAACACTGCAATAATTACAAAATGCTCACAAACCACATTCATTTCATATGCTAGCGCCACTGCATGGGAAAGACTATTCCCATTTCTCCCTCTTATCCTTATGGACATTATATCTATTTCCCTTACCATAGGTTAGAATCATTCAATATGTTGTTTGTATTATTATTCTGAGCAATCATTTATCTATATGATCAAAAAAACCACAATAGATGTTATTTAATCTATTCTTTCTAAATAATTTTCTTATTCTGATTTTTTATAATTTGAATTAAATTTATTTATATTCATTGGTATCTTAATACATGAATAAAATGAATGTGTCATATCTGTCCATTATTGCCCAATTTCATCCCCCTCTTTTAAAAAGTAAATCTTCTTTCCAGTCAGTCTCATTCCTGCTTTCTTTTTTCCTCATGTGCAAACCACTGAGCTTCATCTAGGTTGTGTGCATTGGCATGTGCCTAAATGATATACCAGTGGCTATACAAGAGAAGTAGCTGCTCTTTACACAATAAATATGAATCCTCATTAGTCTTCCAATGTAAAGCCTCTTGAGATCCTTCTCCTTCCGTAGTGAAATGGTGATAGGCAGAATCTTGTGCAGGTCTTCTGGAAGTTATTCATCTGAATATCAGTTTCCTGAGAAGTCTCCATACTTCCCATCTACATCTTCTTTACTTGTACATATTTCTTTCAAGGTACGTCACCTTGAGCCCCAGCTGGACTGCGCGTGTCCCGGGTGGGTGAGGAAAGGGCAGTTGTTCTGATTTTTTGTCTTCATGCTTATGTCTATGTTTTCCTTTCTGAAAAAGAAATATTTCTTGTAATGTACTGTACTATTTCTTGTAATGCAAAGATAATGATGAAACATCCCCTTAGTTTTCATTTGAGAAAACTTTATTTCACCTTCGATTTGAAGAATAATTTGTGCAGAAATATTCTTGGTTTTCTTTTTTTCCTTTTTTCACGTTTAAAATGTTTCATGTTGCCTCTTCTTCTTTAGGTAGTTTCTAAGGAAAAGTCAGATATAACTCCTGTTCTTACTGTTTTTGGGAAAGTTTCCTCACAGCCTACTTCTGTTTCTGTCAAGTTGTTTTTGTTTGTCTTTGCTTTTCTATAATTTACACATTCATTTTTAAAAATTTTTCTCTTTACATTTGAGTTTTATAAATATCTATTGGTACATTTTCTAGCTTGCTGATTTTTTTACAATAGAAATGACCACTTGTGTGTCTACCAAAGATATTCTTCATTTCTATTATTTTTTTATTTCTATTATATTTTGGCTCTTTCTTTTAGAGTTTCCATATCTCAGCCTCTATTTTCCATCAGATTCACTATTATATAAGCTATTTATTTTGATTTCCTGGTATAATTATTCAAAATTCTCTGCTGTATGCAAAACCAGTTTTATAGTTTCACTATAGAATTTTTTCACATACATGGTTGCTGGTATAAAGAAATATTTGTTACTTTTACTACTTATTCATATGATTTAGTAGAACTCAGTAAACTAGATATTAACCATGGATCTTTCTCTCTTCATTGGCTAACCAATGACAAGCTGAGTTCGTGTTATCAATACTTGTGGTACAAGTAGATGTTTAAAAGATGGCTCTATTCCTCACATAATGCACAAGTATGTTTCTTACCCCATTCATATCAGCAAAGTTATAAATAACATTGCATTTCCTCAAAAAATGTTGGAGTCAATGTAAGAATTAATATGACTCTTTAACCAATTATAACATTTTTAATTCTCTTAAAAATAATTTCAGAAAAGATGCATGTAAAGGTTGTGGATATGGTATAGTGTTTGCCTAATATACATAAGAAACTGGTTTAGATCCCTAGCACAAACAAGTAGGACAAATTTATTAAATCTTCACTTTGATGTTTTTTAACTTTTGCCAACAAATGTTTCAAAAAAGGAAAGGTATTAAAAAAAAAAAAAAAAACAGGTAGGCATCTTTCAGAGACCACAATCCACCACCTCTGGGACTTACATCATATCATAGAAAGCATTATATTGAACTTATAAACTTAAGTACCGTGATAACTAATTATCAGTGTTAACTTGTCTGGATTTAGAATCACATAGGAAACACATCTCTGGACATATCTGCATGGCCATCTCCAGAGAGTTTAGAAGAGTAGAGAAAACACAGTGGATGTGGAAGTCATCAGCTCATGGGCTCAGGTTCTAACAGATCAAAAGAAGTCAGCTGAGGACCAGCATCCATCACATGCTGCTGCCACGCTGCAGAAGCAATGTGACCAGCTATGTGACCGGCTATCTCACTCTCCCGCATGCTTTCCTCCCATGAAGGACTTATTCCTCCTTCAATTGTGAGTCAAATCCATCCTCCTTTCTTAAGTTTCCTTTTGTCAGATATTTTGTTGGAGCAATGAGAAAAGTAACTGGTAACTTCAAGCTCTGAAATGGTTAGATAATGTATACAATGGTAAGATGTTAGATGTTGATTTGTTCCTAACTAGGAAACAAAAAAAAAGCTACAAATGTGCTCCCTGGTTTGGAAAAATGGCCGTCTATTGATATAACTCAGCGGTAGAGAGACTGCCCAGCGTTTACAAGGTTCTGGGTTCAAATAATAGGACCAGAACAACAACAACAACAAAAAAAACCTTAAATTTTGTGACACATACTCATTAGCATATGAAAAGTCCAAAGGTTATACCTTTCTAGGGAATCACACACTTTGGGTTTTTTTTTGGTTTTTTTTTAATTTTTTTTTTTGAATCACACACTTTGAAGAGGAAAACATGAATGCTACAGGAAAATGTAAATATCCAGTGATCAATTCAACTCATCAGTTATTTGATCCACACATGCTTTTCATGAAACAAGCACTGTAAAGTATAAACAATCGCTGAACCGATGAAGCTAAAAAGATGCATAAAATATACAGAAGGAAGACATAAAATACTCAGCAGAAATTTAAAACTGAGTATAGCCGTTGGGTGCTGAGACCCTTGGATTCTTAGATATTGCTGGACTTCTGTAACTGTTCCTTCTGCAAGGTCTGTGACTGACTTCTGACTCCAGAAAGTAACGAAGATAACTTACAAAACATATGATTACACAGGCACATAGAGTCCCTCTGGCTGGAACCTACTCTGCTACTACCTTTGAAAAACAAGATGCCAAGTATCTCACAGTTTCAACAAGTTCTGCCAACAATTTAAGGGAATTTGGAAGCAAATCCATCTTGAGCCTTCCAAAGAGAAACCGGTCCAGTTTTGTTGACATCTTCATGGTAGACTTATGAAAGAAACTTAAGGCATTGGCCCAAGTTACATGTGCTGAACTCCAGACCTATGGAAACTGCCGACTGACATATGTGTTCTATTTTGGACCAGTAATTTCATGGAAATTTGTTACACAAAATGCAGCTAACGCCTTTGGGCTCGGGGTCTGTGCAGGGTACTTCCCTAGGCTCTGGGATACCAGCAGCCATTGGGGGACCGGATTTCCTCTAGGGAGACAGTGGAGAGGATCTCAGTACCCAGATAGGATGCAAAATTGACAACAACAGTCTCAATACAAAACACTGGCAACCTTGCAATGATCACCTGGAACCAGGCCAGCCAAATCTCTCCCCATCTGGAGGCCCAGGAAATTTTGTGGAAGAGGGGGTGATAATCCTAAAGATGGAGAGTTCCATTGCTGGACAGGTCACTCCACTCAAGATAGGACAGCTGCAGCCAGGACCTCATAGCAATGGGACTTGATTTCTTCAGACATGCACAGTGGGGAACATGTCAGCAGCCCCCATGGACTGGTGCAGATCTCAGGAGAAATACTTTCAGGTAGTAGGATCCTTAGGAGCAAGGGGTCAGACAGAAGCAGGGGAGTGCCCATGTCAGTGGGCCGCCCAGAGAAGGGCCAATCTATCTGCCACAGAGAACCCCCATGAGAACAGATGATATGGAGGAAACCATAGGGCCCATAGAACCAAAGGACAGGAGAATAGGAGGGAGTAGACTGAGCTCACATAGGTAGGAAGGTAGGATAGGATGGGAGTGGAGGGGAGAGAGGGAAGGGGAGGAATGAGGTTAATAAATTTCTTTTTAAAGTAAAATATAGATAGATAGATAGATAGATAGATAGATAGATAGATAGATAGATAGATAGATAGATAGATAGATAAAATGCAACTAATACATATAGGTTTGAGGAAAAGCATTAGATCATGAGCAATAAGACAGGTGTCATTCATGCAGGTAGACTTGCTACAGATGTTAAGGGACAATATTGATTTAACTGCTAGCAATTAAGGCAGCAAGTATCTCCTTACTTCTAGGAGCTATTTAATTTTAATATTGAAGGTGTTTCAATTGGACTGGCAAGAATAAAAAATAATCTCTACTTGGGAAACAAATGGGAATAATTTAAGACTTGAGGGTAGAGGCCAATGTGACAGAATGTGTGCTCAGAGAAGTCTCCAGGAGTTCCAGGCTAATATATCGTGTAGAAAAAAGAAAAACACCCGTAGGAATTCAGAAAACTAATGTAAGAAGGGTTCAAATTAAAGTAAGAGTGGGGAACCAATAAATCTGATTCATTCTGTGTGTCCACATGTGTCTGTGGAAGTATTTATATTAGATATTAGAATTTAAGCTAGCAGACTGAGTGAAGAAAACATCCCTCACCAAGGTAGTTGAATATAATCTAATACAAAAGGGGCAACAAAAGTGAAAGTCTCTCTTTCCTGGTGTTAGATGTATGTGGCATCTCTGCCTGTAGACATAGATGCCTTAGATGCTCAGGCCTTCCAACTCCAGTACTAACACAAGTATACCCTCCTGCATCTTCAGCCCTGGGAGCTCAGTCCTTCGGCATAAGATTTCAGCATCAGCACCAGCCTTCTTAATTCTCAACCTACTGTGGGGCTTCTCAGCCTCTGTCACCATGACAGCCAACACCCACTTTAAATCCTAGGCAAATCTGCAAATACCCTAAATGGGTTCTTTTTTTCTCTGGAGATTCCTAATATGTAGTGGATGAAGTTGCCAGAGATATACACAGGGGAAACCAAAAAAAGAAACCAGGACCCACTGAGAATGCAAGGGACAGAATTAACTAGCGAATACTTCCAACCTGAGCCCCCTCTCACAAGTGACTGGAAGAGACACCACCAGTGGTCAAAGGAAAGAAAACAAAGGAAGGACGAATGATAAGACAGAGCTGCCGCTGAGCATTTTTATCAGTGTGCCTTAGTGTAACGATCTTATCCAAATTTCCAAGCACTTTTCTAAAAACATCTAAAGAGAAAAAAAATGAAAGAGAAAAGAGCTCATGTGGCAGGATTAGAAGTGAGAGAGCTAAATCCTGCTATCTGGGGCATTCAGGCAATGTCCTTTAAAGTTACATATTCATGACTATGGACAAAACCTGAGCCAAAGTTAATAATTTTGTTATCATTACACCGTGTTTCTCAAATGTGTATGTGATAGGATTTTTTTAACATAATGAGATACTAGACACCTATCGTGGGTGACAGGTGAAAAAAAATTGAGGGTTTAATATCCTCTGCAAGCTAATTATAGGTCACCAGATTACAGGTAATTTAGAGCAGCTACAAAGTCCAACATCTCTATTTCCACCCTCACCCGCACTAAAACCTGTGACAATGCTGTCATTCTCCTTTGTGAGACCAAGGCAGGATGGCAGGCTCTAAATAATGCATAAGCTACCAACATTCGTGCTCATATCCCTTTTCAAAAAAAAAAAAAAATGGTGAAGTGTCTCTTTTATAGTCCACAAAGAATTGAAATCATATGGTGAATCCTGATAATTGCTTTCAGAAGGAACTCTTGGCACCGGCTCCCAGTTCCTCGGTTCGCTCTTGTCGGGAACACAGACTGCCGCTGAATATAGATGAGTGCAGCACCCAGAGTGCGCCCCAGCTGCACAGCTTTCCCAGGCCTGGAAGGATCCAGGCCAGCTGGAAATCTTGCTTCTACTTCTCTTTCAGCAATTAGCATTTCCTCCACCCACATCCTTTCTTTCCTGCGAAGTCGTGTTAATGTTTTACACAAGCTAATAGTTCTTGCAGACAAATGTGAAGCTCTATCCTTTACCCCAGAATACGCGTTCCAATATAATGAAACTGCAAACAGAATAGAAGGTAGAATCCAAAGGTGCGTTCACTCAAACTCTCAATTAATGGACCTCACAAATGTCCACAGCCATCATAGCAACCTCTAGCGAGTCAGTTTAGTGAAGAGTCCGGGAGGGCGATGAAGTAATAGGAAGAATAAGACTCCGTCCACAGGAAATGTGTCATTTTCTGTCCTCTCTGGCTTTCTCCGTGTTGTCCCTAAGCTTGCCATTTCTGGGATGGATCTTGTAAATCACTCTAATGAGAATATCTCAGTCAAATCCCCTTGGCGGCCCTGAGATGGTTCTGTCCAGTGGAACACTTGCTGCACAAGCATGAGGAAGTGAATTGGGCTGCTCAGCACCCACATTAAAAAACTCTTCCCGAGTGCTGGGAAGAGAGGCGTAGACAAGCACATTCCTCAGTCAACGAGCCTAGTCAAGCAGTGAGAGACCCTATTTCAAAAAGGCAGGTGAACTATTGACAAAGTCTCCAAATGTCAGTACTGGCCTCCATATAAACCAACACCCATGTGTATAGACATCACACATGCGAATGTGAAAACACACGTCCAAACGTACACACACATATACACTCTTGGTTCACCTGTACACACACACACACACACACACACACACACACACACACACAAAACACACACACACAGAGCTGGTCCCCCTGTGTGCGGCAAGTCTGTCAAGATTCTCCCTTCTGGAATTTCTCATGCTGTTGTTTTGCTTTATTGCTTTGTTTTCCCTACAGATAAAAGCTGCATTGTAGAGAAATTGCAAATATCTCCTTTTTATCACCTGAGTCCTTCTGAGCATAGAACTACAAATACAACAGGGTCTATCAGGTATTTATCAAAAGATTGAAAACTGAGCTTAAAGAAGCTAATTTCCTTGGAGGCACAGGGTTTAGTGACATATGCAGGATTTAGCTGATAAGAACCACTCCCTTACAGTCTTGAAGGAAGAAAAGTAGATATAATTCCTATCAGTGTGACAAACTGAGAATTAGGAGCTGAAAGTAGATTCATTTCTAGGGTCAAAAGTTTGGGGTACATCTAAGATCATGGAAAGCTTCAATGCTGTTCAGGAGAGTCTACATACTGGAAACTGGAAAGGGAAATCAAAGCAATAAATCAAAATCAACTACTTTACTATTTGCATGATTTCTCTTGGGATTAGATCTTCTGGTCATTCATCTTTCCAGTTACCAAGCATAGTTTATGGTTTTATATCATGGCCAAGGATGTTAGCATATTAATTCACTGATTATATTCATTCATGTGTGTCCCCCCATAACACACACACACAAAATGATAAGTGATCCTTGGGCTTATTTTGAATGACTGAAGAGAACACATATAAAAGGTAAAAGTATTTTCCTAACAGTGCCAAGATTTTCCTAACAGTGCCAAGACACTGGCCTACGTTGTGTTAGTCAATTAACAGCAAAAAGTCAGTGCAGTGAGCTAATGAAGTGTGTTACAAATGTACCTCTGAGATACATCACATGCCCAACTTGGAATAAATTGTTTTTCTTCTCTAAACCTCAGTTTTGGCACCAAGAAATAAAGCAATTTCTTTTAGATCAGAATATTGGAGATTAGTCTAAAAAAGTGATTCTCAGACTACATAGGTCACCAAAACATCCAGGAGGACTTGCCAAACCCAAGTTGCTAGAATCAATACCTCAACTTTCTGACCCAGTAGTTTTGGAGTAGAGAACAAAGATTCACGTTTCTAACATGTGATGCTGACACTGATAGTCCAAGACACGCTTTGAGACCCTGAGATCTAAGGCAAGCAACACAGTATGGTCATGCTTTCCTCAGCGGTATACTCATCGATCTATGATACTTGCTGGAGCATGATGCATGTCAAGTACATGTCGTCAAAGACAAACTAGATGAAACACAACGGTCCACGCAAGGGAAGGGATTTGAAAATAGGAGGGAGTCTGCCAGGAGAGATGAAGAGCTGTAAGGGGGGGAAGGAGAGGACATGGCGTTGGGGACTAAGGGTTGAAAATATCATAAATTCACTATATTCATGCATGCAACATTAAAAATAAAGAGAATAAAAAGAGTCGCTAGTATTATCTCTGAAGCCCAGGGAGTTCTTTTATGGAACATCAGGTGATGGGAAGCAAAGCAGCGGACACGGGACACATGGTCAAGAGCCCAAAGCCTCAGCACCGGGAACGCAGAGGGCGGGTCATCTCAGCCACGCAAACTCAGGTCTGGGAAGGGAGAGCTTCTCGTTAGTGCTCAAGCTAGGATTTCTTTTTTCATTTTTGTGAGTGTCTTTGTAAAACAATTTTAGCAGCTACTCCATACACTGTACGGAAATGATTTCCTTGTTCCTCTTCACACGTGGCCTCTTCCTCTGAATGCAGTGACACTGTAATAGCCAAGAACTTGAAGGATTTACATTAGATGGGAGTTGCCTGTGCTAATCCCCTGTGCATAATTGGAAGAATGGGTATTCATCTGCTAAACTTTTCCAGATTTAGCTCTTGCACATGTAGTGCAATGTAGTGTCAGAAAAAGGTCCACGAATGTGTTTCGTTTAAGAGGGAACATATGGAAGGTGGAATGTTGGCTCATGAATTCGGGACATGGAAGTACTACTGCATATGTAATATTTCTCATTTTTAAACAATGAACACCCATGTCCAGTGGCAATTGGAGAAAGAGAATTGCTTGGAGTATTTCTTTTTAAAAAATCTCTTTTGGAAAATTGAGTAAGAGAGGGGAAAAAAGCAATTATTGAAGAAAATTATGTTTGAGATTTGGGGCCACACCTGCATTCCCAACTTCATTATTTCTATTGGTTCCGCCTGTCAGCAGGACTAAGAAGAAGCGAGGTAGCACCCTTGAAGGCCCCTACCACCCTTCGAGTCTGAGACTGACGCAGGCCTCATCTAGTCCGACATTTTCATTTCATTTCTATGTTCTCAATCCAAAGTCTCACTGTCTCACGTTCGGATTATCAGTAAGTATTTAATTCCTTTGCATCCCAGCCTAGGAAGTTTTACACCTGCTGCCACATATTATCCTATGCTGCCGACTGACCATCTCTTTGGAAGGCAATGGCTTGCACTGTGTTATGAATAGAAGGCCAAAGACAGCCAGAAAGTTAGACTCTAATGTGGACAAACCCCATTTCATGCTGTTCTGTTGATCACTTTACATTCAACTCATCCCAGACACATAAACATCTGTGGTTATGATGAAGCATGAACTTTCCTCTCTTTGTGTTATTGCCTCTGTCTCTTTAATAACTATACAAACTTCGGTACTTTATTAATGTTAACACAATTCAATAAGAAAAATTTAAATTGATTCTCAAAAGATTAAAAGTGTATATGAGGCATTTTTCTTCCCATCTAACAGAAAAATAAATAGGCATGTATGGATATTATCTATTAATAAGAATAGCCCAGAGAGGTGCAACTACAATGATATAAAGCAAAACCAAGTCAAACATACACATATGCACACACACACACACACACACGGGCATACAAATGGAAAGAGAGAACCTTAGGATCTTGCAATTTTAGATAATCTAATCTTATAAAAATGTAATGAAGTTACTAGCACCACCTATCAAAAGAATTCCTAAAAATGTCTTGCTGAAAGGTGAATCAGCTCAATGATAATTAACTCTGAGGCAAGCCGGTGTAAAATGAATCCCCACAGCCTAAATGTGGATCCTCTGTGGAGCTACTGCATATTCCATTTGAAAAGTTAATGACTAATTGGTTATTTATCAATTTCAAGTGCCCCCATTAAATATAATTTCCTACCATTTTCTTTTCACAATAAGTTTTTATTCCTTGGGTTTTATATTCTCTTGTCACTCAAAAAAAAATCTACACATTTGTGACAATATCACTTGTCTTCCTGCAATTCAATGTGTCATTATCAATAAAAGGTAAACTTATTTTATTACAAAGGAAGCGATAGAGAGAAGATTTTGACAAATAGCATCCAAAGGATGTAAAATTTCATTGTAGAACAATGTCAAAATTATCTGTCACCTGTTCAATATGCAGATATAGATCAGAATATTCAGGTAGCATTCCCAGAGGGCTTCACATGACTCCTATACATTGTAGTCTTCAAGAAACACAGAAATCCTTCACTAACATCACCAGTAAAATAACTTGCATGAAACTAAATCTTATTCTATGGACAGTTATGAAAGAGGTATATACTACAAAAGACCGCACAGCGTGAGGCCAGCTAAGAAATCCTAGACATGAGGAATTAACCTCCAGAGTGAAAGCAGTGTTTCTTCAGGGAAATCCTCACTTGCTTGGTACTTTAATATATTTGTCAATTACTAGCATAATACATGAAAACAACAAATAATTTGTTGGGCATTCAAATTTCTGAAATTAGGATTCACGTATGTTTGAATTCAAACTTCTAAAGACAACCCTGAACTAAAAGGGTCACAATTCATGGGAAGAAAAGGACCAAAGTAGCATTTAACTTTTTCCCATGAGATACTAGCTGGATGGAGAAAAGGGTAGAAAAAGTCAACATCCAGTTGCTGCAGGCCACAAAAGTTTAAACAAAACTTCGCATCCCACAGAGGCTAAGTGAGAATGTGGTTCAGAGATCTAGAGGTAGAAAGGGTATGTTAAACCATCCTCGGCTCTTAGGCAGAACCAAAGATGAGCAATGGACTAGTAATAAGAATAAATGAAAGAAAAATTTGTCTGGAACTGAAATCTTAATCACACCACTTATATTTATCTTGTTCATTCAGAAGCCCTACTAGAGACATATGGCAGATCAAGAAATAAAAGAAGATAATAGCTGCTAAACAATTTGTCAAGCACTTTTGTCTTGCTACCAACAAAGTTAGGATTGTTGATTACCCACTGTACTGAAGTTAAAATAATCAACAGCTACATTCTTTTAATTAAATTTACAGAATTAAATAAAATTCTTTTCTCAGGTCTGGGAACTTAAATTTACATTCACAGGAGAGTTATCTAGACCAAAAACATGATAGTGCTCATGTGTAATCCTAGCACTTGGGTAGCCAAGGCAGGAAGACAACACATTCCAGACAGGTATGGGTTATATCAAAAGAGACTCTATTTTAAAAAGTACGAAACTGAAATAATACTTTGAAATAAAAAAAAATCCTTAATCTGCTGCTTTGAACTTTTCCTGGTTCCTATTTTCAAATTATTCCAGCCCGTAGAAGAGTTTTCTCTATCAGCAGCTGTTTTAGTAAGCGAGAGTAAGGAGTAAGCAGATGTCTTAGTAAGAGGTCATTGTGCAGAAGCATTAACTATACATTGAATTAAGGCACTTATTAAATATCTTCTGTCATTATAGTCCTATTTTTCCAGGCACTGAAGCAATAATGTCTGGGCATGAAAATGAGAAAGTATATGAAAAAACACAAATTCTTTTCTGTAAGGATTGTTTTTTGTCTTAAGTCAAGTGAGCAATAGAACTGAAATTGCAACGATTCTCTTAGTATTGGAATCCTCTGGAAACATGAGATTTTTTTAAAAAATGAAATTTAAGTTCAATTTAAATTTTATTATTACATGGATTCTAATGTCTGAGGTAATTCTAAAATAACTCAAGGCTTAGAATGACTTGCTATATTTGAATAACAATTAGTTTAAAGGTCTCAATGTGGGTGGTGTGTGTGTGTGTGTGTGTGTGTGTGTGTGTGTGTGTCTGTATGTGTTCTTTTAAATAGCATTATCAGATTTCAATTTATGCACAGCAAACTATAAGTGTTTTAAATGTATAATTCAGTAAGTTCCCCCATGAATATACACCTATAAGAGTACCATCAAGCAAAATGATCAATGTATTCATCATCTACAGAATTTATTGTTGTTGTTACTTTATTAGCCCTGCTTCCTATCCCTTCATACCCATGCCAAGGAAAACACCTTTCAAGATTTCTGAATTTCAGTGAGTGCGACATTCCTTTTATTACTAAGCAGTATTTCCATTTTAAGCATATACCACAAGTGATTCATCTATCCCCCTGTTGATAGACATCTATCCTAATTCCAGTTTGAGACTTGCAATACAAGCGTCAATGGATGGATTTCTGGTCTTTATTGCTAAATGTCTAGATATGGAATGACAGATTTGTAGTTACATCTCTTTTTCAAAATAGATGTTCTGTTTTATATTCTTATGAAGATTTTTTTTGGGTGGGATTCTAAACTTCAGTCCCAGATCCAGATCCATCAGTGCCATTGCTCTGTTCATGTGACAAGGTAAGGACGTGATGACAGGGAGCATGGGGCAGGTCAGAGCCTCTGACCCTACCCTATGACTAGCGGTGAGGGCTTGCTCTCTATTGATTGACAGGCAGCACTGAATCCCAACGGACTCTTCTTTTTTAAAATCAAGATTCACACCATCAGCCTAGACCGCCTTCAGCACATACGGTTTGTCTGTCTGAGCTCTTCTTCCCCACCCGTTAGACCTATTCCTCCATATAGGATCCATACCATCCGCCAAGTCTCTGACATACAAGTTCTGCATCATTTCAAGTGAAAAGAATGGCTCTCCTGCTGCAAAAACCACACCTGACTCCAGGATTTGAGCCACTAGTATTCTCACACTACCTCTTCCAGCTCTGCTTGAATTCTGTCTTGTGGGGTAGCTTCTTCCCATGATGTGGCTCACCACGTCAGATGCTTTCTGAAGACAAACTCATTTGTCAATCCAAAAATTTTTTGTTTGTTTTGGTTGGTGGTGGTTTCTTCTTTGTTGTTTGTCCATTAAGCTTTTTTAAAAATATTTTCTGAGTTCAAAAGGAGAAGTTCTAGCATTATTGATCCTAAACTAATGCCCAGCCTTCTTTTCACTCAGTCCCAAATAAAGAGATCAGGGCCCAGTACTTAGAGATTATATGCAGCCCCCCTTCCTGTAAGAATTATTCCAAAATACTAGGTGTCTGTCTCTGGGACTTTCAGGCCAGTGCTTCGTGCTCTACAATTTTGTCCCTGTTATAATAATGTAGGCTGCCTGAGGCAATTGTCTCCCTTCAGATTGCTTCTTCCCTCCTTGCAGCTTACCTCTGGCCAGCTCATTATTAATCTCTCCAGGTCATTACCACTTCCCACAGGTATCTTTTTTTTTAATTCCTCCAAACCTGCTGAGCTTAAGTTATGATTTTAACATGGGAATACAGAGGCCTGAGGATAGCAGCTGTAATGCAGGGAAGTGGCAACTGCCAGTAGCGGTGAAAGAATTTCAATGTCATCAAGCTCAGTTCCACCCTGAAGCCCAGACAAAGCACCCACAACTCCAGCGGATGCTCATAAGAGGACGAGGGAAAGTTCATCTATAGTTCAACACCCAGTCATTCCTCTAGCAAAGAAGCTACCCTTCCTTTAGACTAAGCCTTACCTCTTTCTTGCCTCATTAGCATCAATACAGGGTCCATTCAATCCCTTCAGGGCAACCCCGTTCCCATAATGAAGGTATAATTTGAGCCCAGGTAATCCAGAATAAAAATTTCACAGTACCCAGGACTAGGGTGCTTGTGGATGGCGTACCCCTCTGGGGTCTTTGTGTGTCCAGGTTCTTGTGTTCTGGAGCCAAAGATTAAAACACATAGAAGATTAAGGCAGAGTTTATTAGAAAAAAAAAAACAGAACTCATAGAGATGAATCTGTGAGGGGCAAGAGAGCTGCCAAGAACTCACAGACTCCAGGCACGGAACCATGAGGGTGAGGGAAAGACAGAAAAGGAACTCAGGACTCCAGACATGGAGTCCCATAAGGGGAAAGAAACCAAAAATGGCTACAGGTCAGGATTATTTATAGGCCTAGGCAGACCCAGAGGGAAAAAAAACGGCTTTTTCTCATTGGTTTGCTCCAGTTTCTGCAATGGAGCTTTTATTCTTCTTCATTTCATTGGCCTGTTAATTTGGAGGCACAATCCAGTTGACCTTGTGCCCAGCCTCCTGGTAGCGTTTATCTGCAATGGAGAGCTAATGGAGAGGTTTGAGGGAAGTTGGCAACTTTAGGGTATGATCCTTCAGGGCAATCCCAGGAGTGGTGGATGAGCTTCAAAGACCTTCAGAGACCCTCCCAGGTGCTCTAGAGCTGCCTAAATACCATAAGACCGACCAGGTGGCATTTAAAAAACTAAGGCCAGTTCAGGTTCAAGCCACAAACTGTCTTCCAAATCTTCCACATCTCCATAGTCATCCTCCTCTGGCTAAGTCTCCCAGTCTCCAATGCACAAAGTCTTCCACAGGGAAAAACTCTACATCTGTCTCCACAAATGGAGGGAATGACATTTTCAAGCAAAGAGCAGGCAAAAAAAAAAATCAAGTGTGAGTCTGGATTGGGGGAACTATCTAGCGGTTTAATCGCAGAGTTCTTCAAAGACGTCCCAGTGCGCATGCCTGAACTGCAACCTGGAAGTCTCAGTCTAATCATCTTTGTCTGAATTCATTCATGAATTCTGAGCTTCCCAAATTAGAATTAGGTCACACATGACTAAAAATAGGTGTCTAAATGCTTCCTCTTGGAACAAAGGCAGGAAAACACTATGTTCCCCTTTTCCCCCCACAAGACAGTTGTTTGCAACTCCCCAAGTGAGAGTTTCCAACCAATTAAAGAAATAAATGTCCTGTCCACTGAATACATATCTACAAATTATATATAAACTTCTGGGAATAAATTCCTTAGACTTCTACAGCTTTCTCCAAACCAATTCTTTTTAAAATATTTTTATTTATTTATTTCCTCTATGTGTTTGTGTGTGTGTCTGTGTGTGTGCACGAGTGTGTGTTTCAGAAGGTGCTGTGTGTCCCTGTGTAGGACCAAAGGTGACTTTGGGAATCATCTTGAATCGCTTCTACCACCTTCTTGCTTTACTCTGGGATTTCCAGGCTCCACCCACCAGGACTGGAAGTGCAGGCCACCACCTTTCCAACCTGGCATTTTTACATGGGACCTGGGATCTGAAATCAGGCCCTTCTGCTCATGAGGCAGAGGCTTAACCTCAGAGCCCTCTCTGCAGCCCATCCGAAGCAATTCCTATCTGTCTTTCCTTACACAACAAAATACTTGGTAAGAAATAGTGCCTAAATCTAAATATAATCTGTCAGTGAGTTCTGGTCCAAACAAAATTAGTGGACACACATCTCCCATTATGGCGGACACGGAGTTCTGTCAGAACAGCATAAGGTAACCTCATCATTCTTGTTTGCATCCTACTTACCTGAGTCAGTGCATAATTCAGTCAACTATGTAGAGATTCTTTCCTCACAAATTATTGCCAAGCAACGCCTCCTCCTGAACTAAAGTTCTTGCTTTATGATTTGAGTGCAATCTTTGCATTCACCCAACCAAATTTCACCTTCTCATGTTTGCTTATGATTCATCCACCAGAGACATTTTGAATTTTATCATCTCAATATTCAGCTATCAACAGGGTTTATTGCTCACAAATATGACTCATCCTTTTCAACACAGTCTCAGATGGGAATCTCCCGCAGTCTACTGGAGCCCAGTCAGGCTGATTTCAACTGTGATTCTCACTTCAGGCAAAGGCCCCAGGGCAACTGCTGCCTGCAGGCAAAATTCGACCTGTTGTCTACTCTCACAGTTCTTGGCCCGCCAACCACCACTTATGTGTAATCACTACTTTAGTGCTATGGCACTGAAGTCAAAGGAGAAGCACCAGTCACTATAGATAGAAAGACTGAAATATTTGTTCTCTTGAAGTTAATAGCAGAAGTTTGTTTAGTGTTATCCAGTCATCATATTGCTCGCTCATCCAAGTCTTTCTCTCTCTCTCTCTTTCTTTCTCTCTCTCTCTCTTTCTCTCTTTCTCTCTCTCTCTCTCTCTATATATATATAATATATAATTCTCTTGGTCTCCAGAATCCCATACCACCATCCAGAAAAGGAAAGGAAATCTGCTTCGTGTAGGTTTTCTTAGCATCTTCTCAAAGCTCCTAGTGATTGCTCTTTCTTTCTTCAATAGACAGCTTTCTAGTTCCATTCTAAAATGTGGCTAGGAGAGCTGGGTGTGGGAGCACGTGCCTGTCACCTCAGCACTCGAGAAACTGAAACAGAATAACCAAGCACCCAAGGTCAGCCTGTACTAGGTGCCCAGAATCTATCTCAAAACCAAAATAAACCAAGATAATAAAACATGGCTAGGAAGCCTCAGTCAGTGGTTTACAAGTTTTTCAACATATGTATTTTAATTATATATAGTTATAACCACATATATTAGCTTTTCTATATTTATATACTATATATGTATATCATACATATAGTTGTGTGTGCGTGCGTGTGTGTGTGTGTGTGTGTGTGTGTGCGCTATGTATGCAATTAGCTGATCTTGGTCATTATGTCTCTCTCTGTTTATCCTTCTATACATCAGACTACTAGAATTCTT
This sequence comes from Typhlomys cinereus, assembly GCA_023101885.1. Taxonomy (NCBI): domain Eukaryota; kingdom Metazoa; phylum Chordata; class Mammalia; order Rodentia; family Platacanthomyidae; genus Typhlomys; species Typhlomys cinereus. The sequence continues at coordinate 5,154,774 of JALPQD010000022.1, read as the reverse complement.
GCTTCTTAATATAGATTTCAGAATACTGAGCTGAGATCACTTCCTGAATGTAGTTGTCAGGACTTCTGCCCCCATTGGTTAATGGACTTCCTGAATGCTACCTTTAGTCTTCATTTTCCCAGCAACCTATGAAGTTAACTGAATCAAAATGTTCCCAAACTGAAATACCTACCCATTTTGGAAATTTCCCCACCACTCTATGCTTATGCCTCCCCCCCCCAATTTTTAAATGAGAGAAAGGGTTGAGGAAGAATTGAAGAAGGAGCTGGAAGAAGTATGCTGGAAGGGGGAGGGGAGAGCAGGGGAACATGGAGAAAGAAGTCAAAGTGTTGAGAGAATGTTAGACCAAAGTTCTGAAACATTGGAATTGCACCAAGCTAAGTTCTTCTGTCAGGTACCTATAGATCACAAGTTATGGAATTTAGGAATTTCATTCAAGGACTTTAAAGTAGCGAGCTACGTGGGAAGGCGAATCTCAGTGCTGAAGCCGCAGCAGGAGGGTCCTTCCCCATTGCGTCCTTCCTTCAGCTCTTCCTGTCTCTCCTAGATGGATCTCCTGCATCTGACACACTGCCCTAGCACGACACTTCTCCATTTCCCTCCAGCTCCCCGTTGCCCACAGAAATCACTGAACATCCCAACCCCATTCTCTGTATTACGTCCTACCGCTTCTCTCAGTGCCCAGCGCCTAGCAGTGGAACAGGGGACTGTCTATAGCAATGCATGCAATCCTCCTTTCTTGTCCATTTCACGTAGCCGTGGGACATTTCCTAAATGAGCCCTCAGGGCTTCCTCTTCCGCATTCTCCTACTGCTCTGAACAGAGCTTCTGCTCATCCATATCACAGTTACTTGTTTCCACGTGCCACGACCAGGCATTGAGCTGCTAGAAGAATGGGCTGTTCTTTATTCAGCTTTCTATGCCTTGCTGCAATCCTGGTGCCTCCCACATGACTGAGGCTGAGTAATACTTAAAGAACAGTGAAGGGATAAGTGACCTCATCAGAACAGCCTAAGCCTGCATATAACCACTATATCCATCTTAAACTCCAATCACATTTTAATCACATTTATTTCAACCTTTCTGTAGTTGGATGTGATCAGATCATCTGTAATTTCTTTATCTGTCATTGGCAGCCTCTCTAATTTCATAATTCGAATCCATTTAAAGAGAACCTTTCTTCGAGTATACCTGCAGTCAAATAAAAGGCAAATTAAGTCAAAAGATGCCTCTGCCTGCTTTCACATCCGTCGATGCCTCCCTTCCCACTGGAGTTGTTTCTGCTTCACAGCCATTCCCCAGCACACACGGCTGAATTCCCCAAGGATTCCTCCCGATGAGCCAGGTGCCCATCGCCGCATCTGTGACTGTCACCAACTCTTCTGTTGAATTCTAGGCACTCTTTCTCCTCCTCATCTTTCTTTGTCTTACAACAGAGTCCTCTTGGCCCGGCTTGGACACATTAGAAGGATTGGAAACCAGACAACCTAGCACCGATCTGGTTCTAGACAAACCAGCTGAGCGTCTCTGAGAGACAAGCACGTCCCTGCTAGCAGCACATGCTTCCTAGTGCTCTGATGTCACCATCAAAATACCTTACAACATCTATAATCAGATTCATTTAAAAAGATAAGCCACTCCGATGGGGCATTTTGTGCATAAAGTGCTTGCTTTGAATGCTCAAGGACCTCAGTTTGATCCCCAGAATCCACATTTAAAAAAAAGCTGGGTGTGGTATTTATGACACTGTGACACTTACAGTCTTGGCCCTGGAGGATGTCGAGGCTGGCGGCCAGCCAGCCCAGGCTAATTGGTGAGCTCCAAGCCAAAGAGGGACTTTGTCTCAAAACAAGGTGGAATACACTTGAATAGCAACACCAGAAGTCATCTCTGGCCTCCACTGTATAGACGCACACTGCACAGACGCGCACACTGCACAGACGCGCACACTGCACAGACGCACACACTGCACAGACGCACACACTGCACAGACGCACACTGCACAGACGCACACACTGCACAGACGCACACTGCACAGACGCACACACTGCACAGACGCACACACTGCACAGGCGCACACTGCACAGGCACACACTGTACAGACACACACTGCACAGACGCACACTGCACAGACGCACACACTGCACAGACGCACACTGCACAGACGCACACTGCACAGACGCACACACTGCACAGGCGCACACTGCACAGGCACACACTGTACAGACGCACATTGTACAGGTGCACACACTGCACAGATACACACACTGCACAGGCGCACACTGCACAGATGCACACACTGCACAGACGCACACTGCACAGCACAGGCGCACATTGCACAGGCGCACACTGCACAGACACACACTGTATAGATGCACACACTGCACAGGTGCACACTGCACAGGCGCACACACTGCACAGACGCACACTGCACAGGCGCACACACTGTACAGATACACACAGTGCACAGACACACACACTGCACAGACACACACACTACACACTATACAGGCACACACGCATGCATATGCATACATGAGCACACATGCACACACATAGACACACACTCCTTCAGGCTATCCTCTGTCTTCCAATGCACATGCATATACACATGAATCTTTACACATATGAGCATCGTGCACACACACACATACACACACAGGATGTTATCCTATAACCTCCAATGCACAGATATACACACATGCATGGGCACACTTGTGAACACACATACACACACAAATACATGATACTATCCTCTAACCCCCAACACAATGCACAGGCATTGGCACATGATTCTGCATGCATATGAACACACACACACCAACTTAAAAAAAAAAAAGATAGACTGAACCTGAACTTCAAGTTCTCACTATTATATGTCAACAAGTGATTTCTGAACCCCAAAAGCAGCAGCATGCCAGGCAGAGGAAGGTTCAAATCCTGAGTCTACCACTTATTAACTGATCAGTCTCTAGGAATCAATCACTTTTGAGCAACATTTTTGTACCTATTAAACATGCACAGCATCGTAGACTTTGTAGGAAGCATTGTATGTGGGAACAAACGCCACTCAAAGTGTGTGGTGACAGGCACACAGCAAGTGCTCAATAGGTGGTCATTCCTTGTGTGTAGCAGTGCCGCTAGACTTCAAGCCTGTGGTAAAGGGTGTATTCCTCGGACAAAACAGCCCATTTCAGAGGCCAATTAAGTTCTCTACCAAGCAAGGGATTGTGTAAGATTGATCTAAGAACTGGAAAGACCTGACTACTCCCTTTACTAGAACCACTTCCTAAAATAGGCTTGTCAGTTGCATCTAAGCCTCATCTTCTTCGTTTATAAAATGAAGAGGAGACATGTTGCTTCGTTTACTCTCAGTTTCAGGGGACTGATTAAGGAAAGTGACACGTGTTAATAAAAGCTCTCTGCAAGGGATTCATTCCACAGGATCAACGGATAGGACTTCCTTTACCACCATCACTTCGTGTGGGTTTGTAATTCCAGTAACTGCCACAACAACAAACAAGAGAGGGGAAAAAGTTTACTGCTTGGCAAAGCCCTCAAATAACACCATGTAATTTATATCTGGTATCCAGCTCCTGAAGTCAGCCTAACAAAGCATCCGTTCCTTGTCCTGAAATTAGTAAGTTTTTTTTCTTGCCTAAAAAAAAAAAAAAATACAATTAAGAAGAATATTTTTCTCCACCCACCCCCCAAAGAAAACCCCACTACATGTAGAAACTGGGGTCTAACATAAAATACATTCTTACCAACTCCAAGGCGAAGGTGCTGAGATAGAAATCTGAGTCCAGAGAAACCATGACTTAAGAATATTGTGGGGGCAGTTACACTTCTTACCAGGTGCTCTGAGAGTAGTTGTGTGGCAGAGCTGAGATGTGCATAAGGGCTTGGGTACCTGTGCTTCATACTAAACTGCCTTAGCTGCACGTGACTTGCACACAAGTAAAGTTAGCCTGATGTGTAAGATTACATTTCTACATGATTCCGACAATTTCCAATAAGTAGCCATACTACTTTACAAGTACTGGGGGTGGGGGGACTCAAACTCCTACAGAACTATGTTAGAATAGTCACAGCGATCAGATGTGGTATTTCCATTACTCAGGTTTTCAAAACTATGACAAGCACCCAAGATAATCAGCTTAGGAGGAGAAAAGGGCAGTTCTGCTGTGCTATTTTGCTTTGCTTTGTTTTGTAAGAAGTTGAAGGAGAACAGGACAAACCCAAGCCACTCACCTCATGACCAGTAAGCGCACTTCAGGGAAAGAGAAAAGACTGGACTCCCACTGCCCGTGTAGAGAGCATGTCCCCAGAGACCGGGAAGTCGCCCACTGAGCAGCAGCCCAATGGTTCCACCATCTTCCAGTAGTGCCACTACGAGAACCAAACACACAGGACTTTGGGAGACACTTAGCCTCCAGCCACTTCATTATCTGCAAGGAACTAGGGAGAAGGGACATAAACAGTAAAAATAAAAATCGAATTCAGAGTCACATGCTCTCTCAACAATACTAACAATGGCCTCCAAGGACAAGTGCTTGCTTTCTCTTCTCACACCTCAAACTACTGAGATTTTGCACGATCGCCTCTTTGAACCAGTTCTCCTCTACTTTGTGACACTGGTTTTTCTCCATTTTCAGTGATGGTTTGATTTTCTGTTTGTATGACTTGCCTCTAAATGTCACCTGGATTCTGTGTTGAACCTTTCAGTATTACTCATTCTGGAGTTTAATGATGAATGTAGTTACAACTTGGTAGCATCAATTAAGATAATTATACAATCCTGGCATTTGCTAGGCTTCCAATAAACAGCAGTGGTTATAACAAATCTTTTCAACCTCATTTCCTGCCACATGTGGTCATAAAATTTATGTTCCAATATACAGATTTTACACTTTCATCCGAGTCTTAGTATTTCAGACATAATCTTCCCTGTAGAATACCTTGGCTTCTCCTTGAGGATTTGCAGATCAATGAGGACTATCACTTCCTCCTTGAAACTTTTCCAGATGTCCCATAAGAATTTTATTCTAGCCCCCACAGTACACTGCTATCTCCATCAAAACTAATTGCTTCACATCTCGAGTAACAATGTAATGTCCCCAAAAGTTAGAGTTTTGGGTGACTCAGTCTCAGGTCTCCCTAAGAAGTATATTCAAAGGAAGCCCAACAAACCAAAATATTTAAAGCTCAACTCTAATGTGAATTTATATCTCTCCCTTTGTAACTCCTATGCACTTTTTAGTCCATGAAAATGCTTCTCAAAAAAAGATTGCTTTCTTTTTTTCAGTTATTCCTCATTATATTTGAAGGCTGCAGAACAATTTGCACGTTAACCCATCAAATCTCCCCCCATTCATCCAGTGCCTACAGTGTCTCCTGCTTCACAGTGTTCAAGCTTCCATTAGCCTCTTAGCTGATGTTTGCTCCATTGCCAGACTCTTGATTCTGCATCTTTCAAACTGTGGAACTTCCGCAAAGGACAGAACGCTTCAGATAGCACAGAATGTAAATGACACACATGGAGGACTGTGTTTCAATTTCATAGCAGCACCTCATTTCTCTGATGCCAGTCTCTGTTTTAGTTTCATAACTTACTGCTGTCATCAATACCTGACCCAAACAACCTAATAGAACAAAGGGTTTTATGCGAGCTCATGGTTCCATGTTACAGTCCATCATGGCAAAGAATTCACATTAGCAGGAAATTAAGACAGCACTGCATCTATGGCCAGAAGCAGGAAACAGTGCATGAATGCATGCCAGCCTTCTTTATACTGCCCTCTTCTTTGTACACATCACCTACCTAAAGAATGGTGCTACTCACCGTAGGCAGGTCTTCCCACTTCAATTACAGCACTCAAGACAATCTCCTATAAGACTGCCCGGATGCCTTAACTAGATCATTCCTCACAGTTGTGTTTAGAGGCCTGGCTCCCAAGTGTCAAACTGACAGCTGAAGCTAACCAACCATCACAAACAGAGAGAGCTAATGTCACACATGAAGGAACCACAACCATGATGATTTTGACATACTTGACTTCTTCCTTGTTGTTTGAAATGGCACTCTAGAGACAGATGCTATATTATCAGATCCTTTGTAATATAAACACACCTATCATTCACACATTTCATTGTAGGGCATATGCATTTTTCTCATCAGACTAAAAGCAGGAGGATCAGAAGAAAGAGGAAGACAAGGAGGGGCAGACAACGAGAATACTGTCCTCTAGGACCTTCAGACCATTGACTTCAAGGTCAATGTGTCCGGCACATGAGAGATACTCAGTAGCTACATAGTGAACTGATGTCTGTCTGCCCACCCCAGCAGCTCACTGATAAATGGAAACTATTAGACAGCAAACAGGTATATAAAATTTCACAGATAACTATCACAGCTGTCTGTGATCTAGAGGTCATAATCAAGTGTCAGGAGTTCTGAAAAGAACGCTTAGAAGTTAAAATTGCAAAGGAGTTTTTGTGGTTTTTAAACTAAATTTCAGAGCGAACTTCTGCAGCAAGATCACTTTTGTTTAGAATCCACCCATTCTAAGTTGAAAGAGAACAGAATGGCATTAAAATTAACCTTCTGCCCGCTGATTGTGAACCTGGGCATCTCCATGAGACAGACATGTGTGCCTTTCACTGACGATGGGAAAAAGGTAGGAACAGATCGTCTAATAAAGACCCCATCAGTATTTCTTCTCGTAGAGAACCAGTAAAAATAAAAGCAATTCAAAAGGGCAGACACTTTCTACTTTCCTCATCCTCCCCATTTGCATCTTTCCCCTCTTTCCCTCATTTCTGGATATTTCTGGTTCCTTTAACAAACTCCTTTCTGATCCCCCACTCCCAATTATTCATCCGTTGCTCCATTCTTTTCCAATTTTAAATTCCGTCTTCTGTCCCTTGATTGTTTCTCCTTCTGCCACTGTGTGTCCTGCTCCCTGACTCAGGAGTGGGCAGTGAGAAGCAGCAGCTGTTGCCAAAAAAGTAAGGGGAAGGGCAGAGGAAATGGAGCTGATGAGCCGTGTGAATGCCTCGCTCAGCAGAGCTTGTTAGCTTTAGATTGCACCCACACGGGCATTATTTCTGGAGGTGACATGGGAGAGATTTAACCCCAGGAGAGATTGCTAGCACACCACTTCATTGGTCAAGGCCCAACTAATTGGCCAAGGTTGATTTTCCTGGAAAGACCCAGACTCTTGTTTGCTTAAGAATTAAAAGTTGTGCTTCTCTTCATTTTCTCTGTCAGTTTCTTCTGCACTGCCCTCTTTCTCTCTAATCTTATCTTCCTTTAAAAATCTCCTAAAACCAAGTTTCCTTAAGAAATTCTTACTCTACTTTGGATCAGGAGAGATCATTTGTTCTAATAACCAACTATTGATACACTGTTCCCCACTCTAAATACATGCATACTTTGTGTTAATAGATAGTTTAGACACATAAATGACAGTTACACACGCTTAACCACAAACTTCAGGAGACAGGGCAAAGAAAGTCATTTTGTTGACTGAAAACATGGATCCTGGGAGTTGGGGAGATTGTCCAGTAGTTAAAGCCTTTGCCTCAAAAACAAAAGGGTTTGAATTTGGATCACCCAGATCTCATGTAAAAATGCTGGGCAGATATGACAGCTTGGGAGACAGCACTTAGGAAACCCCAGAGCAAGGTGATAAGAGGCTAAGCAAACCAGGATGATTCCTGATTACCCTTGGGCCTCCACTGACACACATGCTCAGTCCCCACAACACACACAAACATGAAAATATATACATATATATCAGCTATTTTCGTTGCATTACCTTTTTTTCAAGTCAATGTGACCACTTCGAGAGTTTTCCTCAGTCACATGAATACCACAGACTCATGTCCTCGTCCTCCCCACACCCACCTCCTTCATCTCCTCCTTCACTGCCTTCAGCCGTAGCTACCGACCACCCAACTGATTCAGCAGGGTCTTCTCATGTGATCAACTCTAAGGAAGCTAGGCAGTCCGACGCTAGAGAGCAAACCCTGTTCACTCTCCCGGAGGCAGCTATTCGGCCAGATTTCCTGACGGTGAATTCATGGGCAGTGTGCTCAATCATACGCATATTGACCGGCGATGGATTCCTAGCGATTTAAGTGTCATTTCACTGTGGAGCACCATTTACTCACCTTGCACCTGTCGGTGCTGGTTTCCAGCCCTTTGAACACCTACTTCAAATCCTCATCTTTCTCCTCAACAACCAGTCCACTCATTTCCAGCAAATGGCTCTGCTGGAGCCTTGGACTTGAAGTTTTCAAAATACAAATATCACAGCTTTTCCCCTTTCTTGTGGAAAATTGAGTACATTCTTACTCCTGAGAGCCCTCCTCCCAGACTCAGAAAGAAGCGACGCTGCAAAGCTCTCCAGCCCTTTCACTGAAAACTTTCATATCTTTAATTTTTTTACATGCATGTCTGTATATTGGGGGGTCAGGTAATATGTGTGTGTGTGTGTATGTGTATGTGTGTCCATGTATATAAGATAGCACCATGTATGTGTATGTGTGTGTGTGTCTATGTATATAAGATAGCACCGTGTGTGTGTGTGTGTGTGTGTGTGTGTGTGTCTATGTATATAAGATAGCACCGTATGTGTGTGTGTGTGTGTGTGTGTGTGTGTCTATGTATATAAGATAGCACCGTGTGTGTGTGTGTGTGTGTGTGTGTGTGTGTGTGATATGCACCTATGGAAGCCCAAAGGTGATTTCAGGAATCAGCCTGGATTGCTCTACTTTCCCAGGCCTTGCTTTCCAGGGCTGTTTAAATACAGCCCACCATTTCTGCCTGGCATTTTTACCTGGGATCTGGGATTTGAACTCAAGTCCTTCTATTTTTCGAGGCAGAGATTTAAATCCTATGCCATCTCTCCAGCTCAATGAAAATTTTCTTTCTTTTTTTGTTTAATTACATCAAGTTTCATTTTTTGTTGTTGTTGTTTTGTTTTGTTTTGTTTTTTGCTTCTACCTTGAAATTTCAGGTCATTCTTAACATTCAGTATTCTTCTCAAATCCCATGATTTTATTTGCAAATTACCCTAGGGCCATGTAGTTTGGATATGCTAGATCTATTCCAGGGTTTTCCACATCAATTATATACAAAGAAATGTTTCCTGTTGTTATTTTGGTTTTTTTCAGATAAGCTATATTCAGGCTAGCCAAGATCTGTCACACTTACACACAGTCAAGGCTGGCCTGAGATGAGGTTCTTCTGCCTCTGCCTCTTCCAAGCTAGACTGCAAGCATCACCACCATACCTGACTCCACAGTTTCTCTTAATCCATATCCCCGTCTGCCTGTAATCACTGATTCGTTCCCATAGGAGAAGTACTCAGGCAATGAGCATCCCTAAGAATAAGTGTCTCAATAATTTAAACTGACTAATGAAGGGGCCATGCAGGATTATTCCCTCTCCAAAATATGTCATTCCAAAATATACATTTGTACACTCAGCACAGAATACCACACAGTCTGTGAACTAAGCTATAGACATCACTTTCTATGTAGACATTTAGGGATTCACAGTGTAACAACCAGCTTACATGCAGGTAAAATTTTTACATTCCTAAATTACACAGAAAACTGACACAGATTAATCAAAAATTTGGGCTGGACCTTATAGCACACACTCAACAGGAAAGAAGTAGGGGAAAAGAATAGACTATGCCGCTAAAACAGATCAATAAAGACCTTAATGATTTGGCCATGATGCTCTAGCACAATGTTCTGCAATTTCAGTTGGGGGTGATACGTTTCATTGGCAGGCCACAATTGTGGAATGGAAGGACAGCCCATATCAAGATGGTGTGTTCTCCTCAACAATTCATTTCACTACAGACTACCTAATACTTCAAACCACTTAAGTTATATTTACAAGTTTATCATCCAAATATTAGCAGTAATGGAAGAATTTGTCTTGATATTCCTTTTTTAAAAAAAACTTTATGCACGCATATATGTGAGCACAAATATGTTGTTGTTTTTGTTGTTGTTCTTGTTGTGTGTATATGTATCAGAGAGTACTATATTCCCTGTGGAGGACCAAGGGTGATTCTGGGAATCATCCTGAATTTCTTTTACCTTTTTTTTTTTTGCTCTGGGATTTCCCAGCCTCCGCCTTCCACGGTTGGAAGTGCAGGCCAAAGTCATTTCTTTTTTTTTTTTTTTTTTTTTTTTTTACATTTTTTATTATTATGTCAGCTCATACAAACTTAATAGGTACACCAGTTCCCTCCCTCCCTCCTCCTCCCCCCGAACTCCCTGCTCCCCCTCCCCTCACCCCTCCCTCCCCACCCCCCAGTGCCTCCCGCCCCAATTCCCAGAGAGTCCTTTCTTGTGCATGCCTGATTCTCCTCTGAGCCCTCCTCAGTCATTTCTGTCTGGTGTTTTTTATGTAAGACTCAGGATCCAAGCTCAGGTCCTTCTGCTTAAAAGGCATCTTTTAACACCTGAGCCATCTTTCTAGCCCTTTTTCTTGATAGTCACAATCACAGTGGTTCTTTTATGGATTTGTTCACTTCTATGTGATCCAAACCCTGATGACTATACACTGCCTGAGATTACACGGACCTATAAAACAGACAGAGATAAGTACAACAGAAAATCTCAGGAATGGACTCAGAAGTATGTCATGTAATGCTACTTAAAAGTCAGACTAACCTGATTATGGCTAAAATAAAGCTTAAATTATGATTCTTTTTTATTTTTTTATTAAACTCCTCATCTTTTTAATTTTATTTTTTTGTTTACCTCCCTCCATTCATTTCACATGCTCATCTTAAGTTCTTACAGATTTGGATAATAGCTAGCTTTAGAAATTTTAAGGTAGTTACAAGAGAACGATTGCCCAAGAGTTCAGAAATTTTTTTAAAATGGAGTATGTATATTATGTGGCCAATGTCGTCACTCTAACTTCGTTATGAGACTAAACCATTCCTCACTGTTCTAAAATGAAGAACCCATCCTATGGGGAGGGAGTGGATGCACACCATCCATTCTTTTTTAGGCCTCCCCTGTTAGAGATTTGAGATTATATGATATACCTTATGCTCTCAACTGATATATCTGGTAAATTGGTATTGAATTAACAACATCAGCAGAACACAAAATGTGATGCATTCATGCAAGTCAATAAAGGAATGACCTGTTCTTGCTCTACAGAGATAGAAGTTGAAAGTTAAACATCCTTTGTATTCCAAAGCAGGGTCTCAAAAACATTTTGTAATTTTCATTTAAATTGTTAAGAGGCTTGGAGCTATTATAAGCTAATCTATCTTCCAATTCACTGTTTAATATAGCACTGAATAAATGACACAAGTCGCAGAAAAAAAATCACTTATGTTGTTCTGACCAAAGATCCTTAGTTTGCACCTTCTTCCTAGATATTAAGGAATAGTCACATCTACCTATCATTCTTAATTACAGAGAGTAAACAAATCACTCATAGATATGACTACAAGTTAGCTCTGTCTTGTATCTGAATGAGTCTCTGAATGGTTCTCACTTTTAGTTCTTGGTACAGTTACTAATCAGTTGTAGTCAGGGCAGAGTAGCATACCATTCTTCTTATCACCCACTTCATTTACAGTTCATACACATACTAATTCTTTCAGTAAAGGAGTATTGGACAAATTAAACATCCAATCATTAATGCAGCATTGGCTCTCATTTTCTTCTTCTCCATTCCATGCAAGTTATCTGTGTTGAAAAACTGCCACTAATTCCCTGGTAAAGGAATTCTTCTGACACCCTAACTGATGTTTTCCAACCCTTACATAAAGTTTCAGACTCGGAACACTTCAATAAACCAGGCTGAAGTAGTCAAGATAGCTTTTATCTGGAAATCCATGTACATAGTTGAAATCTCAGATATGCTTATAACATTTTATACACATACATGCGTGCACGTGCGCGCACACACACATACAAACACACACATTTTGTCTCCATTATCTTCCACAGGGGCAACCATGCTCATTCTAAGCATACTTCAAAGTTTATAAATAACTTCATAGGCAGTATTAACTAAGTTCAAGGCAGTATTAACTAAACTGCTGTTGTGAGAATTTATACTTTTTGCATTCTCTTTTGTTTTAATTATGTCATAAATTTTGGTAGTTTTCACTTCAATATTTGCATTACTATAGGTATGCAAGCTGTTACAGAGCAGCAATCCAACTAACAAACTCAATCTTTTTTCAAAAAAAAATTATTGTTTTACTGTATTTAAATATGTCCTAATAGTTCCATTTGCTTGATTTCTCTATTGCTTAGACTAACACATCTTTTCCATTTCTGTGAAAAGCTATTCATACAAATTTCCAAATCAAGAGTGGGGTATGGCTCAGTCATAAAAGCATTTGCACAAGCAAACACAAGTGAAAGGACCAGAGTTGAGATTCCCTAGAACCTACATAAAATTTCTGGAGGCTGTGCCTACCCACCTGTAATTTCAATTCAAAAGGCAGAATCCTGGAAATCCCAAGAGCAAGCAGGATATACAGGCTATCGACAAACTTCGAGTTTAAAGTGACACCAACCTCAAGAGAATAAAGTTAAAGGAATAGATGATTTCTGATTATTGATCTCTGGCCTCCACACACATACATACTCACATGCATGCATATGCACAAATATACACACATTCATGCAGACTCCACATACACATGGAAGAGAACATTTTTCCCACATCATAAAGCTTATATTTTTCTAAGCTCTTGCTTGTTCTGAGAATTGCTTCAAAGAGCTGTAGAACTCTCTCTCATACCTGATGTAATGGGACCTTTTTTTTTTTTTTTTCCCGTCAGTATTTGTCAGAATAATTCTTTTGCTCAGTCTTCATGTTTCTTTTCTAGTGGAGAATCCCATTCGTGTCTTGGATTCTCTTGACCACTAAGCTAACCCACCCTCAAGAAAATGAATGAACAATGTGGGCTCAGACACCGTGTTTCCTTGAGAGTTCCAACATTCTCCATGATGTCGCAAGTTTAACAGCTTGCCTCAGAGTTCTATTTCCTTCACAGTCCTTTGTTCAAGGGTCTAAAGTCTTCAGCTGAGGGTTTTTTTCATAATGCCTCCCCAGTAATCTCAATTTCTCAGAAGCGCTGGATCACAGCTGCAGAGACCTCCTGGAGTTTTCATTCGTTTGTTTTTGCTTTGCCAACTGAAGGTCTACCTTCATAATTTTCTGCACAAACTAGCAACCCATATGATCACTTCCTTCCCTGCCCAAATCCCCAGGGCTACGTAATGTGATTTGAACTTCATTGTCTGGCATTTGACATGTGTTCTCTATCTAGTTCTTCTCTGGTTTGTACTCATGCTACTCTGCTTCCCATATTCTTCCACATGCTTTTGTCTCTGTAACATATCAGTCTTTGTGCCCACCTGGAAAAAAAAATTTTAATTTTTTATTATGGAAAAAAATTTTTTACAACTACCAAAATCCATTTCAGATGAAACAGATGCATTTTGTGAAGATTCATCACTCTGCCTTATCTTCGATCTCATCTGACTGACGCTATCATTCTCAGCATCTGTTTATGTGAGATTGTAACAATACTCAAATCCTATATTATTCGTTCATTAAATATACTTTCCCATTGTTTCAAATATTTATGGAGCACTAACTCCTTTCCAAGTGCAAAATACAAAGGCTACATAAAATAACCCATCTCTAAGCAAACAAGAACAGTATTATGATTTTCTCTCATGTACATATACTCAAAGTATCTTAAAGGTAAAAGAAAAGTGATATTTCTCTCTCTCTCTCTCTCCATATATATATATGTCTATATACATATATGTCTAAAATGGTCAGTAGACACTTATATTGACACAAGTTCCAAAGTATTCTTGGCATTTAATTCTGTGTGATACCACCCTTCAAATATTCTTCAGAGGAAGCATAGATACTTCTAAAATGCAAAACTATGTGTAGCAGTTTTAACTTTAACATATTTAAACAATTTCTCTTCCTTACAGGAAAAATTCCTTTTAAATTATATGATCACCAAGAAAAAGGTCTTCATCATTTTTTCAGAACTCAGATGATCACCAAAGACCATGGCATCCAAATATTAGATATGCTTATATTGGTGGAGTTGTTTGAATTGGTTGAAATAACTGGATGCATCCTGAAATTTAACTCTATGTTTTTACTGAAAGGTATTTTAATTTCACTAAAATTGGAATAATTAGAACACAGCATTTTTATCCAGATTATTCATGAATAATGTTGATGACTCTTAGTCCATCATTCTCAATTGTTCTGGTTGCATGCCTTACCACATGATCACATGTTTATATGTACATCAAGCATTTACAATAGCCAACACTTAACTCAATTGCCTATTATCTGAGAAACACAAAAAAGTAGATCATCCAATTTTGTTTAAGTACCTTAGCAGTAATACAATTCCTAGAACTTTAATAAATATTACATAAATGATTAAGAACATATGTATATATATACCTTAAAAGTAACTGTCATACTTATTTATCAAAGAGGGATGCTAAGAGGGAGAGGGGTGATACAGCGAAGGTCATACATGTAATCACAGAGCATGGATGAGGGTGACAGAAGCAGAATTATTCAGCGATCCACGACACAGCACGAAAGGACAAGAATACTAAGCAGGAAATATTGATGCGGGGATTAGACAGATAATTCCACTCACAAACATGCTGTATCCTAAACAATAAAACTCTAAAGACTTAAAGCAGAGACACAGCTCCAAAAACCCTGAAACTGAAAGCTGAAAAAAACCTAAGAACTCAGAAAAGCAAGATCTGAAGTTGCATGCACGATAACTGCAATTTTAAAGCAAAGACAATCCCGAAGGCAAACCCAGAGATCATGCTCCCAACAATCTTGCCCGATAGAGAATACTTAGCAGAGACTGGCACCCATATTTTCTCAAGGCAAGCAGTACGACATTGACCAAAAGTAGTATGTTGTGCCTATTTGACTGTACAGGGCCTCACTTCACACCTGAACTACTGAAATTGTGGCCTGTAGTCAATCCCATTATGAGCTAATAAGAAAAATCAGACTGTGAAAGCTTTCTTAAGAGGGCATGGTCAGTAGTGCTTTCTTAGTATGTGCATTATTTCCTCTATTCATTCAGCAACAGTCATGCTCCCAAGGAACGTTTTTCCCAGGGAGGGATTTGGGTTTGTAACCCTCCTTATCATTTGGCCACCCAGGACCTAATCAGCCACCTTGCTCTGCCCATGAAGTCAGAACCTTTACAGCCCCGACCTGAACCAACTCTGAAACCTCGAGAAATCCACATTGCAAAAGAACGTGTGTTGAATTTATGAGAAGTCAGTGTTACTAAAGATCAATGTGTTTTTAAATTACACTTAGCTTTGCCCTGGTGACCTAGAAAATTATTTTCTGGACTATTTCTTACAGAACAACATAGAAACAATGTAAAGAAGCAAAATCTATAGACAGAGTCTGGAGCCAAATAAATAAATAAGAGAAGATGTAGATGTTTGTACTTTCTTGCTTTTCACCCCTACCAACTATGTCTAAAGGAAGAGAGGGCAGTAAGATTGTAAAAGTCTGAAGTGAGACAATAGTGGGCCAGAAATTATCTCCTGAACATGACGGAATTGTGATATACAAGATTTCATGGCAGATATGTATACTTATGCAAGAATTGCATGGGATCTGCCTCAAGATCTCACCACGAAAGCAAAAAGATCCCAAGAAGATCCAAAGCTCCCTGAGAGACTGATGAGGACTAGTGCTAATAGGGATGAAAAGGCAGATACTTTCCTCAGTGGTATGATACTTGCTGGAGCATGAAGCATATCAAGTATATGTCATCAAGACAAACTATATGAAACACAGTGGACCACACAAGTGAAAAGATTGAAAGTAGGAAGGAGTCTAGCAAGGGAGAGGAAGTATTGTAAGGGGAAAAAAGGGAGGATGGTACTTGGGACTAAGAGTGAAATTGAAAGTATTATAAATTCACTGTATTCATGTATGCAACATAAAAAATAAAACAATGAGAAAAATAAATTGATAAAGCCTGAGGCATCTTCTTTTTCCTTCTATCCTTATAGCTGCTACATCTTAGCAATTCCATTGGCAATATACAATATACACTGGAAATACATGTCATTGTAAGTGGAACTTGAAAGCTGAGTTTTAAGGACAAGAGATAATCCTATCGTTCATACTATGACTAGCTATGCAAATCAAGTAACATTTGTGCCTTTGTAACCTGCATTATCATGTGTAAACTCCATGACTGAAACTTCAAAATCTTATTGTGTTAGTTAGAGTTCTCTAGAGTCACGGAATTCACAGAATTTATTGAGTTGGCTCACAGATATGGCCGAGGTAGTCCATCGATGGCTGCCAGTAGCCAAGGTCTTTCCAACGATGGCTGCCAATAGCTAGCTGCTCAGTTCGGTAGTCAAGTGGGTGATGGCTGAAGGCTGGAGAACTCCTAGAGTCTTAGTCTAGTCGAAGGCTAGAAGGTCGAAGAAACCGGGCTGCCGGAAAGAAGAACGATGCCTAGCACAGTTGCAAGAAGGCATCTGTTCTCCTTGGTGGCTTCTTTTTATATGATGCAGTATTGGGAGAATCCTTTGAGAACTTTGGAGGTTCTGATAGGATCTGGGGCGGGTATAATCCTTTCAAGTCTCAGTTGATCCTTTCCAGAGGTGGTCTCAGCCCAGCTTAGTTAATACCCTCTGTGTCAAGTTGACACCCAGGCTTTACTATCACACTTATTCTTAGTGATGCTCCTTTCTAGCCTTGCTTACCTTGAGAAAGCAATTTCTGTTTTTTTTTTTTGAAAGTATTTTTCTTATTAATCATTCCTCTTCTCGTTTCATTCTATATAAATCAATATACACATGCTTACCTACATATAGAGATCATTCCACCGGCATAGATATGTTCTACATACATAAACAGATCATGCATGTAATGATTTTTCCATATGTCTTTTGACTGATTCTAAATAGATCAACCAGCACAACACTTGACTCCCGATTTTCAGTTATCTTACGTTCTAGCAAGATATAAAACCTTTTAGAATGACTCTGAGGTGGAGTCAGAAGTTCTGAAAGACAGACAGTCCTGGACCATTTCTCTCAGGTTCTGGGTCTGAAAGTGTCCAGGCTTTTAAAAAAGACAGAGGCGAGGCAGTAGTCAGACATAAAACAGGAGAGTTCTTATACTACTACTTCTACTGCAATGGCTAATGTGTTTTGGCTTAAGGACACTTCCTGAAACTATCTCTAATGCTTCCATCACACCATATCACAGCTTGATGGCATGAAAACTAGAGTCATGTGTCTTTCAAGAGATCAACATTGCCAGGAGACTTCTAATCACCTAATTCTAAATCTCAAAGAGATCAGTCTTTGCAGATAAAATATGAATTGGGATGAAAACAAGAAGGTGACACATTTTGTTAAAATGTATCAAGTATAATCTCATTACACCACATTAACAAAGTTTCCAGACATCCCAGCCACGGGGACAGTGAGAACAGGATTTGGGGCATTAGGCTCACCACGTGGATCAGCACAAGTTTATTGAATCCTGCATGAATACTATAAGCACATTTTTCATAAATATCTTTTTGCTATCAATGAAAAAAAGAGCCCAAAGAAATGATCACTTCCAAAATCTCCAAGTAATCAACGTTCTAAGTGCATAGATATGGATTTACCTGCGGAAGCTGAGTGCTTACCTGTGAGTCTGAACTACATGGAACTGATTAATGGCAAGCACTCTTCTGCTGCCAGGGAAGGAAGAAGAGCCAAGGATGCCAAGTTCTCCCCAGAGTGTGTCACTGTTACCAGGAATGGCTAAACCTAATCTCAGCTATATTCTCTTGAATTGCACTATAGAACTCCAAAGCAGTAAGCTTAGAAAAGGTGCTACCTTTTTTTTCTACAATTTTTTGTAAAGTGCAATCAACACAAGCAAAGTAATGAAATATGAAAAATGCTGGGTTCTACTTTTTTCATGTTGTTTCTTCAGGTTTAAAAATATGTTTAATTCACAAAGAATCATTCTGTCCATGCGTGGAGTACATCTGGAAACTCATTTACCTTCTGCAAAAGAAAATTAGAGGTCATAGAATTAAAGTATTGTCTCTCAATCTCTATCCAACATTCACCCATTGTGTGACCTTGGCTAAGTGACCTCAGATACTCATGTGAATGATGAAAATGGCACAAAATTCTGCATTTTCATGTAGAGATGATGGTTCATAACATAATGTGTGCCAAGAAGATGCACAGAATAAGTACCTGAGAAAGGTCGCATAGAGCGAGTTTTTCTACAAGGCTGGTTTTAATTATTGAAGAATTTTAAGCTCTAAAATTTATAGCCTTTTGCTTCCATGCATTGACATGTAAGTTTTTGCTAATTTCAAAACAATTTTTTCTGGTCAAATTACTATAGCAATAAATGAGTCAGAAGAAACAAAACAAAAAAACGTATCTTTCAGCAAAGTTCTGTGGGGCCAGAATATAGTACAACGTTTTAATGTAGGGTCGGTCTTTTTTCAATAATAGAAATATCTTAGCATACTAGGGGAGGAACTATGCTTTAAAAGACTGAGTATTGCCCAAACTCAGTGATTTAGACATCAAAGAACACTGTATAAATTAATTTTGACTGATCTTCTCATATGTTTCTATAGCAGATGTCGTGTTCAAATTGATTTCATTCTTTAACATCATTCCATTACCTAATAATATATAGGAACATGCTTTTCTTACAAAAATAAAATAAAAGATGAGGCACAGCATATTTAAAGCACATTTCTTTGATCTTTGATTTTTGAAGTCAAGTATGTGTACAAGAAGCCAGAGGTACCCAATGTCCCAAGCATGTGGAAAACTAATTGCTCATTCTAAAATACAGAATTCCTATCATTTCAGTGCCTGACATATGCATCCACTGTGTATCTAGAAAGACAGTTCAGCATTTCTCAGGAGAAAAATAAATGAGCATTTCTCTATTTGCTTTTCCAGTTATCATGAAATATGTAAAAGAGGACATGGAAATGAAAGGCTAGGGTGATGCTAATCTAAGTGGAAAGCACAAAGATTTCAATGCCAGGCTTGACCCAAACCACTTTTTGTCTTTGTTACGAGTCACTTAGAAAGTAGATGTAATATTGATCTTAGTGAGCAAGGAGTAAACCCTTGTGTTTATACTTAAAGTAAGTTTGTTCATTTGCAGCTTGTAAGATAAATTTTTGTTAATTTTCAAAATCTCTCCTTCAAATAATGCAACCAAAAATTAAAAGACCATTTGTAGGCACTGTAAGTTTTACCTTGACTTTAACTAGATTCTTGGTAGGACTTCAAAAGATTTACAAACACAATGGAATGTCCATTACATGATCTCTTTATTCCGCTATCAAGGATAAGAATGTAGAATTAACTCACAAATGGATGGATCTAGAAAATATAATATTAAGTGAATTATCCCAGACACAAAAAGACAGACATCACATGTTCTCCGTTATAAGTGGAACCTAGCACTAAGCTGTCAAAATGATATATTCAAGAGGAAAATTCTTTAACACCCACTGTAACAGCAAAGGAACGTAACTTGGGGAACAGAGGGAAGACCCCAAGAGAGTGTAGACAAAAGAATGTCGGTAAATAAATGCCATTATCGAAGGAAAGTCCTTAAGGGAAGGGAATAAGTGATAGATCTTAATAAAGGAGAAGGGAGGATAGGAAAGAAAAGAGGCAAATGACTCAGGGGAAAAAGAGAGATCAAGGGCCTAACCTAGTTATGAACACTGTAAGCCACTACCACTCTGGCAAGAAGAACATAGAGGAGCCACAGAGGTGTGTAAGACCCATAGGAAGCAATTACTTTCTGAATGGGTTCTAAACCCCTTAATGCCAGGGAAATCATGCCTAATACTGTAAATCTATCCAAATGACAGTAGGAAGAAAGTAAATAGACAGGAACAGATATCCTAGTATTAACTATAAAAAAATTGATAATAAAGCACCATCTAAGCATGCCTTTTTTTATAATCCTTAAATAAGAAAAGCTCTCAGAGCTCAACTAAGTGGCACCCTATTACCATTGAAGTTAGTGAGGCAGAAAACCACATCAGGCCAGAGTACAGAATTATTGGGGAACCTGGAATGCAAAGCCCTAATCAGTCTATCAAAAATCTTATCCCACACCAAAGTTCAGGGGCCCTCAAGGAAGAGGGGGCAGCAAGACTGTAAGTGCCTAAAGGTGGGGTGAGGTACTTCTGACCAACACACTCCAGCCAAGACACGGCCGATGTACCCAGAAGGTCACTGCAAGGAGAACCTCAAACATCAGATCTGCACAATGGCTGACATATCAACATTGCCCCAAAGACTAACTAGGATCTTAGAATAAACAATTGTTCTCAGGGAGTGTCTCAGAGGCAGGTACTAGACAAAGGAATAGGAACTGAACCTCCCCCCTTACAAGTTTGCCAACTGAAGAGGCACATAAAGTTGAACAGAAATCTGACTCCCATACCATAGACAACCCCCAAAGGAGTCCTGTGATACACACAAGCAGAGGGACAAGAGAAGGGGATGGGAAAGGACAGGACTGGTGAAGGGAGAAGAGTATATGGGTGGGAAAGGAGGTAGATAGGTAGGTAGGTAGGAAAGGGGTCAGGGCAAAGACATAAACCCAATTTGTAAGTAAATAATTTTTTAAAATTACAAACTCTTGCCAAAGTGCAGTAACAGATTCTGATTATGTGACACATGTAAGAATCCCACAGTTAGAAACATTCTACAAAACCACTAGCCATGATGGATTGTTGAAATATCTAGTAGATCTTGAAAAGTATATTCTGCCTTAGTTCATAGAATATAAAAACATCTCAAAATATGGACATGGACAGAACCCAAGTCCTTAATTGTTGCCCTGAGCACTCAGTATCGCAAAGTAAAGTATTATGTTTACTTCTGAGATACCAGTCATTCTAATCAACATAAATTGATACCACCAATATTTAGAATTTAGGGATTTTTAGACTTTAGATTGAACATACTCATGATTTTAAATGAAGAGGAATATTAGTTCCTTCTACACTACGGAACTAAGTCTACAGACATTTCATTGGAAATTTGTAATAATTAAATAATGAAATTTAATAAGCAATTGGATTAGTGACCCAAAGTACTATTCTTTTATGAACCGAGTCTTTCAGTTGGCATTCATCCACAGTAGCGAATGGTTAGCACGCCAGTTCCTCAATCCTGACTAAAAGCTGTAAACTAATATGCAAGGGGGGGGGGATGAATAGCAGAGACGTGATCAGCGACTCCAGCTCTAGAATTTTTCTAATTTTTCTTAATATTCTGAGCTTGTGGGGGGCGGGGAACAGCAGCAAGAAATTTGCCATTGGGCCATTGTAAGTCAGGATCTTCTGAAAAGGTGATGATTAATGTTCCTACATTAACTGCATGCATGACAGAATACTCAACAGAAACACAGGAAAATTATAAAGAATATGAACCATTTTGAATTGATTCCTGGGAGGAAAAAATAGACCAATGATGTTACTCACTACGTTTTAAGCCAAAGAAAATGTTAATGGGTTTTCTCTGGTTCCTGTTAGTGGAGAATAATATTTAAAAAAGAAAAGGGATAGTTACTATGCAGCTACTCCAGGCCGTATTTCAATCAAACCAGCAGAAAATGCAGCCATCTGTGTTCTGATTAGAAAAATATGGAAAATATCTCCAACATGTCCATGTGTTTGGATTCTTGATCGCCAACTGATGGGATTGTTTGAGAAAGTTGTGGAATTTTTAGGAGGACAAAGTATGTCTCCAAGGGTTGCCTTAAGGTTTGATAGCTAAGTCCAATATTCTCCATGCCTTTATCTCTCTCTTCTGTCCTCTCTTTAGTCCTCCTTCCCTCTTTCCCTCCTGACTGATGGATGGTCCAATGTGAACCAGCTTCCATGACTTCCCTGCCTGCCTCAATGTCTTTCCAAATGTGATGGCCTCTATCCCCTCTGTAACTGTAAGCCAAAATAATAACCCCTTTCTCCCTTAAGTTGCATGAGTCAATATTTTATCACAGCAATTGAAGAACAGTTGGTATTGTCATGGTTTGAAATGTGTCCCCCACAGTCTCATGTATTTGGCAAGGTCATGGCACCTTGAGAGGTGGAGCCTTGCTGGAGGAAGGCAGTCACAAGGGGTGGGCCTTGAGGTGGATTAGTCCCACCCTACCTCCAAGAGAAGTCTGCCTTTGCAGCAAGCAGTCTGCAGCTCTCAGCTTCCAAGATGTCTGCAGTGACTTAGCTTCCTCCAGCTTGGCTAGCCAGCCATGCCACCTCTGCTTTGAGAGACTGTACCTTCCCTCTGGAACCGTAAGCTGAATAAACCTCCCTTTCTCCCTAAAGCTGATTGACTTTGAGTGCTCTCTCACAGCAATAGTTAAGAGTAACCGTTACAGGTATCTTTCCTTTTGTTTCAGTGAGGAGCAAAATGTGGATCTTTTTTAAAAACTTTATTATTAGAAAGAAAAATTTAAAATAGCTGTAGACTTCTTAACATTATATAGGAAACAAAATTCCCCAACCATAAATAGAAATGCATTCCACAACACTTAGAGACAGAAATTCAAAGGACCCATGATGTGGTTCTTTAATGGCACTAATCTCTTTGACTGACAGTTCCTTTGTTGTCTGCACTCTCGTGGTGATAAGCTGTAAGCTTGCTAATACTTTTCCACATTTTTCTTACCTTTTCACTCTTTTCTTACTGCAGATCAGAATAGGATCACTGATGAGCAACCACAATGACTCAGTACTATGCTGTCTTCAGATTTCCTCCACCAACGTGAAGCTATCAGTCTATTACATTTTCTTTCATGTATGTATGTATGTATGTTTTGTGTGAGTGTGTGTTTGCATGTCGGCAGCATATGTGGATGGATATAAGTATGAGTGCACTTGATTGTGTGTGTGCCAGTGGAGGCCAGAGAGATATAAGAAAGAATCCTCAATCATTTTTTTACCATTTTGTTATAAGCCTGGGTCTGCAATTAAAACCAGAGCACATCATTAGGGCTAATTTTACTAGCCGATTTGTTCTGGGTTTTCCCAGGCTTTACCTTCCAGCCCTAGAATTACAGATAGGCAGCCAAACCCACATGTAGCAGTCCACCTGCATGGTTGCTGATAAATGACCATCACACAGCTTAAGGGAGCAAAGAGTTTACTTTCTTACGACAGTCTGGTTACAGTTCTCAGTCCAGCTTGATGGAAGAATACGTACCAACACTAGGGCCTGGCCACACCATCACCACATAACAGCTGAGAGATAGACAATCCTTACTTGCCAGACCAGCATGGCTGGCCAAGTGAACAGAATACCTTGTCTCAAAACGAATTGAGACTGAGACACACACACACACACATGCACACATGAAAATGGGGAAAATACTATGACCCAAGCAATTTAAAGCAGAAATAGCTTATTATTTTGGCTTACAGTTCCAGAGGGGAGAGATTCCAACAGATCAGGAAAGGCAATAGGACATACAGATGAATCAGGAGATCAGAAAAAAGGCTGAAGACACGTGTCAGCCTGAGAGACAGGGAGAGAGAAAGAGAGGGAGAGAACAAAGACTGTAACTGGCTGTCAAACTTTAAGACAGACTTCCTCCAGCAAGGTTCCACATCCTAGAAGTTCTATAACCTTCCCAAGCAGCACCACTTGCATAACTAAAGACAAGAATTTTCTCCAGTACTCCAGAAACCAAAAATTGGAACTGACACTAGTGAAAATTCTGCCTTGTCTATAAGAGATAGTGTCAGTGTGAAATTTAAACAAGATCCAGCAGCTATCATATGGAGGGAAAGATTACTCCGAGTTCTATACAACAAGTCATCTAGTTCTCAGATAATTACATATAAATCAGAATTACGTGATAATTGAAAGTCTAACTTACTGTGGTGTATTTTACTTCATTTTTTCTCCATTCTATTTTGTCTTAAAAAGCATTAATATTTTATTTAATAAACAAACAGATTTTATTTTCCAAAGCCCACTTTAAGTGACTGTATAAAAATTAACTAGCTGTAGAGATGACCCAGAAGAGAAAGCACCTGTAGCGGAAGCGTGAGGACTGCAGTTCAGATTCCCAGAGTCCACATATGTGCCAGGTAGGTGTGGGGCCCATTTGTAATCATAGCGCCAATAACCAAAAGCAAGGGATCCTCAGGTCAAGTTGGTGAGCTAGAGTAACCAGATCAGTAAGCATCCAAGTTCCACAAAACACCATGCCTCGGTCCACTCAAACTGAAGGGGGATCGAAGAAAACAAGAGCTACCGATCTCTGCCCTCCACACACACCGAAATGTTGTGTGTGTCTACTCACATGCAAGCATGCAAGCAGAGATCACACACACACACATACACAGACAAAAAATGAAATAAACAAATATTTGCTTATTTTCCCCTCATAACCTCAAGTTTATTTCACAGATGAGGGGATTAGCAGAGATGTACCTTTGCACTCTGAAAACATTTGTAAAACTAATGACACCAAAGAGGCAAACATCTTTTCCATCTCTTTCAAAATAAAAACTATGATTGACCATGGCCAATGTCCTGATAAAGAAACTTAGAAATAATTCAATGTACTCAAGAATCTTCTAAATTTCTTGTTTAAATGGCATTTTAAAGACAGAAGCCAGCCAACAGCATTCTAATCAATATCAAACAGCCCAGAATCTAAAACAGTATAAAATACCTTATGGGTAAAACCCCACCTGTAAGAAGCCATCTCTTAATGATATGGATTCGAACAAGAAGACAGGCAAGATAGATGCAAATATCAACTGGCTTCAATATTCACTGCCCAGGTCTCTCACCCTCATGGTCTCTGTTCACTTCCCCATGTTTCTCACATCAAAATCCTTCAAAGAACTAATTATCAGAGGATTGTCCTTCCTGTGACAAGCTACCGGGGCTAATGAAGGGACCGATGATGCAGGATCCAACGTGAAAGGACAAACTTCAAAGGCTCAGCACGTCAAAGCGATTGCCAGGAACCCCTGAGAGCTAGCTGAGCCCCTCACCTTCTGGAACAAACCAGCACCCAGGCACTATTCTGCAGGGGAGGGTTTCTCAGGGCTCAAGCTGACTGCCTCCTACCACGCCAGCTGGAGAAAGTGATGGAGACATACCAGGTGTTACATCTTTTGTTTTGATCAGATAAATGCTCTCAATAGATATCACCGAATAATATTATCACCTAATTCTCCTGGGATGTGTTTTTCTCCTTGAAGTACTTGACAGTAGTTTTCAAATCAGAAAGCATAAATGCACTGAGGATCTGTGCCAGTGTAGCCTCTGTTTTGAATGCTATAAGGACTAAAGGCAAGTCATGATGTGATGTCATCAGAAGTGGGTTACTGAAGCTACAACATGTGTCACAGGAAAGGAAAGAAATGAACTCGAAAGGACTAGCGATACTATGAAGACGTTATCTACAACTGGACAGCGCTGACATTACAGCAGGCGCACAGATGGAAACAAAGATTCTGGTTGCCACTCCAATTACTCACAACATATGGGTTTGTGTGGTCATGCAAATGAAGCCCATGAATGTTTTTAATCACTTTCCATCCATATCTTATCTACACCACAACTCCAGATCCAGAGCTGAGTCTCCTCCTCCTTAGCATCCCAACTGCCAAACATTTCCCTCTGCACTTTCTCTGCTTTCCAGCCCAAAAGGCTTGCAGAAGAAAACACAGTGAATACTATCTGAATGAGTGATAAGAAGAGAAAAAACATCCAATCAAAGCTCTGTGTATAACTCCATGTGGCCGAAGACTATTCTAGAAGATGCTGTTTTTGTGGATTGTCAAGTTCTAGGAGAAAAGACCCCAATTCTGTGATGCCAGGTTCCAGAATTATCTCTGGACATTTATTTTGCATTTTTGTCTAGCTAAGATTTTGAGCTGAAAGACAGTTAATGACAACAGAAGTCCATATTATTTTTTCCTCCGTGTGTCCACTCCATGATCCCACATGCAAGCCGGGTAACAGAAATGACCCAGGGGACAAGTATCCTTTCCATCTCTTTCAAGATCAAAACCTATGATTGACCCATGGCCAATGTCATGCTTAAGAAACTTGGAAATAATTCAATATTAGACTTATAGTGCTGTCAGCCTTGCCTCGCCTGCTGCTAAAGGCAGTATTTTCTTCACCTCCTGCAGATTGAGGCTTGCCGGGCTATCTACAATAGAGATTTACTTTCTCGCGTGTTCAGAAACTGTAATAAACCACTGCTATTGCCACCTGAGAAGCCCCGCAGCTGACACCGGCTGCTGCTTCTCCTCCTAGGAGAGGCGTCAGGCTTCAGGGCTGATGCAGGGTGAGGAGTGCAATGTTGCTGTACTCTGCAGGTCACCGCTCCCACGCGGACAGGTGAGACACACGGCTTCCCATCCAAGTAGGAGAAGGGTGCGATCTACATTTACTGAAACTGCTCAAATGCTGGGCGTCAACCCAGAGTCAGAACACCAGGATCCAAGCAGAAAGAAAATCACATCACATAGTCATTAAGGGGATGTAATGGTTACTCTAACTATTGCTGTGAGAGAGTGTTCAAAGTCAATCAACTTAAGGGAGAAAGGGAGATTTATTTAACTTACAGTTTCAGAGGGGAGAAACAAGTCTTTCATGGTGGAAGCAACATGGCTGGTGGCTGAAGCTGGAGGCAGGCTATGTCACTGCAAACATCCAGTAGGCTACTGGGTGATGGCTGAAGGCTGTCCGATTCCTGAGAGTCTCTCTTCTCCTCTTCTCCTTAAGTCTCCTGTTGTATGGTCTCTTTCATCCAGTCCACTACTGGGAGGATCCAATGAGATCTAGGGAGGTTCCAATCAGATCTAGGTCTGGTCTTTGTATTGTCCAGATAATGCCAGGTGTGTCAAGTTGACCCCCAGGATTAACTATCACAGAGGAAGAAAATGTTTTATGGTTCATGTGCCACTGAAGTATAGCCAAGAATTATAAATCTCCAAGATTCCATCCATTACTTTTCTATGTTTGTGTTCATTGTCCAAATTCTGGGTCTTTTCCTGTCCCCTCCAACATGTGTTCATTACAACATGAAGATAAAAGTTGTCAAATAGTAAATGTTTGAGAGTCAGGCCATTAAAATTATGTTGTCTTTCCCTGCCTTATTCTACCATACTTTAGACTAGATGAGTGTATCTCTGCAAAGCGCCTGAACTATTCATGTGGAGTCATTGCATTGTGAGAGTGGAAGCACCGGTTCATGGCCTTTCTTGTTGCCATCACCACGATTCCTGACAGACCAATGAGGCCTTCTCAGAAACTCAGAGTTTACCCTTTCATTTGTAGGTTGAAATAGCCATGTATTGGTTTACCCTATTGATTATTTCTTATGTTTATCCACTAAGCCACAATCTGGAGGTTCCCCTCACCTCTAGACCGACTCCAATATTTCTGTGCAGGTCTGAATGTTGAATAGATAAGACAGATTTTCATCTCCATGCAAGGGTGAGGGAAAATGAGTCTCTTCTGTGAATCTCTCATGTACCTCAATTTAATTGCAAACAACTGATGTTTCAGTTGAGTGTAAACTTATGAGTTGAAGAATCTATGCATTAAAATAGAAAAACTCCTGGTGGAAGAGAGATTAAGAAGAAACAATAATTTCCAGCTTATTGGATCAAGCTCAGTCATTTGTTAGTAGCTATGCAAGGTATGAAGCTGACAAAGTAATGTAATCATGAGCAAGTGAAATTAACTGCAAGAAGGGAAAGTCGGTTTGCCCTAGCCAAACGATAAATACTATTTACCAGATCAAAGAAGAAATATGCTGTCATATCGCAATATGTAGAAATTATTTCAGTAGTTTAATACTCACTTATTCTTTTTTTAAAAAAATCAGTTCACAAAATAATAGTTACAAAAGCACTAACTTAACTGGCCAAACTCTATCAAATTGTATACTAAACCTAAATTTTAAAGTTGAAAGATTGAAAGAATGCTCTTAAAATCAGGGTCAAGAAAAGAAGGTCTGTTATTGTCACTCACTTCTTTCTAGCATTGTAAGGGGAGGGGTCCTAGATGGAATAGTAAAGGGTGAAAAAGAAACGCAAGGACTGAAGTGCAGCAATGAAACTCTCTTTAATCCTAAATGATCTGATTTCCACATAGAAGACTCAAGATAATCTTGAAAATACTATCTGAGTCAGTAAGAAGGATTTTAAAAACTTGTCATATATGAAAGTAATATACAAAAAATGAATTAATTACACAATGTGCAATACTCTGATATTTACCAAAACTATTTGAAGGGGTATACCAAAGGAACTCTAACTTTATAGACATTCATAAACATTAACTAAATGGAAATACTGTTCTAAAGGAAAATAACAGAACTCAATTTAGGACTCAGAAGTTAAAGTGCTCACTAAGCAAAAAAAAAAAAAAAAAGAAACAATTAGTATGCTCCCAGATCCTACACAAATGCTAAGGTGGTATAGTAGCTTGTCTGTAATTCCAGCCCCAGAAAGTGAAGTCAGAGAATTCCCAGAGCAATCGGGCTAACCAGATTAGTCTTAATACCATGACCTGGGTTTCTTTATAAACACAGGCTCCAGATAATATGGTAGAAGAGCAATCAAGTGTAATTCCTGACATTACGTTTGGGCTTCTACATCCAAACACACACGCACACACACACACACACACACACACCTACATGCAAACCCATATATATGCACCCCATACACACATACATGTTAAAAGAAAAAAATGAACCCAGCATAAAAAATACATCAATTCTTCAAAAATTAATTTACAGATTAAATTCAAAATCTTTTAAAGAAATTTGGTACCTGATTCTAGAACTTACAGAGAAAAATAATATATCCAAGGTGGGAAAAACATTGTTATGAACAATACAATGAGGATTTTTGTAGAACTAATATCATTAAAGCCATATGATATTAGTTCAGTAGAGAGGTCAGGCCCACCCATAAGAGAACAATGAGAACAAAGCTATTCAACCAAACTGCCAGTACAGTTGCAATCATCAGAAAAAAATGTTAGGCAACTTTTATACCATAGGCAGCAGCAGCTCTTGTGGAATAAATGCATTAATGTGGAGGAAAAATGCCAAAATATTTATAAAAAGAATATAATATCCTATGACCTGAAAATGGAAAAGGTTTATTTATGAAAAAAATTATCAAATAAACACAGTCATATCACCTAACATGAAGAAAAAGCATTTGACAAAACCTAACGCTATGGACATTAGGAATTTCCAGTAAGTATATGTGGGGAGTTGATAACCTCAACCCAAAGAAAAGTATCCACAGAGAGTGACCAACAGTTAAGGTGACATTTAAAATCATGAGACTCAAAGTGTTTCTTATATCACAAGGAACAAGTTAAGTGTGGCTCCTGTCTGCTCTCACCACCCTTAGTTAATAATATGCTATGAAAATTCCAAGCCACTGCATAAAACAAAAAGAATAAATAAAAGGCATACAAATTGGAAAGGAAGATATGA
The DNA here is from genome assembly GCA_023101885.1 of Typhlomys cinereus. NCBI lineage: Eukaryota > Metazoa > Chordata > Mammalia > Rodentia > Platacanthomyidae > Typhlomys > Typhlomys cinereus. The sequence goes on along the minus strand of JALPQD010000022.1, from coordinate 5,125,133 downwards.
AACTGTCATGATTATCTACAGAGTATACTAGGAAATCCACAAAAATATTTGAATAACTAATGGGTTCACCAAGGGCAAGAGTGCTGGATCAATGTGCAAACACAAATCTCACTTCTATGCACAAAGGATAAACATGCAGCAGCCAACCTTAAGTCACAATCCTACTTACTATTGCTTCCCAGGAAATGAGATCCTTTATTATGCACAGAACCTGTATGTTAAGAATTACAAATTACTAATGAAATAGTTAACATCCTAAGCAAATGGAGAGAAATGTGTTCACAGATTGGAAGACTCAACACAGTAAAGATGTAGATTTAATGTAATGTCTATCAAAATCCCATGGGGAATTCTCTAGACACAGACAAGCTGATTCTAAAATTTATGTGCAGAAAGGCACAGGCCACCGAACAGCTAAAACAATTTAATGTAGAACAAAGTGGAAGAAATCACTGTAACCAATATTAATGTTTATTATATAGTACAGCAATCAAGAGCATGGAATCAGTGGAGGGAGAATCACATAGATCAATGAAAGAGAGCAGAGAACTCAGCAGTAAACTTACATCACTATACAAACTGATTTTTAACAATGGCACAAAAACAATTCAAGGCAGAAAGAAAGCTATTTGAAGAAATGATGCTGAAGCCGTCATGCATCCATAGGCAAAATGTAAACCTCAATCTGAATTCCGCAGCTCATAAAAAATTAACTCTAAATTGACCACAGACCTAATTATACAATGTAACATTGTAAACATTTGAGCATCTTTGTCTTGGAAAAATTTCTTCCACTCAACACCAAAAACACAATCCCTAAGAGGAAAAACTGAAAAAGTCGACCTCATCAAAATTACAAATTATAACCATGCAGTCTCAAGAATTGTTAAATTATATGACATAAACTCTATGGATATATTGAAGAACATTGGGAAGTTAAAATACAAAAATAGTAGCAGCAGATACTTAAAACATATGTAATCAATGCAAGATTAATATCACAAATTAACCTGTTCATATGAATTATTATAAAGTCAAACAATGCAATATAATATTCAGAACTTATGAAGAGATAGATCATTTGGTGGAAAAAAGCATATGATGGCCAATAATCTGAAATAACTCCAACCCTCAGTGATTGGCAAACTGAACAAATTTAATTCCAGGACAAAGCATTATTAAGATTCACTATATTTGAAAAATTAAATTTCTTATTACCGAGACTTAAGACAAACATGAAAGGAAGGATATTCAACATGATGTATAGTAGGTAGTTAGACACCCAGCCTCAAAAGAGTAAAGGAGAAGAGCAAATAAGGATGCTTCCCCATAGTAAACTTATAAGTACATGTCCTCATGTGCAGGCACACACATATATGCAAAACATATATAAGCATACGCAAGCCCCACCTCACACATACCTACACATGAGAATGAAAGAAGAAAAAAGGAATTAGGTAAAGAATTAAATACAAACACGTGACCTAAGTTCTCCAGTAACTCCTCAGTAAAATTACCTTCAGTGCAAAGACAAGTTTCAATGAGAAAGAATACTAGACAGTTAATAATGTGATGTGAACATGTGGAAAAAGACAACCTCAAACTTCTGCGCCTTCTCTCCTCAGTGTTGAGATTGCAGGTTACACATCCCAATACAGTTTTGTGTGGTGCTAGAAAGAGAACTCAGAGTTTCGTGTATGCTTGGCAAATATTCCAGTAACTTAACTCTATCTACTATTCTGTTTTCTATCCCCTTTCAATTCTTCTTTAGAGAAATGACCTCAGCCAAGTTAGAGAACTTATCCAATACTCACTTTTTTTTTATTTCCGCTCATACAAACTTAACAGGTACACTGGTCCCCTCCCTCCCTTCACCTCCCCCCTCCGCCTCCTCTGGTCCCCCTTCCCTTCCCTCCTCCCTTCCCCCCTCCCTCCCCATCCCCCAGTGCCTCCCCCAACCCCCTGTTCTCCCCTCCCCTCCCTCCCCATCCCCAAGTGCCTCCCCCACCTCCCTGCTCCCCCTCCCCTCCTCCCTCCCTTCCCACCCCCCAGTACTTCCCCACACACACCCCTGCTCCCCTCTCCCATCCCCCCTCCCTCCCCATCCCCCCAGTGTCTCCCCTCCAGTGGCTCCCCCCCAATCCCCGGAGCATCCTTTAATGTGCATGCCAAACTCTCTTCTAGGTCTTCCTCTCTGATGAGGTGCAAGGACCCAGGGGTATTTCCCAGAACCCTTTCCTGTGTTTCCCTTAAGCTTAGGAACACTACTGTGACTGTCAGTCCCTTGCCTCCAAGGATCTTAGTGCCTTTAGCAGATGCTAGACTTTGTGAGGTCAATAGTGTGTTGGACATAGCGCAGGTCATGCAAAATCCTTTTATGATTGCTTCGGCCCTAACTTGTGTGGAGTATCTTGCATATCATTACTCTTCCCATCCTTGTGCTCTTACAATCTTACCGCCCCCTCTTCTGAAAATTTCCCTAAGCTTCAGGATGGGGAGAGATTAGGCTGGCCCAGTTCCAGGTGGTTGATATAGGGTCTCTGATGTTCTGAATCATGGTTTGTTGATTTTTTTTTTCAGTTTTGCTGTTCCTGCAATGCCCTTGGCTCCATCCTGATCCAATCCTCACTTTTCTTATTTTAACAAGTAATTCTAGTATCAGTCTCCATCTCACTAGATTGTTATGAGGCTTAAATGAGATAGTGCAACACTTGCCAGGGGCAAAACCCAGGACCTTCATACCACATAGAAACCTAATATTTAACATTCTAATTAGCATCTGCATCAAACACAAAGCTCAACAATGCTAATATAATGCAAAATTGGAACTTACATGAGGCTTGAGAACACTGATGAAGATACATAAAGGAAGATACACAAGCCATCCAAAGGGCAAGAATATCTGAGAGAATTTTAATATAATTGAAATAAGCCCATGCAGTGTTTAATCCTGGTTGTCAACTTGACTGGATTGAAAGGCATCTAGGAAAACACTATTTTGGGAGCGTCTGTGAGAGTATTTCCAGAGACCACTGGCATTCAAAGCACTCTTCCACTCTGGGAAATGTGGATCCACTTCTGAGACCTTTCGAGAGAATGACCACACCGTAAGCCTGGGGACACCGTCCAATAAGGTAGGGGGTCTCATATTCATGTTCATATTCAACATTTCTTGAGTGGGTTCATGTGTTTTGGGTTGGGGGGTGTTGTCTGTTTGCTGCTGCCATCTCCTGTGAACCTCAGAATAGGAAAGGCAACTTTGGTCTGAAGCTCAGGGTTGGCAAATTTCCTACATGGTCAGTGATGCAAATCCATATTCAGCCGCTAAAGAATCCAGAATCTGGTGTCCGCAGGACAGCAGCAAACAAACAGTGGCTTCTGGCTTCTTGGCCTGAGAAGTAGTTTTCTGGGCTCTCCAATCTTCAGATAGCCATTGTGACCTGAGAGAGCCCCTGATCATGACAGCAGACTAATAAAGCCCCTTCCCCCTCATAATTACAATGAATATCTATCCAGTCCAGTGTCTCCGTTCCTCTGGAGAGCACTAATACATCTCAGAGTTGTCCCCACTGCATAAGAATACAGCAAAGCCTGCCTTTGCAGCGTGGGAATGCCGTACTCTCCTGTGCTTCGATGCTTGGATTTATAGAATAATCATCCCACTATATCAGTGATTCCAAATGGACTCACAGAAAGCCAGAATAACAGGGAAGCAATAAGAAAAAATGACACAATGGTAGCTTTATTTATATTTTACTTTCTATGATACTTTTTCTTGCAACCTAAGGCATAATAGTATCTTTGGGAAAAGATGTATTCTTTGGTGAATTTGGCCTCCACAGAAGCATTTAAAAAAAAAAATGCCAGCTCCAACACTATTGTTACTTTACAGCGGCTTGTTTTATAACTATATGGGAAAGTTCACTTGGGCTGAACTTTTTATCAGGCCCTGATGAGGCTGCTAGTGATTGAGGGCTCTCCTAGAATACAAACCCACAACACCCATAATGCAGGAATAGTTAATTATGGCAATAATAACCAAGTGTGCATAATCTCATTAAGAACACTTAGTCACCGCTCTTCCTATATCAGGATATTTTTTAACAACTTTTCTGTTCATTAGGAGAAAATTACCTTTTAGTGTTAAGTGGACTATAAATGCACTGCTTATATTGAAAGTGGGGAAAAGTTAATGTTACATTTTGCATCTAAATGGTTATTGCTATTGGTGTCCCTCTACCATATTCCTTCAAATGAGTGTAAAAGAAGCAGAGCTATGCGTATTCCATGCCACCATCTGAGTGTCCACTTCAAGGACAGTGTCCCTTAATGGTTTAGGGGTGGATGCTTTAGTCTAGGTTCATATAAGCTAAATGGAGTTATCTTACTGGCTCTAATTTCCTAAAGGACCAGATACTTTGAAGCTATATTCAACTTTTGGAGAATTTTTCTCTCAGACTTCAAGTAAAATGGACAAAATGAAATCATCTATTCCAACCATCAAGAATTAAAAGACTTTCGAAAAACATGTTCTCAGCAAGAAGCCAGTTGCCTAATCAATAACACAATATTGGTGACAACCTAATTTACATGTGAATAACCATGTAAGAATGCTTGCTCTTGTTCTGACCAAATTTGTCATTCTTAACTATTGGGTAAATCTCCTCAATCAAAACATACAAAGTAACCAGGTAGATGTAAATTAGTACTATGTATGTGTTCTAAGAATATATTTCAAAAATCAAAAAGAAACAAGTTCCAGAAAACAAATTATATTTTATATATTAAATATACAAATACTTTTAAAATATTGAATGGTCTGGGGAGATAGCTGAGTTTGCAAAGTGCTTGCCAAACAAGGATAAGGGCCTGAGTTCAATTCCCCAGGACCCTTACAAAAAAAAAAAAAAAACAAGCTGCTGCAGTGCATGCTTTTGATCTCAATATTGAAAAGACAGAGAAAGGATTTGTTGATCAGTCAAGCAAACAGAGTTAATAAGCTCTATGTTCTGGAAGAGACCTTTTCTCAAGAGAGTAACTGGGGATACACCGAAATGTCAACAGTTGGCCTCTATGTTTGCACACACAGACCGCACATACACATGAACATGTACACATAATACACAGAAAGTAAATAGATAAGCATTAAATGCTAGAGACTGGCTGCAGAGTATGGGAGGTGACTAGATCTCCCATCATGCAATGGGTCATCAATAGTTCCAAGTATCAAAAATTTCAAAACACAAGCACACCTTCAAACTTAAGAGTTCCATTTCTATAAATTTACCACATAGAAAAATAATCTATAATGATGATCATTAAAACATGAAATATACAATTAGACTTGCTTAGATAACATTTACTGTGATCTTGCTAACTCAAGAATGTTCAGGAGTTCTGGAGAAAACGTTGTTTCCACCAGATGCCTGAAGCTTTCCTGTCAGTTGCTCTAAAAGCTGCTGTTATGGAATCAGTGGAAGCTGAATCCGGAAATTCATAGAAGAAATCTTGACTGCATCCTTCTGGATCATTATTCTCCAATCCTGAACCTATGAAATTCTCAGTCTTCCAAAAGCACCAGCCAGAAGTTCATGTTTTGTTGTTCTTGCTGTTATTGTTTATCACATAAAACTTTCCAAAATTAGCCTCCAATGTAACAAACAACTCTGAAATGTTGTATATAATCATTACCTTAGTACTTGAAATTTCCACTAATTTTAACAGGTATATACTACTATTAGTAACTGAATCATTACTACATTAAATTGTTTTAAAAATTCTTAATTGCCCATACTATGTTGTTTTTATTCATAACTCGAAATCTACAAACCTGATTTAAGGAAAAATTTACATATCATTGTGCATGATTTCTTTCCAACCTCAGAAAAAAAGTAGGTGATCATTAAACTGAACATGGGCCCAAGATATGTGGGGAGATAGAGTTGTATATAACTGAATTTACATTAACTAATCCAAACGTCTCTTTGGGTTGCTTATGCTAAATACAAGTAAGCACATGTAAGGCATGTAATATTAAAACTCTCAAAGCAACCACTCCTTAAACTAATGAAAATAAGGATCTCAAATAAAATAAAATGCTTGTTGAGTATAACAGTTTTCTTTCACCAAGTCACCTCTGTGAATTAGAATGTCCACACATGACTTCAAAGGCAATGTAGGTAAAATGGAGCCAAAAAAAAAAAAAAAATCAATGCCAGTAAGACTGAAAGGGCTAGAAAAATTGTGATTCTGCAACAGTGACTAGACTTGTAATAACCTAGAGAAGGGAAAAAAAGGCATTTCTTCATAGGAGGCAGAGGAGAAATATGACATAAAAGCCAACGGCTGTGCTGAGCCAGTGAAATTGTCCATTATTTAAACTGCAGGTGGTGGCACTCACATAAACTGCTGTAGCAAGACGCAGCCCCAGCGAGAGATGTGGGTGGATGTAGTCAGAAATCCACTGTGGGATTATGTGCCTTAATGGAGGATGGAGCTGGGCCGTTTTCCCCAGAACACATGACCCTGGAAATCCTAACTTTGAAGGAAGACAGGCTAATGGCTAAGAGATTGGATTCTATAATTTCAACCTTGCTCACAACTTGGCAGCAAGTTTGGGTAATTAAGATTCTTAATATAGTAAGAAGAGAAACAAATGGTGTAAGAAAGGGAAAGACAGAAAAAATGAGATGAAGAGGAAATGGGGTGTTATGGAAAAGGGAGATGAAGAGGGGAAAGCACAAAGGCAGGACAAGAAGACTAAGAAGAGAGATCTAGGCGGGGTGAAAAGAGGTCAGAGCCAGTGCTGACAAATGCTGAGGCTGCGCTGATGGAAACAGTCAAACAACAATTCCTGCTACAGACAAATTCAGTCTCCCTGTCACCAAACCTAAGCCTGTATTTCAGGTTTATACATAACATCTGCACTGAAACTGACAATAAATGACATCAGCTCTTCCACCTTCTCCATTCTTCTGCTGGGGCATACAAACAAGTCACAGTCAATATAAAGGCAAAATGACAATACTACATCTCAACAGAATTTACTTGCACCAACAGGTATTGGGCCTGATACAGCTGAATAGCTATAGTGCTGCAATATTTCTATGTTGGATCACTCTTTTCAATGCTTCTCCCATTATCCCATCAATCAGATCATCGCTGTCTTTCTCATTGACTCTCTACTTCTTATAGCAACACTTCTCATCTGCAAAGTTCACCTTACTGTTGTTTCTTAGTTTCAAGTTAGACTTCTCTATTTCTTCAGGTAGCAACTGCCACTGTATTAAAGCTCCTCTGCTTACATATTCTTTTCTAGAGAGCACTGCAGTTCCTTCTCTCATTACTAGACAAACCTAGAACATAGGTTTTACTTTTATCTGACAGCTCTATCATTTTTCCTCCAGTCGTTCAACAAGAAGTATGCAGTATGTAATTCTATCAATAGATGAAAATAAACTTTGAAAAAATAATTCTTGACTGACAATGACTCAGTCTTGTAGGGTGTAGATCATTCATTGGTCCACTGCCCTCCTTCTTTCTCCTCCCTTTCAAGTCTCTGCAAAGTCATTCGTCACACCTACAAAATGAAATAGGGATTGAACAAGGAAAAACTAGTTAGACAGTCATTTGTAAATGACTCAAAGATTTTGTTTTCTCCCTTCTTTTACTTACTTGGTGTCATTTCACAATAAATTTTTAGATATAAATGGCTCACGGCACATGAGTTAATGGCATCAATTCTTGATAGCAAAGCATGTGAAAAATTACTTTTAATCACACATAGTAGTATATGCTTGTAATCCCCGAATGTGAGAAATACAGATAAGAAGATCAAAATAGGTCAAGGTCACCTTACATGAGACTATATCACAGATAGATAGATAGATAGATAGATAGATAGATAGATAGATAGATAGATAGATAGATGGATGGATGGATGGATAGATAGATAGATAGATAGATAGATATAGATAGCTAAGAGTTTAAAACTTGTTTATGGCTTTGTAAGTTATAAATATGGTTAATTTTCCTACCTGGATCAACTCTAAAAGCTGGATTAAAATATTCAAAATCTGTTGCTAAGCAGCAAATGGCAACCTTAAGTTAGGACAGCCTTGGAGGAATGCGTTCCAATTTCCCCGCAGCAAAGCACATGGCAAGATGGCAAAGATGGCGGTTAGCTAACGGTCTCTGAATGTCACACTTAGAGCCTGCTGAGCTTTCCCTTTACAGAATACATATTGCTCCAGGCTGTTCTTGTCAGTGGGGAATTCGTGCAATAGGCATCCTCCTTCCACAGCTTCTGGTGGCCAGCACCTGCCTCACAGCTGCAGTGTACCTAGGCTGGCTCTTCCTAGCTCTCCTATTCCCCTCAGATTTGCATAGCACTCCTCCATTTCCACTTCTATTCCTTCTCCACTGTGTCTTCCATAATCCGTTCCCCAATTAATCTTTCACATTTAAATTCTTTCTTAGAATGTGCTTCCCAGTAGATTGAAACCAACAGAGATGGTTCTGAGAATGTTTAAGAAAATTTGGTCAACCACACAGTAAAATGAAGTCAAGAGATTGAAGCATCCGTCACCTGCATGATGAAAGGTCCCATCCTCAGTAGCCACATGAATCCCGAAAAATGGATAAGAGTGCAATTGCTAAAGAACTCATTTCTGGTTGCCTGGAAAATGGTCCCGCTAGTGTGCTGAATTTGTATTCGATAATCTCTCTCACAATGGACTTTTTCTTATTTTTTTATTTTCTGTGTGTGTGTGTGTGTGAGAGAGAGAGAGAGAGTGTACTGTGTGGTTTCGAGAATCATCTGGGATCGCTTCTACCTTCTTCTTGTTTTGCTCTGGGGTTTCCCAGGCTTCACCCACCAGAGGTGGACGTACAGGCCACGGCCATTTACGCTAGCTTTTTACTTGGAACCTGGGATTTGAACTCAGGATCTTCTGCTTGTGTCTTAAACCCTGAGTTATCTCTCAAGCCCACATAAATAGACCTTTTTTTATTGTTTATTTTTCCCCAATCATACAAGCTCAATAGGTACCCTTGTTCTCTCCTTCCCTCCACCCTTCCCCAGTCCCCCTCGCACCCTCTCCCCATTTTCCCCTTCCTTTCACGTCCCTTCCTCCCCTTCTTCCAGTCTTCCCCCTTCCCCCCTCCCATTCCCTGGAACATCCAGTGGCATTGCCCAGAGCCCTTTCTTGGGTTCCCTTTAGTATGAGAACACTATTGTGACTGTTGATCCCTTGCCTGTAAGGATCCTAGTGCTTATGATCCATGCTAGACTTTAGGGAGTCATGGACATTTCAGTCATTGTGTGGGTCATGCAAAGTCCGATTTTAGCTACTGCGGCCATAACTTGTGTGAAGTATCTTGCATATCATCGGTCTTCCCCATCTTTAAGCTCTTACAATCTTGCCGCCCCCTCTTCCACAAGTTTCCCTGACTTTAGGATGGGGAGAGATTTGGCTGGTCTGGTTCCAGGTGATTAATGTAGGATCTCTGGTGTTCTGAATTATGGTTTGTTGTTATTTTCAGTTTTTTTGTTCCTGAACTGCCCTTGGCTCCATCCTGATTGGATGTCATGTCCTAACCGAAGATAAAAGGCTGTTTAAATGAAGATCTTACTATAAGAGGAGATTCAAAAGTAAATAGAATAGGAGTAGGAGACTGCAGAGAGTGGGGAGCAGTGTCCCATTTGTAAGATGGTTACCATCTGTCTGCCAGTCTCCATGTCCTCCGTGATTGGTGAGATCAAACCTCCTCAGTTGCAAGTGCCCAGGAAGTGAAGTGAGAGTGAGCTTCACCAGATGTCTCTCTACTTACAATACTTGATGATGACTTATTTTCTCTATTGAAGCATGATGCTTTCATTCCTTATTTCTGGGGGTGGGGGAGACCTTCCCTTCTGTTTATAATCTTTGCTATTACTGTATTACAGAGATTTATCTTTGAATATATCATTAAGTGGGCTTAGTACTAGGATCCACCTATTAGGAAGTACATACAATGTCTCATTTTCTGTGTCTGGGATGCTTCACTCAATATAATTTTTTCTAATTCCATCCACTTCCCAGCAAATTTCATTAATTGATCTTTTTCGATGGCTGAGTAGTATTCCATTGTATAAATGTACCACATTTTCCTTATTCACTCGTCAACTGTTTAACATTTAAGTAGATTCCATGACTTTGCTATGAACATGGTTGTGATTGTATCATTAAGGTGAATTTTTGCTTTATGGAGGATTATTCCCAGAAGTGGTATAGCAGAGTCATAAAGCATTTCAATCTTTAACTTTTTTGAAAATCACCAGACTGATCACCAAAGTGGTTGTATTAACCTACATTCCCACCAGCAATGTAGGAGAGTTTACTTCTCTCTACATCGTCTCCAGCATTTGGTGTTGTTTGTATTGTGGATATTTGCCATCCTGACCAGGGTGAGATGATATCTCAGGAAAGTTTTGATTTGCATTTCCCTGATGGCTAAGGATGTGGAGCGTTTTTTAAGATATTTGTGAGACATTTCAATTTCAAAAGTTTCTTTTGACTTCCCAAGCCCATTTTTTAATTGGGCCATTTATCTCCTTGGTGTTCAGTTTTCTAAGTTCTTTGTGCACTCCGGATAATAGAGCTCTATCAGATATGTGGTTAACCAAGATGTTCTTGCATCCTGTGGGTTTCCTTTTTGCTAAGTTTACAATCTCTTTATCTGAAGAAAAGCTCTTTAATTGCATACAATCCCATTTGTTGAGTGTTGGTTCTAGTGACTGTGCTATTGGATTTCTGTTTAGGAAATATTGGCCTAGCCCAATCAGCTTGAGGGAGTTCCCTACCACTTTCAACTAGAGTTTTTATAGTCTCTAGCTTAATATTGAGGTCCTTGATCCATTTGGAATTAATTTTTGTGCATGGTGACATGTATGGTTCCAGTTTTAATATTTTGCATGTGGATATCCAGTATTGCCAGCACCATATTGAAGATTTTGTACTTTTTCTATTGAATTTTTGGGCCCCTTTGTTAAAGATCAAATGGCTGTAGTTGTGTAGGCTTATATCTGGGTCTCCAACCCTTACACATTGATCTACATGTCCATTTTGGAGCCAGTACCAGGCTGTTTTTATTACTATGGATTTGTAGTATAGATAAAGGTTTGGTATGGTGATACCTACAGCAGTGTTTTTAGTATTCAGGATTGTTTTGCTATTCTGGGTCTTTTGTGCTTCCATATGAATTTTGAGTTCATTTGAACAATTTCTTTAAAGAATTCCTTGGGGATTTTGATTGGTATAGCATTGAGTCTGTATATTGCCTTTGGTAGGATGGTCATGTTTATGATGCTGATTCTGCCAATCCAGGAGCATGGGAGGTCTTTCCATCTTCTGATGTCTTCTGCAATTTCTTTCTTTAGGGTTGTAAAGTTTTAATTGTGAAAGTTTCTCACTTCCTTGGTTAGGTTTATACCAAGGTATTTCATTTTTTTAGGGGCTACAGCAAATAGGCTTGTTTCTCTTTGGGCTTTTTCACTTTTTTCATCCTTTATGATTTTTTGCATGTTTATTTTGTAACTGATTTTTGCACGTTTATTTTGCCACTGATTTTTGCACGTTTATTTTGTAACCTGCCACTCTGCTGAATTTATGTATTAGTTCCAGGAGTTTCCTGGCGAAGTTTTTGGAATAGGTATATGATCATATTATCTGCAAATAGAGATATCTTGACATCTTCCTTGCCAATTTGAATCCCTTTTATCTCCCTCTCTTTTCTTATGACTCCAACTAAGACTTCAAGTACAATATTGAATAGAGGTGGTGAGAATAGACAGCCTTGTCTGATTCCTGATCGAAGCGGGAATGTTTCAAGTTTTTCCTCATTGAGTATAATCTTTGCTGTGGGCTTGTTGTATACAGCTTTTATTATATTGATAAAGTTTCCTTCCATTCCAACTGTCTCTAGGTTTTTGATCATAAAACGATGTTCGATCTTGTCAAAAGCTTTTTCTGAATCTATGGAGAGTAGTATCATGTGGTCTTGGACTTTGGATTGGTTTATATGATGGATTACATTTATTGGTTTGTGTATGAATATGTGTGACTGGAATAAAGCCTACTTGATCACTATGAATGATCTTTTTGATATGTTTTGAATCTGATTTGCTAAGTTTTTGTTGAGAATCTTTGCATTTGTGTTGATAAAAGAGATTGGCCTATAGTTTTCTTTTTTAAGTATATTTTATTAGGTTTTGGGATTAGTATGATATTAGCTTCATAGAAAAAATTTGGCAATGTTCCTTCCTGAGTATTGGAATTGATTTCTTGCTTTAGATTTTTTTTTTTTTTTTTTTGCTGTTCTTCAAGATATTTCTTTTTTTGTCTTTTTATTTATTTATTTATTTTTCTGCTCATACAAACATAATAGGAACTTCTGTCCCCTCTCCCCCTCCACTCCTCCTTGGACCTCCTTATTCCCTCCCCGCTTTGTCCCTTCCTTTCCCCCCTTCCTCCCTTTCTACCACTGCCCCCTCCCCCCATCTCTGAAGCATCCTTTAATGAGTATATCAAACTTTCCTCTGGGTCCTCCTCTGGGACTCAGTGGCACTTCCTAGAACTCTTTCTTGTGTTCCCCTTAAGTATAGGAACACTATTGTGACTGTTAATCCCTTGCTTCTAAGGATCCTAGTGCCCTTAGTCCATGCTAGAATTTGAGGGGTCAACGATACGTTGGTCATTGCCCAGATCATGCAGAGTCCTGTTATAATTGCTTCGGCCCTAACTTGTATGGAGTATCTTGCATATCATGACTCCTCCCATCCTTGTGCTCTTAGAATCTTACCACCTCCTCTTTCGCAAATTTCCCTGAGTTCAGGATGGGGAGAGATTAGGCAGGCCTGATTCCAGGTGGTTGTTATAGAGTCTCTGATGTTCTGAATTATGGTTTGTTGATGATTTTTTTTTCAGTTTTGCTGTTCCTGCAATGTCCTTGGTTCCATCTTGATGGGTATTGGATGTCACCCCCTGGCCAGAGATAAAAACCTGTTAGAGTCTTGTTATAAGAGCCTATTCAAAGGTAGATAGAATAGAAGTAGGAGACCGTGTTGAGAGAGGGGTCAATCACCCATTTGCAAAATGGTTACCTTCTATCTGGTAGCCTATATGCCCTCCCCTTCTACACATATTGGGACACAAAATGAATCTCCACATATACAGGAAAGTTGAAATTCTAGCCTGTACCTTATCAGACCACCATGGCCTAAAGTTTGACATCCACAACACAACAAGCAGCAGAAAATACATTAACTCCTGGAAACTTAACACTATGATGCTGAATGAGAATTGGATTCCGTAAGAAATTAAAAAGGAAATTCAAGATTTCCTGAAAGTGAACGATAATGAAAATACAACTTACCAAATCTCTGGGACACAATGAAAGATGTCCAAGAGGTAAGTTCATAACTCTTAATGCCTATATCAAAAAATGGAAATATCAGAAATAAATAACTTAACAATGCAGCTAAAAGCTTTAGAGACACTAGAGCAATCTGATCCCAAAAGCAGTAGAAGGGAGGAGATTAGCAAAATAAGGGGAGAAATATCTCAAATCAAGATTAGGAAAACGATACAGAAAATCAACCAGTCAAAAAGCTGGTTTTTTGAAAAAATCAATAAGATTGATACACCCCTAGCTAAATTAACCAAAAGCAAGAGACAGAAAGCCCAAATTAACAAAATTAGAAATGAAGATGGAGTTATCACTACTGATACCCAAGAAATCCAAAGAAATATAACATCATATTTCAAAAACTTATACTCTGTGAAATTTGACAACATAAAAGAGATGGATGAATTCCTAAGTAAACACAACTTACCTAAATTGAATCAGGAAGTTGTGAATTATTTAAATAGTCCCATAACATATGAGGAAATTGAGGAAGTAATCTCAAATCTTTTCACCAAAAAATGTCCCGGACCAGATGGATTCAGCACAGATTTCTACCAGACATTTAAGGACCTAATAACACCAATACTCCTTAAACTGTTCCATCAAATAGCAAAAGAAGGAACACTACCAAATTCTTTCTATGAAGCTAATATCATCTTAATCCCAAAACCTAATAAAGATACACTTAAAAAAGAAAACTATAGGCCAATGTCTTTGATGAACACAGATGCAAAGACTCTCAATAAAGTCTTAACAAATCGGATTCAAAAACATATCAAAAAGATCATCCACGGGGATCAAGATGGTTCAACATACTCAAATCAATAAGTGTAATTCAATATATAAACCAGTCCAAAGTTCAAGACCACATGATACTCTCGATAGATGCAGAAAAAGCTTTTGACAAGATCCAACAGTCCTTTTATGATCAAAACCCTAGAGACAGTTGGAATGGAAGGAACCTTTATCAATATAATTAAAGCTGCATACAACAAGCCCACAGCAAGGATTATACTCAATGGGGAAAAACTTGAAGCATTCCAGCTTCGATCAGGAACTAGACAAGGCTGTCCACTCTCACCACTTCTATTCAATATTGTACTTGAAGTCTTAGCTGAAGCCATAAAGACAAGAAAGGGGCATAAAAGGGATTTAAATCGGCAAGAAAGAAGTCAAGTTATCTCTATTTGCAGATCACATGATCTTATACCTGAGTGATCCCAAAAACTCCACCAGGAAGCTCCTGGAACTAATACAGAAGTTCAGCAGCGTGGCAGGATACAAAATAAATGTACAAAAATCAGAGGCCTTCCTATATGCCCAGAATGAAAGAAGTGAAAAAGCCTGAGAGACTCAATCCCATTTACTATAGCCCCTAAAAAAATGAAATACCTTGGGATAAACCTAGCCAAGGAAGTAAGAGATCTCTATAATGAAAACTGTAAAACCCTAAAGAAAGAAATTGCAGAAGACATGAGAAGGTGGAAAGACCTCACATGTTCCTGGATTGGCAGAATCTTGCTTTAGATTTTGTGGCGTTTGCTTAATGAATGTGGAGGAGCCCATGTTATGTGTATATATGTTCAGTATTATGAAGTCTTCCTGGTGAATTGTACTTGTGACTAAAATGTAGTATCCTTCTGTGTCTCTTATAATATTTTTTGTTTGAATTCCACTTTGTCATATAGCATAATTGCTACCCCTACTTGTTTCTTGGTTGCATTAGTTTACAGAATTTTTGACTAGCCTTTTACTTTTATAATGTGCCTATCTTTTGTGGTGAGATGTGTTTCCTGAAGGCAGCAGATGGATGGGTTGTGATTTCTAATTCATGTTTGTAATCTGTGTCTTTTGGTTGGTGAGTTAATTCATTGACATTTAGTGTTATAATGGAGAAATTACTTTTAATTCCTGACACTTTTTGTGTTTAGTGGCTTTCATTGTGTGTAGTGGCTTTCATAAATATATTATTTGGCTTCTAGGTTTTGGTAGTATTATACTTCCTTTCTGTCCTCCTGGATATGCTGTTCTTTTCTTCAAGCTTGAGTATCTTTTCTAGCACTTTATGAAGACCTGGTTTGGTAGTCATATAAGCCTTCAAGTTGTCTTTATGGTGGAAAACTTTTCTTTCATCCTTGATCATGACTGATGGTGTTGCTGGTTATATCAGCCTGGGTTGACATTTTTGCTCATTCAATACTTGAAGTACGTCTCTCCAAGTTCTTCTTGCTTTTACTGTTTCCATTGAAAAATCTTTTGTTATTTTAATAGGTTTACCTTTAAAAGTGACTTTTTTTTCCTTTGAAGCTCTCAGCACATTTTCTTTGTCTTGAATGTGGTGTTTTGACTATTATTTGCCATGGTATGATTCTATTTTGGTCATATCTTTTTGGGGTGTGGAATGCCTCTTGTATTTAGATGGGCCTCTCTCTCTTTAGATGAGGAAAGTTTTCCTTTATGATAATTTGAAAATTTTCTTCAGGTGTGGTATTTTGGGATTCTTGTTCTGGTATTCCATGAATGTGCATGTTAGACTTCTTCACGGTGTCCCATAACTCTTGAATATTCCTCTCAAGTATCTTTTTGGTTTTAACAACTGCTTCCATTGAACTGGTTAGTTCTTCCACTTTGTCTTCAAGATCTGATATTCTATTTTCTACTTTATTAGTCCTGTTGATAAGACTCTCTGTTGTGTTCTGGTTTGAACATAACTTGTCTTTTAGTTCAATTTTAAACTCTACTTGAAATTGTTTTAACTGTTTGTTCTATGCCTATTTTTGTTTCTTCAACTGTTTTTCTCATCTCCTCCAAGTGTCTGTTGTGTTCCTGTTCAAAGTGTTTGATGCGGTTATTTAACTCCTCCCACATTTCCTCTTTTATAGTATTGATCATAGTAAAGATCAGGCTTCGAAAATCATTATCTTTGGTATGGCTTTCTGGGCTATTTTCTGTGAGTTTGTTCTGGTTGGAATCTATCATTATGGGGTTAGTTCTTTCAGTAGGAGATTTGTTGTCTTGGTTTTTGTTTCTCATGGATTTGTGCTGTGACCTGGACATTTTTGTTTTATCTCTTAAGACCTTCTTTTTCTTTCTGTGTGTTTTTGACTGAGCTGAATTAGATGGCATTATTACACTTGAGCAGTTATTACTTGTGTTTGCCTTGGAGTTGGGTATGCTTTTCTGATATTGATGTTATTTCCTAGATGAGGCAATTAGACTGTTAGTACATCAATTAAGTCAGGTTTAGTAGACAAGGAGTGAAGATTAGTATGGTAGTGCACTTTTTTGGTTTACTTCCTTGGTGATATGTGACCGTCAATAGTATAGTTGTATGTGTTTTGGGGCAGCTATATGAAAAAGTTAAACTACAGTGACTAATAATAGAGAAGAACAAGATGATAAAAAAGGTTTACTTATCTTTGAGCTGGATGTGAAGTTTCTCTCCCATGTGATGGGATGATTTTAGAGGACTTCAGATGTATGGTGTTGTCCCCTAGAGCTTTGCTTGGGATTTCTCTGGACTCTGTTGAATTCTGAGGAGCAGGTAGTCTGCCCTGGTCCAGGTCTAGGGCAGGAAGGCAGAGTGTCTAATGTGGCGCTCAGATCACTTGGGACCTGGGACATGACCTAGAGGCCTTCCCCAGTGCCAGAGCAGACTGACAATAGACTTTCTAAAATGACTCAACCCAAACTTATGTCGACTTGACTCTAGAGTCATCTGGAAGGAGGAGTTTTGGGCTTTCCTGGGAAAGACTGCCCTGATTAAGTTAATTGATATTGGAAGATTGTCCTTCACAGTGGGTGAGGTCATTCCCTAGGTAGGTGGTTCACAATTGTATGAAGATGGAGAGCAAGCAAGCAAACAAACACGCTTTTTATCTATAGTCTTCTGTTCTTGACAACTGATTGCAATTGTTTTCGTGCTTCCTGTGACTTCCGTGCCATGATCGACACTCTATATATATCTTGGAACGATAATTTGGAATAAAACCTTTCTCCCCTAAGTAGCTATGGGTACTTTTTGCAGCAATGGGTAATGAAACCAAAGCAGTATACATAGATATCTATTTCTAATAATATATGTACAAAAATAATTAGAAAGCATTCAAATAGTATCAACAATACAATACAAAAATCAATCATGATATATTCATATAGAAGGATTTTGTGAGTCTTCTCAGTCAGCTTGACTCTTGGAAGGTGAGCACACATATAAGGAATAACCTAGTAAAGACAGGTCTTGATTGCATAACTAGTATGGGAAGACCTCATTAATTACAGGCAGCAACCTTCTTTTGTCAGGTGTTATGCATAATAGTGTGGACTGCACAAAGATGGCTGGCTATTATGCACATGTTCTCCCCTTCTGCTCTTAACTTTGGAAGTGATACGGTCACTCCTTTCACTTCCTACTGGTCTTACTTCTCGCCATGATGGACTGTAAGCTAAAATTATGAACTGGAATAAAACCTTTTATTCTTCTCCAAATGGTTTGAATCACACATTCATTCCAGCAATGGAATATGAAAACAAAGCAGATAATATACTGACAAAAATCGAACAGTCGAATCGTACAAATATGTTACTGAGTTGAAAAAACTCAATCCAAGCACCACAAAGAAGAAACAAAAATGTTGCATTTTAAAAAAACATTTAGGGGGCTGGAGAGGTGGCTCAGGGGTTAAGCCTCTGCCTTGCAGGCAGAAGGTCCTGAGTTTGGATCCTAGACCCCATGTATAGACGCCGGGCGGAAGCGGGGGCGGCCTGCGTTTCTGGTCCTGGTAGGGCGGAGCCTGTGAATCCTGGGGCAGAGTAAACAAGGGGGAGGTGGAGGCAACCATGGTGGTTCCTGAATTCACCCATGGTTCTACACACACACACACACACACACACACACACACACACACATATACATACACACACACCCATACACACACAATTGAATAAATAATAAAAAAACTTTAAAAAACATAAGCAAAACATTTATACAGTTCAAAATTATGATAATAGTTGCCATTAATAAGTAGAGGTATTTATGAGGAAGGGCGAAGCCAACTGTTTCCAGAGTATTTTTTTTTCTGTATAGGGCAGGGTTCTCTTTATTTTTATGCATATACTTTCAGTGTAACATTCATCATGCTCTATATACTTCCAAGGTATACTAATTTTTTGCATGGCTACAATAATCAAATAATATATTATAAGGAAAATTGTTTAGCATAAATTTTGGTAAGCAAATAACTTTTAGATGCCCTTTAAAAAATATTGGCAAGTCATGCATGAGATTCAGATTTGAAAGCTTTACCCCAAGTTTACATTAACCAATGTTCCAAATTAAGGCACTTTCTCATTAGTATAGTCACAGTTTCCAAAAGACTTAGAAAAGGTACTTTGATAAAACATGTTGCTTTTCAGTATAATCAACAGTATGTATAATTATAAAGGCGTGACTGCCTACCACATGACCTTTTAGACTGTCTCACCAAAAAAAAATGGCTACAGTTTTTTATTAGTAACGAAGTTTTTCCTGACTGGAAGTGCATTACTTGAGCTTACTAAGACTTCTCAACATAAGCTGCACACATCAGTATGTATTTGTTCTTTCTATATGCTTACTGCACAAGATATGCTGTAGACCGATTTTATGTAAACATTTTACACGAAAATAAGGGGCTACTTTGTTTTGAACTGTCTTCATTTTATAAAACCCAGGCAAGATACTTTCAAATCATACAGCTTCAGCTTTCTGCTATGGTTGGAGAAGGGGCTTTTCCGTTTAGTTCATCCTGCTTTCACAAAGCATATTTATCTCCTGACAGCTGGTGAAAAATGCTTCAACATTAAAGGTTTAAGAAGTCCACACAATTTTACAAGTAATTGCATTATTTCAAAACGAAATTTGCTCATTGAAACTTTGGGAACATGAGTAGAAATGCTCTTTGGAACTGTATCTTCTACTTGGATAAATTCCCAGCTTCTCACAAGGGAAGAGTGAAACGAGGTGGTAGTAATGGGAGTCATTTTCATGATGGAACCCACATCTGTACTGTTAGGTTAGGTTTGAGAAATTTCCTGGCCACTAACAGAGCTAAGAGAATTTCGACATGAGTGAAATTATAGACCCCCAATGTAGGAGCTTTGTTTTTGGCAAAATGGAGAGATTTTGAATGATCCATAGGCTTAACAGAGCTAATACACAGAACTTGCTGTTGATTCAATGATACTCCAGCAGGGACAAAATCTGCCTCGGCCAGTGATATGTTGAAGGAACCAAAGACCATTAGGCAGAGACTCAAGTAGACAGGTGGCTTTTGTCAATGGATGTCTACAAGTGGACAAAGCAGAGTACAGGCCATGAAGAGAAGGCAAAGGGCACATAATTAGTAAAGAGTTGGACCGACAGTTTCTACAGATGCTGAATCCAGAATACAAAATAATTTTAGCAAAAGTCCTGTGCTGAGCAGAAGGGAAGACCACACACAAAATCAAGAGAAAATGAAGTTTCAAATGGGGCGTTTGCCAATATTAAAGAAAATTTGTTTACTAGAACTCTGGCAAAAAGTCAAGAAGAGAACTCCCACCTGACCACATGCTGCTCACTCCGGGTTCTTCAAACAACCACTGAAGAGCGGTTGATTTGATGGAGGACGGGTGACCAGAAGGATTGCTGGAAAGCCCAACTATGAGCTCTGGGATATCATAGTCAAGAAGTCATTCTTAAGGAGGGAGTGTGAGGGACTGAAAGAGGTAGGTCTTCACTAGCTTCAGGGTCTCCCTTTGGAAAACAGACAATAACACTAACTACTCTGATTGTTGAAAAGATTAACTATAAACTGGCTAGTATGTAGCCAGAATTCCAAGAAAGTGAGAGAGAACTTTCGGGGCTGGAGAGATGGCTCAGGGGTTAAGCCTCTGCCTTGCAGGCAGAAGGTCCTGAGTTTGGATCCTAGACTCCATGTATAGATGCCAGGGAGGAAGCGGCGACGGCCTGCGTTTCTGGTCCTGGTAGGGCGGAGCCTGTGAATCCCAGGGCAGAGTAAATAAGGAGGAGGTAGAGGCGTCCATGGTGGTTTCCAAATTCGCCCATGGTTCTACACACACACACACACACACACACACACACACACACACACACACGCATAATTAAATAAATTAAAAAATTTAAAAATAACTTTCTGCTATTCACAGAAACATAATGTCAGAAGGCATTCTCAAAACTTGGAAGCTTTTGACAGATTATAAACACTGTGGTGATAATAATAGGTAACATTCAAAGAGATACTGGTTAACATTTGGTGAGTGTTATGAGTCAGTTACTGTATCAGCTCATTATATAACCACAGATATCTTTGAACTTCTAGTCTTCCTGCCTCTAAAACTGAAGGCATGCGAATCACTACCCATGGTTTCATGCCATTCTGGAGCTCAAACCAAGGGTTTCTTGTGTGCTAGGCAAGCACTCTACCAACTGAGCCACATCTGCTGACTTAATTTCTTCTCACCCATCATCCCAATTAAAATCTCAGTCCTCCAAAGTGGCCAGTATCATCAATTCCATTTTACAGATATGGAAACTAAAGACCAGAAAAGTTAATTGACTTGCCCAAGATGACAGATTAAGTAACAACAGCGACAGGATTAAGGACACATATTCTAAGTTCACACTAATAGTTCTGTTAAACATAACACTACACTTCCAATGTGAGAGACACGAAAATAGAAAAAGTCATAAAAAACTGGTCTAATGATGCCTACTCAGCATACCAGAGGTAGACCACAATAAGACATGTGGAGGAAGTAGTCAAATCATTCCAGCATATCTTTTAATAAAATTATTTATTATAGATTTGTTTCCCCAATTGTTTCTGCCATGGAACTGGGTCGACACAAGCTAGGAGGGGTGGGGGGAGTTAAAGGCCCAATACCTTTTATCACCATCACAAACGATAATGCCATGGCTTACTCTGTATGTGACCTATGGTGATATTAAGATACCAGAAGTCCTTGTATCATCTCCTCCAATCTCCAAGTTTCCAGAATGGCCAAATTCCACATATATTCAATCATCCTATAACCTACTCACAGAAATGTTTGATATCAACATCTGCCTGCAAGAATCTGGAAAATTGAATGTGACTTCCAACAACATCTATTTGAAAAGGTTTTCCGTGGTGATGCATCAAAACTAAAACAAAAGTGAAACAAACTAAACAGCACACTGACACCTGTGATATACTTGTGGGGCACTGAAAACACTTTGATATGATTCTTTGCAGTTTTCTGTAATTCACGCTTGTTTTAGATAAATTACAACAATATTTGAAAATATTACCAAGCAGAGATGATCATCATAAGTACTTTGTGGCTTAGCTGAGCAAAATGTCATTTTTAAGACATTTTGACAAAAAGTATTTATTATTTCATGCAGTATCATAGTATAACTGTCATTTTCATTTAGCAATATTATTAATATCATTCTCTGTTCCATATAGATTTGTGAGAGGAAAAGACCCTGCATGAAACAAAAATTCAATGTAGCTGGCACTGGGGTTTCTTCTATAAAGAAAGATAGGATTCTGTTTCCTTAGAGGTTGATACAATTTCATTAAATAAAACATGGAAATAGATCTGTGGCATTGATGTTCAAAATGGACTCCCTGTGTCTAGCAAATACATCCATCTCCTTTTCAGCTGTAAAGCAGTGGTTCCAGCCATCCATTCTCGACCCTGTGCCCAGGAGTCTAGGAGGACACTGCCCATAGTCATCAGATCCTTGTGGTTTTGAGTTAACTGTCTCTGCATCCCTTGTATTTCTTCAGAAAGGCACTTGGTCAAGAAGAAAATAAACGCCATGACTGCTACTAGTCCTATTAGCACTAATTTTCAAACCATGTAATTTGACTACAGAGATTTCTTTAAGGCTGTTTCCCACAAACTGCAAAGCTTTAACAAGATTCTAGATGCCTTTTCCTTTGCTGGTTCATTTCTAAAGCAAGTTTTGAGGTCCTAGGAAGCCTTCAAGATTAAACATTAATAACTTGAAAATCTCTTCATTATTCAATGGCCGCCTTTAAGATTTTAGCCAGCAATATCACTAACCGGCAGTTGAAGATGTGTTTCCCGTTGGGAGTCTGTTCATTATAGCAGTTAACAACCACTCAGTTAGCAAAGAGCCCTAAGACAAGGTAGGGGACAAGTTAATGGTGTAACAAATCAGTTGTTAAGCTAAATGGTCAGTTTGCACAGTACAGTATCATTGCTTTATTGAACCCAACTCAAAGATTTACAGCAGTTACATTTTATTCTAGGTACAAGATGCACAAATGAAATACAGAGAAGCACAGCTTTGTTTTACGCAGCTTTCATTAAGAAGCCAATTGCACGGCAAAATCAGTTAGTATATATCTCGTTCCATGTGACAGCCAATTTTCCACTGAGATTGGAAACTCTTGGAGCTTTTTAATCCTTGATCTCACTCTGAGAGTACAAGGGATGGGAGTTATAGCATGTTTTTAACTTGTTTAAAGCAAAGCTTCAGTGGTAACAAGCTTTGTCCCTGAATTCTAAAAAATAGAACTTTCTAGATGAATGGTGCCTGGTCTGGACTCTGTATTTCCTTTGATGAAGGAAGCTGTCTAGAACATACTTATTGTCTAAAATGCCACACTGTGATTTTTCTCAGATAAAATACATGGTGTCATAAATGTGTATATTACCAACATTATTTGTGACACAGTCTGACCATTTAAGTATATAAAGCTAACTATGCCTTGAACTGGCTAACTTTTTTTTTTTTTGCATTTTTACTAGAAAGCGAGAACTTGAAAACCTTTGCCTGGTAAATAGCAGATGCCAGTCCTTAGAGGAATTTCTCCATAGGGAGAAGACAGATGTCAAAAATAAATAAATAAATTCAAGATAGCCTTGAGAACAATATAAAGAAATTAAAATAAAGCTGTTGGAAAAGAATGTTTGAGTGGATTCAACTACTACTGTAAACTTGTCAAAAATCAATGGGGGGCTGCATATGTGGGGAAAAAAAGATAAGAATTTCATTGAATATATGAAACACCCTTTTCTGTAGTAGGTTTTTATTTTGTTTTGTTTTGTTTTCCTTCTGGGTATAACATCGCTACTCCTTCAGACTTTGCCCCCTTACCCCCACCCCCGCTGTCCTTTATGACCTGAAAGGGGAAGTTCTATTTGGATTTGTCGCAATTTGAAACATGCTATCTTGGAGGAAGATGAAGGGAGACCTAAAGCTAACGAGTTTGGGAGAAGGCATCACCAAGGTAAAGAAAAGTACTAAATAACTGTTAGGGGAGGAGACTCTGTAGTCAGAGAGGCAGTGGAAAGGAGACTCCCTGGCTAGCCAATCTGGAGGCAAGCCTCCTAAGGCACATCAAGCAGCACACAGCTACAGTGCTGCAGCTTGAGTCTCACCAGTGTTGAGGTGGCCTTTCTGGGTGTAGCTGCCAATGATCTATCCCTGTAAGTAACCCTCAACCCTATCCCTGAAAGTAATTCCAATAATACATCATTGTTCATCAAGTTGAACCTTGATGCAATCATTACTTTGTGCTGCTCTTGCTTTCCTATCTGAGGTGGATAGAAGTCTGTGTGTTGTCTTCCCAGGAAAAGTGTTACACTACCTATCATTTAAAAAAAGAAAAAGCTTCCAAAACCTGCCGGCTACTTTTTAGTTTCTCTTAGAAAACTGTTCTGTGCAGAGCTGCAACAAAAGATTAAAGTTTAGGATTGAAGTATATGGTGTGCCTAATGTACTTACTCAGTGCACCTAAACTATGAACAAAGTACTTTCCATAGTAGCAACAACAATGGTGGGAAAGGTCAGATACCTGGGGTTTGGAAATAATTGCTTGGTTCAGATCCATAAAAAGCTATTAAATCAGCCTCCAGAGGATACTGCATTTTGCTATGCTGCAGGAGCACAAGGGTAGAAGTCTCAGCTCACAGACTGCTTCTGGATCGCAAGTAACTATGATTTAATATATTTATGTCTAAATTGAAGAACCACAAGGTGACTTTTAATTTCTTTAGTGCAACTAAAATACCACACGATAAACTGTTAGACTGTGTGTGTTTGTGTGTGTGTGTGTGTGTGTGTGTGTATGTGTGTGTGTGTGTAGACAGAGAAGAGGAATAGCATTTAATAAGCAGACTGACGACTTATAAACCAGCAACTAAGCAAAAAATATTTACACAAAGCCTATGTTACTATTTGAAATATTTGAAGAATGATTTTTTTCATGTTATGTTTGGCAAAGTAAACCTTTTTTGATGATTAGACGATTTCTATAAAACTTGTGAGCTCATAAGACATGACTTTTATGTCCTTATACTATATCTGCAGAAGAAGCAAATAATTCTTGAGGACCAT
This sequence comes from Typhlomys cinereus, assembly GCA_023101885.1. Taxonomy (NCBI): domain Eukaryota; kingdom Metazoa; phylum Chordata; class Mammalia; order Rodentia; family Platacanthomyidae; genus Typhlomys; species Typhlomys cinereus. The sequence goes on along the minus strand of JALPQD010000022.1, from coordinate 5,100,286 downwards.
TTTGTTTACTTTGTTTCATTGGTACTTTTCTCAAACATAAATAATGACCCTACACTGATTAATCTACCTACAAAAAAGACACAAAAAAAAATCCATTTTCCTTAACTAGAGCAATGTCACTGAGATTTAAATGAGAACTTCTGGCCATCATCTCCTTGGCACTCATTTAGGAAAAGAAATGTCTCAGTCAGGTGCCAGCAGGATGTAATGGCGTGGGCTAGTAGTGAATCATAAGAGAAAAAATTAATAAGGGAGACCCAGATGGCACAGGAGCCATGAATCTCTGAGACTGTCCACAGCAGAGACAATATCTGTGAGGCTTGAACAGACAAGGGAAACATGATAGTATCCTATTTCTGCTAAACAAAAGGGAGGGAGGGACAACTTAGTGTCCAAAAGCAATAGAAAAATTTTCTCTTCCAATGCTGAAATCCAGAAATTGAAAGTGAATCATAAAGGCTAAGATCAAAATGAAATAGGGGTCACTATGTAGACGCTGGAATCTAACCTGGGAGACAAATTCATTCCTTCGCCCTTTTAGTATCCAGAGCGGTGTCTCTCACGCAACTAGACTTAGAGCCATCTCCATGTTCAGTGCTGACTACATAGCATCTCCTAGCGCTGATTCCCTCACGTGGCTTTGCCTCTTCCCTGTGCTCTCATACATATATATTATTAGATTAATTTACAAGATAAAATCTGAAGGGGTCCCAGGATCTCTAGAAAGTGCCTCAGAAGTCGGTTGCTGAAGACCAAAGAATCCCGGGAAGAATTCTTGAACCTCGCTCAAACTCATTCTGGAGGGCCAAAAAGGTTGGACTCCAAAATCAGAAGAAATCCAGCAGCAGCAACAGCAGCAAAGAAAGGCAGCAACTGACCCATAGCAAACTCCACACAATAAGTCCACACAGGGCAAAAGAGAGGGCAAGTCCCTCCCCTTGCACTTCCTAAGACCCGCTTTGGGCTGGGTCTGACACATCAAGTAGACAATCTCCTGTAGACTTGCTGAAGGACTTGACTTATCACAGCTACACTCAAAGTTCATTCTGACACTGTGAAGTTGACACCTGTATATATCATAGGTGGATTGGGAAAGTAGCTCAGTGGAAGGGTGTTTGCATAACACATGAGTGGTCACTGGTTAAAGGAAACGATACTTTTAATTACATTTAAAACCCACCTACATAACACAAGATAAGCTTTTCCACCACAGGATCCTTAACCTCATCTGTAAAGACCTTTTATCACATAACATATATAGCCATACGTTTTGGCAATTAAGGTATAGCATCATGGAGACTATTACTAAACTTCCCAAAGTGGGATTTGGAGCTGTCACCACAACCCAGGAAGACCAAGTCCAGTAGGAAATGGCTGTTGAAGAGAAACTATAGTCTATAGCAATGGACCACAGCTACCACCATGAGATGACCAAATAACATGGAGGTCTGGGAAACATGTACTGTAGTCTCCCTTTTGTCCCCATGAATCCGATTTTTCCCAGGGAGTGAAGAACACTCATCTATTTACCCCAGACAGGGCACTGATTAGACCAAAGAAATCATTTTGCTCAAGTCTATCTTGGTGACTTATTAGGGTTACTTCAGGGACATGGGTGAGGAGTTAATCAGAGAAGAATGTGTGATTCAGAGGCAATTAAATAATCAAAAATCCATATGTAGCATGTATGATGGGTCACAAAGGCTGCATCCCAGAGGTGACAGCCTGACTTTCAGGTAGCTCCACAGAAGAGGCTCCTTTCTCAGCAACTGTTCACTGTTTATGCAGTCTTGAGGAAAGGTTGTGAACCATGTGAATTCCAGAGTTTCCTGAGCCTCACATGCTGAATCAGCTTGAATCTTAGATGCTTCCGCTTTCATCCAGAAGGGAAGTTTCAATTCAGAAGAGAGAGGTAGGCATACACTGCATCCTTCCTCTGACACCTACATTCTTTGAACCTCCTATATCACAATGCCTCCTGCATCTTAAAGCAGGGGATATACATGTGACTTTCTTTAAACACTGGGCCACTATTCTACAGTAATAATCAGTTATTCTTGTGACCTTAGATCAATTAGGAATCTCTGTCACTACAACCCACAGCAAAAAAAAAAAAAAAGACAATCTCCTACATGGACAACAATGACATCAGTAGCAATCTGTGGACATGAATATAAATATGTATAAGATAATTTGACTGACAGATCATGTCCATTTAACAAAAAAAAAAAAGCCCCACTGAAGCCTATGATTGCCCCATCCATGGTCTTGCTTTGCCCTGCCTTGAAGTGCTATATACAAAGCCCTCTCTATATAGATCTCAAACTAAATCAGAAAGCAATTGGTTGTAACCATAATAGTCCACCAACAGGCGTATCATGCCTAGTATGTTATAAAGCATTTAATGTCCTTAAGCAAGCAGAACTACTAGTGATAATGTTCCTCTAACTAATCTGCATCATACCTTCCAGCACTTATAAAGGTCACCAGAAAGGAAGAAGTTTAGTTCCTTTATATTCTATGATCAAAGTTCAGTGTCTTCATCCATAAAGAAAAGCTACCTGGTTCTAGCATGAAACCAAAAGCTATGAAATTAAGTGACCTTTATCATTTGTCAGACTTCAAGGTCTTCATTGGACAGCAACACTTGGAAAGTAGCCTACTGTCAACACTGGGATTCATTCAACAATCTATGGATCGTGAGGATGTATTGTTCTGCCTATACAGTCTGTCTTTGTTTAAATTCTTTAATCAACATTTTAATGGGTATTATAGATGTATTCCCAAATTTATAATATATCCAAAGATTGATATTATGTAATAAAGCATTTTTTACAGAAAGTGAGCAGAGTCTCTTAAGAATCCAAGAAAGTGTAGTTTGGGTAGCTAAGGAAATATTGGCGAAACAGAGAAAAAAGCAAGCAAGATCCAATCCAAGATGAAAACGTCCCATCAGGGGCATCAGTTGCTTCATCAAAAGAGTAATGTTGGGCACTGTGGTAAGGAAGGGAAAAGTTGTCTCATTCAGCTCTGCGTAATCTCCCATCATCCCCCATGAGTTTCCCACTTCTTCCTCCTGGAGCACTACTGTGGGGTGTCACACCTTTTTCTCTCAGTGATGGACCTCACGGGGGAGGTTTATGCTGCTCAGTCCTGTTAGAGGCCTATGGAGGGTAAGACCCTGCTCTCACTGGCCATGTTGGCTCCCTAGCTCTGAAGGCATCATGGTCTTTCCTCTCCATTGGCCACATCCAGCCAATGGAAGAACTCTGGCCTGCCACCTCACATATACTTTCTTGCTGCAGAGAAACGTTCAGAGCATACTCTAGGGGACTCGCTGTCCACTCTTAAAACAGCCTATTCTTTGTCACCTGTGCTGTTCTGCTTTTTGTTTAAAAAAAAAAAAAATCCTTATTGAGCTGGAGAAATAGCTCAAGAATTAAGACTCTGTCTTGCAAGCAGAAGGTACTGAATTCAGATCTCAAGTCCCAGGTAGGAAATAGTTCTGGCCCACACTGGTAGGCAGCGCCTGGGAAATCCACAGGGTGAAGCAAGAAGGAGGTAGAAGCAATCCAGGGTGATTCCCAAAGTTACCTTTGGGCCTCCACAGGGACACACGGTGTCCTCCAATACACACACACACATACACGCATACACACACACATACACATACACACAAACACACACATAAAATTTTTTTAAAAAAACTTAAAATAACTATTTCTTAGGATTTAAAACATTTCAAAGACTCACAAGCATTTGACTGAAAACATGAAAAAAATCCCAGTTATGACACCACCAACAGAATCAAGAAATAATTCTCCCTAAGGCTACCTTGGGGAGCCAGTAAGTTTGTTGGTGTTACAGGAACATAGATAACACAAAGACAGTTGCATCACAAAAAGCCCTCCCTACTGCGAGTAATGGGCCATGAAAGCTGCAACCCTGGAGTTCTCTGCCCAACTTGTAGCCAGCTTCACTGAAGAGCTCATCTTCCCAGCAATTCTTAACTGCTATATGTAACTGTGGGGAGAGGTTGCATAGCTGCTTAACCTTCTGAGCTTCTTGGGTCTTGTGTTTCCTACATGTTTCATCAGGCTGTCTTATGACAGGAGGGATGGCATTAAATTCAAAGGAAATAGCTGCAAAATACGCAGTCTCTAATTCCTGCTTGCACTTCTCTTCAGTCAAATACATTTTGAAACTAGACAGCAAAGAAGGGTGGGCAATGTATCTTTTAAGTATTAGCTGTATAGTACAGAGAGAAGGGTAGAAAAGAGTGGACCTCAAGAATCAAATGGAAAATGTGGCTGAAACATGTACTTGGAGAAAGTTGGCACTGGCTCTGAGAGCAGGTACAAGAAAGATTGCAGTTGGCTGCTAAGAAGACATGAACCAGAGCTTCATGGCTAGAAAATTCCCTCAACGAGCAATCTAAACCAGACAAGCCAGGTTCATTTCATATCCTAGCACAGAGCTTACTCTAGAGACTGGAAAATCATCCAGGAGATAAAGAAATAATTCACATTAACACACATAGAACTCAATCAAGCTTTTTGCTGGTACAAGGTTTATAGGCCTTGGCCAGGTTTTTCGATCACTGATTTTCAGTTTACAAAGGAAAGAAAGAAATTAGGATGGTGAAAGTATCATAAAGTACTTCTCCCTCTGATTTGGATTAATATTGTCATAAGACAAACACAGTATTCAGTTTCCTCTCTTTTCCCTAAGGTGATATGAAGGAAGATGGACAGAGGAAGAGGAAAGCTTGATTCCATTATGCTTTTAAGTCAATTCTGTCTCAAGAACTGAAGTAGGATTACTGCAAGGCTTGGATTCCTACAAAACAAAATCAGCTTGTGCCAAGAAAAACTTAAGACTCAGAGTATTCACATCAAGGTGTGTATTTCCCTGGAACAATACAGACTCACATGTTTAAGACATTCTGAAACCGATGCATTCTGAATTGAAAAATTAATTGATACTTATTTAGTAATAAATAATGTTTCTTGAATTATGAACATTTATAAATTATTCTTCCTTTCATAAATTGTCCTTCCTAAAATCCATGTTTTTCACTTATCGTAAAAGTTGTCTTCGTTATGTTTTAGGACTATTTTCTGTTGAAAAATAAATATATATTAGGTTATATATTTATATATGTAAATTATATATCAGGTTCATATAATAGAGCTAAAAGAAACTATTTCCTTTGTTGTTTCTTTCTTTTCTTTGTAATATTATTTCTATGTTATTGAAACAAAAGTTCCATGGACCATTGGGAAGATTGCTTAGTGAGTAACTTAAAAAGTAGGAAAAGACAGACATTAATTTATATGTTCCTGCAGTGTCCTTAGAACACTAGTGAAATTACTACCACTCCCAGGACAGAAAGTTAATATATATATTTCATATGGATTTAAAGCTCTTTAGAGTGAGACACAATTGTTTTCTTTTATAACATTCCAGGTAGAATTCTGCCATCCTGTTAGATTAAAAATGCATATTGTGCTCTGGGATAAAAACACCAGAAGCTGTCAATAAGGAGGAGACACAAGTTTAGTATCCTGAAGGCACACATCAAGCAGGAAAACAGTGATTCTGAGGAAACCCATTGTTTATATACATTGCAATAAAAGGCCTAATGTCTTGAGCAAAACCCAGGAAATAAAAATGCAACCAGTTAGTGAGACAGTTCAGCAAGTGGCTGCACGTGCCTGGCAACCTGAGTTAGATCCCCAGAAGCCACATGATGCAAGGAGAGAATGGACTCCTGAAGGTCATCTTCTGATGATTGTACATACACACACACGCACACACACACTCACACACACACACACATGCACACACATGCACACATGCACACATACATGCATATAAACACACAGACACACAAACACATGCACATATACACCTATACATATATAAACACAGACACACAGACAGATGCACATACACACATATAAACACATAGACAGACATACACATGCACACATACACATACACATATAAACACACAGCACACAGACACATGCACACATACACATACACACATATAACACACAGACACACTAACATACATATAAACACACAGACAGACATACACATGCACACATATAAACACACAGACACACAGACACATGCACACATACACATATATAAACACACAAACACATGCAAACATACATACATACATGTAAACACATACACAGGCACATGCATACACAGACACACAAACATACGAACACATGTGCACATACACACATATAAGCACACACACATATATACACATGCACACAGACACACATACAAATATATGATTTTAAATGTATGATTTAAATGATAAAAATGTACACATGACTCTGAAGAAACTGTTTGAATGACAAAGCATAGCAGGATGATAACTTCGGTCAACACTTACAGCTGATGAACTGTGTAGTTAACTTTCTTTCTGCTTTCTGTGAGACAAAACTCATACACAACTCAAGAGAGAAAAGGAGATTGATTAGGTTTCTGGTTCCAGAAGGAGATACAGTGCACTGGAGTGGGAATCTCATAGCCAAAGGCGTGGCTTGGAGACAGAAGCTGGAGCCTGGTAAGGCACAGCTGTCGTCATGGAAGCAAAGAAATTAGTAACAAAACTTCAGAGAGAAGCAGGGCTGGGCTACAAAACCTCAAGTTCCACTCTCTCAAACACCTCTTCTTCCTGCAAAGCTCTGCCTCCTAAGGGTGCTATAACCCTGCAGACACAGCATCAGCTAAGGACTCAAACACACGAACCAGTTGGAGGGGGGTGTCAAACGCACATTCAAACCATGGCAATAATAAAGAAAAGCATTAGATGGAGAAGCAATCTTTACACACACATTTCTTTCTAGTCTTGAGCTATTGGAGGTGACTAGAATTTATCAATGCTGAGAATCTGAAAAGGACATGAGACTTCACAAGCTAAAGAAATTAATGCATCAAACCAGAGGGATGCTGACATGAATTGATTCCTCACGAAACTTTGAATCAGAGTGATGGAGTTTCACCAAGTTTCCCAGACACCAGACACAAAAACAAAGGATGACATCCTGTCAGCAAGTATTTCATTGGACAACTCAGTCTTGACTGAGTTTGACTTACAGGGAATTAGCACAGAGAGGTCAGATCATGAGAGAAGCCAACTGTGAGGAGCTTGAAGGTGAGGAGTGAACTGAGAAGGAGACAGTTCATTGCACTATAGGCATAAGTCTATTGCCAAAGCCACAGCAATCAGTGACTATGTACATCAAGTAGGTAAGGAACTGGTCTGAGACTCTTGTCATACCTGAAGTGTGTGTTTACAAAACCACACTTCGTACCCTGCATCTCTCCTTATTGGCAATCCCTGATAACTTTCTCTCCAAAAACACAATATATATTTGCCAAAGATGATGGCAGATTTCATGCTCAGAACTGTATGAAAGAAAACAATTAATTGTATTTTCTTCAGAGCAGCCTCAAGTCTACAGAGGACACAGGTTAGCCTTGTGCTGTGGAGGTGTTAGACCTGTAAGAGCACAGCAGAGTGGCTTCATTTTCGCAGTAGAAATTTTCATCATCTTTTCTTTCTCTTTAGCATACCATTAAGCAATCTTGCAAAAGTTCAAGGAATTTGAGGACTTCTCTGGGAAGGAAACTATATATAACTACTCCTTAGTTTGCAAGAACAAATATAATTATACACTGGACACATTTGAAATTAAGTGGCAAGCACCCACTTAGATAAGCCTAATATATAAAAAAATTATAATGAAACAAAAATTAAAGGACTTGTTTGAGTATAAGAATGAGTTAGTTTTTACAAATTCATAAATTGAAATATTATATATTATAATATGTGGAGGTGGCTAGGCTCAGAAGCCTGCACTCTGGATGATACATTAGCAACTGAACAGACCATTGAGTGACTCCTCCCTTGGGTGGTCGAGTTTACCTCTTGTCTACAAGACAATGATAGATCGAGCTCCCTCCTTGGAAGTTGAGAAAACTCCCAGGTCCTTTGGAAAGCTTTTGTTTCTCTAAGAAACTGGCTGGGCTGTTCTCCCTCCCTATCTGTTCTTTCCTGCCTATCAAAAGAGATGTTAATGCACGGACCACTGTCCATTCCCTTCTAGCAACAAGGTGGCATGCATGTTTAGCATACCTGGCAATATGTCCGCCCCAAGGCAATTGGGTGTCACTCCTGTCTTCTTTTTATTAACCAAAATGTATGCATTTTACATAGTCCCATAAAGAATTTGGCCCTGCTTCTTGATTATAAAAACCCTGTACTTTTACAATAAAGTTGGCTTGGATGATGGTGGACATCCAAGACCCCCTCTGACCCAAGCCTGAAACCTTTAATTCCTTCCGCTCCCACTTCAGATTCCCACGTTTGTAGGTTCGGGTTCGTGCTGGTTCGTGGGCCCGGACAATAATATTTAGACACAAAACAATGATCTGGAGGAAAATGTTGCAAGGATGCATACCTAATCCCAAAGACACCTTTTCCTTCCTGCATTCTCTTACAAGTAGGACACAAAGCAGAACAAGGCCCTCTACAAGGGTCATGTTGTGGTCTCGTGATCCAAGTTGGCATTCTGAGTTCTTGTGCTCATCCCCCCCTCCCCACAGATCCCCTTCCTGACAGTTAAAGAAATGCAGTCATCAGCAATCAGCACTGGATTAGGCAAGAGTGCCAGCTACATAGTACTGGAATTCTCACAAATTGTAGCACGGATTGATTCAAACTTAAGCCAAGACTGACTGAGGTACAACCACAAAAGCAGGAAGAAAGTCTTTGTAGGGAGAAATGATAGAATCATCCCTGGGTCAACTGAGGTATCTGCTTTCCTTGTCCTCTGACTCCAAACAGAAGATAAAGAAGGCTACTACAAGACCTCAAAGGCCATAACAAATTCCCACACTCAACCTCAGAAAGCAGCTACTATAATCCTGAACCCACGAGATTTACCCAAGCATCCCTAGCTTCCACCTTGCATGACCACAGGTTGACCAGAGCAAATGGGCAATGTTGCTACTCATAATGCAGCTTCTTTGCCTCATGGGAAAAAGAATTATTTTCAAGAAGGACCTTTAGCTATAACTACAGAAAAGTGGGGACTTTGCTTGCTTTCAGAGACAATTGGGATCTTCTGCCTAAATACAAATGATTTTATATTTATTCTCAAACCAAAAAATGTCAGCAGGCTTTATCTAGCGGTCAAATTTCATAACTTTGTTTAACTGTGAGTCAGCAACCTACTGGACTGTTAAATCTTCTCTGACATATCTATTTCATTTCCCTGTCCATTTACAGTATGTGTATATATATATATATACATAAATCAAGGCAAGAAATACGCATATTAGATGTTCCTCCTGTTTCTTGTCTTGATTTCCAATGTATTATTTCTGTAGATTTTTTAGAATTGTTTGGGATTTTCTTCTATCAAAACAATTTGATTTTGGTAGGATGCAATATTCAATTTAATGTTGCTTTTCAATTAGACAAATACACTATGAAATATTTTTTCATTCTTATATCACTTGCTATTATACTTGCTTAAATCTCACTGAGAAAACAAAATACGGGATATAAGATTTACTAACTATGTGTTAATGACAACATTCCATAACATAGATTTATTACTCTGCACTTAGGTTAATAAAGAAGAATGAAAATAAATGAAATGTTTACATCAAACATTTAACAATGACAATATAAACTTAAAGATACAATGTTAGCAGCAAACAAAATTGAGCTGATTAATTGAGAAATAGTCAAGGACAGTGCAGGAACAGCAAAACTGAAAAAAAAACAACAACCATAATTCAGAATATCAGAGACCTTACATTAACCACCTGGAACCAGGCCAGCCTAATCTCTCCCCATCCTAAAGCTCAGGGAAATATGCGGAAGAGGGGGCAGTAAGATTGTAAGAGCCTAAAGATGAGGAGGAGCAAGATATGCAAAATATTCCACACAAGTTAGGGCTGAATTAACCATAATAGGACATTGCATGACCTGCTCAATGACCAGCACAGCATTGACCCCCTCCCCCAAAGTCTAGCATGGATCACAGGAACTAGGATCCTTACAAGCAAGGGATTAACAGACACAATAGTGTTCCTATACTAAAGGTGAACACAAAAAAGGGCTCTAGGTAATGCTACCAAGTCCTTACACCACATCAGAGAGGAGGACCCAGAGGGAAGTTTGACATTCACACTAAAGGATGCTCCAGGGAGGTGGGAGAAGGGCACACTGGGAGAAAGGGAGGAAGGGGAGGAAAGGAAGAGGAAAGGCGGGGAGGGAGCAAGGGGGTCCAGGGAGGGGTGGAGAAAGGGAGGGAACCGAGGTACCTATTAAGTTTGTATGAGTGGAAAAAAATTAATTAATTTAAAAAAAAGAATTAGGTAAAATTGCTTCATGAAACTGTCCTTATTATGAAACTAGCAATCAAAAAAGAAAGAACTTTTGCAAGGCTAGCGGATAAAAAGTGAAAAAATAGAAATTGCCACAATTGTAATTTTGAAATGAAATTCTAGACACAAAAAGACAGATTCTGCATGATTTCCATCTATGTGGAAATTAACCAAAAAAAAGCTCACAAATTAATATTAGAATAATGGCTACAAGAGACTAGGGAACATATAGAGGTATCTGGGAAAATTTGGGTACTGTCAGAGGCAGACAGCACAAATGATTTTAGGTGGTCTACTGCTCAAAAGGGTAACTATGGTCAAGTAGTTGTGGTGTATAAATTTAAATAACTAAAAGACTGAATTTTTAACATTCTCCTCACAAAAAATAGTAGGTGTTTGAACTAACATATAGCATAAATGAGCATGACTCTACACCCCTTAAAATATAGTTAGTATTTTTATCTTAAATGTTTAGGGAAGGAAACTCAAAAGATAATAAATTTATCTAGTATATCTTTGAAAATAAAGCTTCCTTTAAGAAAATATGATGTTCTAAATCTAACAAACTTGTAGTAATTCAGGGCAGTTCAAAATACATAGATGATATTAACATTATCAAAAAATTATTTCCTTTCCAATATACAGATTCAATGCTATACCAATTAAAATGCCAAAGCAATTCTTATTTTTAAGTTTTTTTTCATTTTTTATTTTTATTTCCGCTCATACAAACTTAACAGGTACACCAGTTCCCTCCCTCCCTCTTCCTCCCCCTTACTCCCCTGCTCCCCCGCCCCTCACCCCTCCCTCCCCATCCCCCAGTGCCTCCCCCCCCAATCCCCGGAGAATCCTTTAATATGCATGCCAGACTCTTCTTCTGGGCCCTCCTCTCTGATGACAAAAAGGACCCAGTGGCTTTTCCCTGAACCCTTTCCTGTGTTCCCCTTAAGCATAGGAACACTACTATGGCTGTCAATTCCTTGCCTCCAAGGATCTTGGTGCCTTTAGCAAATGCTAACTTTATGGGGTCATTAGTGTGTGGGACATTGCACAGGGCATGCAAAGACCTATTATGATTGCTTCCGCCCTAACTTGTGTGGAATATCTCGCATATCATTGCTCCTCCCATCCTTGCGCTTTTACAATCTTACCGCCCCCTCTTCCACAAATGTCCCTGAGCTTCAGGATGGGGAGAGATTAGGCTGGCCTAGTCCTAGGTGGTTGATATAGAGTCTCTGAAGTTCTGGATTATGGGTCTTGATTTTCTTTTGCAGTTTTGCTGCTCCTGTAATGCCTTTCACTCCATCCTGATGGGTATTGTATGTCACCCCCTGGCCAGAGATTAAAAAGCTGTTAAACCAGAGTCTTGTTATAAGAGTATATTCAAAGGTAGATGTAATAAAAGTAGAAAACCACAGTGAGGGAGGAGTCAATCATCCATTTGCAAAATGGTTACTTTTTATCTGCCAGACTATATGCCCTCCCCTTGTGGTGAGATCATACCCCCTCAGTTGTAAATGATCAGGAACGAAAGTCTGTGAACTTAGCCAGATGTCTCATTACTTACTTGCAGTCCTTGATGGACGCCTATTTTCTCTGCTATAACATGGTCCCCTCTCTCCTTGTTTCTGGTGTGGCCCTCCTATCCCATCCCTCCTGTTCATAATCCTTGAAATTACTGTTGATATTAGAGAGATTTATCTTTGAGTGTCTCTAGGTGGGCTGGGTGGGTTTGGTACTAGCAGCCACCTATTAGGGAGTACATACGGTGCTTAATTTTCTGGGTCTGGGATATTTCACTTAATATAATTGTTTCTAATAACATCCATTTCCTGGCAAATTGCAGTAATTCATCATTTTTGATGGCTGAGTAGTACTCCATTGTATAGATGCACCACCTTTTCCTTATCCACTCATCAACTGTTGGACATTTGGGTTGATTCCATGTCTTTGCTATTGTAAACAGTGCTGCTATGAACATGGTTGTGCTTCTGCTATCAAGGTGAATTTTTGCTGTATGGGGGTTATTCCCAAAAGTGATATAGCAGGGTCATATGGCATTTCAATCTTTAATTTCCTTAAGAATCTCCAGACGGCTCTCCAGAGTGGTTGTATGAGCCTGCATTCCCACCAGCAATGTAGGAGAGTTCCCCTGTCTCCACATCCTCTCCAGCATTTGGTGTTGTTGGTATTGTGAATTTTTGCCATCCTGACCGGGGTGAGATGATATCTCAGTGAAGTTTTGATTTGCATTTCCCTGATGGCTAAGGAAGTGGAGCATTTTTTAAGATATTTGTTGGACATTTTAATTTCATCCCTGGTAAAGTTTCTTTTAAGCTCCAGAGCCCATTTTTTAATTGGGCCATTAGTTTCCTTGGTGTTTAGTTTTCTAAGTTCTTTGTGCACTCTGGATAATAGGACTCTATCAGATATGTGGTTAGTGAAGATTTTCTCCCATTCTGTGGGTTGCCTTTGAGCTCGTGTGACAATCTCTTTATCTGAACAGAAGCTCTTTAATTTCACCAGATCCCAACTGTTGAGAGTTGGTAGCAGTGACTGTGCCATTGGATGTCTGTTTAGGAACTGTTGGCCTAGCCCAATCAGCTAGCGGAAGTTCCCTATCCTTTCAACTATGGTGTTTATAATCTTTGGCCCTAAATCAAGGTCCTTGATCCATTCGGAATTAATTCTTGTACATGGTGACAAGTACGGGTCCAGCTTTAATCTTCTGCATGTGGAGATCCAGTTTTGCCAGCACCATTTGTTGAAGATGCTGTTCTTTTTCCATTGGATTCTTTGGGCCCCTTTGTCAAAGACCAAATGGCTGTAATTTTGTAGGCTTATATCTGGGTCTTCAATCCTTATCCATTGATCTGTGTGTCTATTTGGAGCCAGTACCAGGCTGTTTTTACAACTATGGATTTGTAGTATAGACTAAGGTTTGGTATGGTGATACCTCCAGCAGTGTTTTTGTTACTCAGGATTGTCTTTACTATCCTGGGTCTTTTGTGCCTCCATATGAACTTTGAGATTGCCCAAAGCAATTCTTTAAAGAAGTTGACCAAACAATCTCAAAATTCATATGGAGGCACAAAAGACCCAGGATAGCAAAGACAATCCTGAGTAACAAAAACACTGCTGGAGGTATCACCATACCAAACCTTAGTCTATACTATAAATCCATAGTTGTAAAAATGGCCTGGTACTGGCTCCAAAATAGACACACAGATCAATGGATAAGGGTTGAAGACCAAGATATTAGTCCACGCAACTACAGCCATTTGACCTTTGACAAAGGGGTCCAAAAAACCCAATGGAAAAAGAACAGTATCTTCAACAAATGGTGCTGGCAAAACTGGATCTCCACATGCAGAAGATTAAAACTGGACCCGTACTTGTCACCATGTACAAGAATTAATTCCAAATGGATCAAGGACCTTGATTTAAGGCCAAAGATTATAAAAACATTAGTTGAAAGGGTAGGGAACTCCCTCTAGCTGATTGTACTAGGCCAACAGTTCCTAATGGTAAACCCAATACCACAGTCACTACAACCAACACTCAACAGATGGGATCTTGTGAAATTAAAGAGCTTCTGTTCAGATAAAGAGATTGTAACTCGAGCACAAAGGCAACCCACAAAATGGGAGAAAATTTTCACTAACCACATATCTGATAGAGCTCTATCATCCAGAGTGCATAAAGAATGTAGAAAACTAAACACCAAGGAAACAAATAAAAATGGGCTCTGGAGCTTAAAAGAAACTTTACCAGGGACGAAATTAAAATGTCTAACAAATATCTTAAAAAATCTCCACATTCTTAGCTATCAAGGAAATGCAAATCAAAACTTCCCTGAGATATCATCTCACCCCGGTCAGGATGGCAAAAATCCACAATACAAACAACACCAAATGCTGGAGAGGATGTGGAGACAGGGGAACTCTCCTACGTTGCTGGTGGGAATGCAGGACTCATACAACCACTCTGGCAAGCCAGTCTGGAGATTCTTAAAGAAGATAAAAATTGAAATGCCACGTGACCCAGCAATTCCACTTTTGTGAATAACCCCCATATAGCAAAAATTCACCTCGATAGCACAAGCACGACCATGTTCATAGCAGCACTGTTTACAATAGCAAAGTCATGGAATCAACCCAAATGTCCAACAGTTGAGGAGTGGATAAGGAAAATGTGGTACATTTATACAATAGAATACTACTCAGCCATCAAAAAAGATGAATTAATGCAATTTGCCAGGAAATGGATGGAATTAGAAACAATTATATTGAGTGAAGTATCCCAGACACAGAAAATTAAGCAATATATGTACTCCCTAATAGGTGGATCCTAGTACCAAGCCCACTTAGAGATACACTCAAAGATAAATCTCTGGAATACCTACAGTAATTGCAAAGATTATAAACAGGAGAGAAGAGGAAGGAGGGCCACACCATAAACAAGGAGAGAAGGGGCATGTTATAGCAGAGAAAATAGGCCACCATCAAGGACTGCAAGTAAGTAATGAGATACCTAGTTAAGTTAACAGACTTTCCTTCCTGATCATTTACAACTGAGGGGGTATGATCTCACCAGAAGGGGAGGGCTTATAGTCTGACAAATAGAAAGTAACCATTGTGCAAATGGGGACTGATCCCCCATTGTGGTCTCCTACTTTTATTTCATCTACCTTTGAATATATTCTTATAATAAGACTCTATTTTAACAGCTTTTTTTTCCTCTGGCCAGGTGGTGACATCCAATACCCATCAGGATGGAGCCAAGGGCATTGCAGGAACAGCAAAACCAAAAAAAAAAAAAATCAACAAACTATAATTCAGAACATCAGAGACTCTATATCAACCACCTGGAACTAGGCCAGCCTAATCTCTCCCCATCCTGAAGCTCAAGGAAATTTGCGGAAGAGGGGGCGGTAAGATTGTAAGAGGCCAAGGATGGGGAGGAGTAAGGATATGCAAGATATCCACACAAGTTAGGTCCGAAGCAATCATAATAGGACTTTGCATGCCCTGTGCAATGTCCCACACACTATTGACTCCTCAATAATGTCTAGCATGGACTAAAGGCACTAGGATCCTTAGAAGCAAGGGTTAGCAGTCACAATAGTGTTCCTATACTTAAGGGGAACACAAGAAAGAGTTCTAGGAAATGCCACTGAGTCCTTACACCTCATCAGAGAGGAGGTCCCAGAGGAAAGTTTGACATTCACATTAAAGGACACTCCAGGGATGGGGGGAGGAGGCACTGGGAGATAGGAAGAAGTGGAGGGAAGGAGGGGACTGGTGTACCTATTAAGTTTGCATGAACGTAAATAAATAAATAAATTATTTTTAAAAATTATTGCCTTTCATATGCCTAACTTTCATGCATCTAATCTGAACTTTTAATAATTAATAAAGTAGTCATGTCCAGACTATTTAAACTGCTCCAGAACACAAAAAAAATAAAAAGATTATTCTGGGGCTGGAGAGATGGCTCAGGGATTAAGACTCTGTCTCAGAAGCAGAAGGTCCTGAGTTTGGATCCCAGGACAGGGACACACAGTGCCCTCTGATACACACACACACCACACACACACACACACACACACACACAACATATATACTTACATATATATTTAAAAAGATTATTCTGTAGTATTTAAACTTAAAATTTAACTTAAAGTTAAACTTGCTGCCAAATAAGATTCTGTTTCCAAAAACTGAAAGAATAAACAAGAAGCAAAGCTATTGAGCAAACTTATATTTTGAATGCATGTTAAATATATCTGAATAAAATATTAACAATTTAAGTAAAGTAGGTATGTTGAATCATAGTTTCATTGTTACTGAAAAAGGAAAGTTTCAATTACTTGCTAAAAGAAAACTCACTTGAATTTGTATTTCCATGACATAATCACTTTTAATGTTTGGAAAAAATCCTTCCAGACAGATTTGTGTGTGGGATTCAGTTCAAACAATTTTCTGTGTGGGGACACTTATACATAATAAATAAAATTCTTGACTTTATTCAACACTATGTTCAGCACATTCATCGATGTCAATAAATATAGATCTACACCATTTGTAATGGTCACAGATTATTCAATTATACTTATGTACTATAATTTACTAAACCAGTTTAACGGATGAATGGATTGTTTCCAATTCTGTGCTACTATGAATAGTTCTATGATATACTCCATGGACATAAATCTCTTTCCATTTTATGATACATTCTCAAAGTAGGATTGTAGAGTCATATATCAAGCATATTTTATATTTTTCTATTACCAGATGCTTTCAGAAAAAGTTAAACCTATAATGTTATGATCAATGCATGAGAACAGCGTCCCGCACCCTCCCTAGCACAAAGTATCAGCCATTATTTGCTCTTACATAATGTTTTGATGTGTGGCTAGCCATTTGTTAAGTTTAAATGTCAATTTTAATATTTATTTGCTCAACAAATGATACATTGAATGTCTGTAGATGCCAATACACTGTGGCTTTGATGATCAGCAAAAAAGATGCAATCTGTGTCATCAAACACTTTTTAAGGGGCCTGAAGAAGCCTCTCACATTAACAAATTAATGAAACAATAATATATTAAGCCTAGTAGGGTTGGGGAGGGAGATCAAGTGGAAAATAATTTGCCTTGCAAGTATTAGCACCTGAGTTTAATCCCCATATCCCATGTAAAATTCTGGGTGCAATTTGAATTGATAGAGCACAGGAAGGGCTGAGGAAGTAAACAAGGCAAGGTTGTAAAATAGGACCAGATTAAAACTTCCTTTATTAGTTACATTAAAACACATTTTTGATTAAAAACGGTGAGAACAAACATACCTTATACATGGGAACACAGAAAAAGACAGACAGGACAAAATGTAAAAATACCCTATGATACTCCAAATGGAACCTTCAAAAATTTAAACAATATTAAATAGTCCAACTACCAACTTGTGGCACTATCGAGTCAGGGAGGCCCCAGCCCAGGCTCCCGACAAGCCTGAACACGTACAGACATGACCCGGACATGTCCCAATAGGGAACCATGCAGGCAGAGGGATGAACAACCAATGGGAAGTGGCCATCTAATCTGCCCCTTGCAATGGACACCTAGTCAACAGTTAAATGATTGGTGGCTTAATAAATTTGAATCTGTACCAACTCGTCCACTGTCTGCTTCTCACCTGATTCCCAGGGTCTGGGTGGTTGACCCCATGGCCGGTTCACCCCTCGCTTGAGCAGCAAGCCCTGAGCCCCAAGGCCCTGCCCTTTCCCCGGCTGGCCCCGCAGGGATTCAGCAACAACTATAGGATATCTCCTAATACATTGTAGAAAAGGCTTAAACACCCCCCAAAACAGTACATGTTTTTGCCTCTGATCTTGGTTAACAACCAAAAACTGACAGTAAGTTCCTATTGCTGAAAACACAACACACATTGATCATGGATTAAAGAAATACCAGCTATAACTTGTCGGGAAGATCCCTCCTTGATGGAGCAGCTTTTAGAGTATCAGGAAGCACTATGTAAAGTTCTGGGGGAAAAAGTAATCAATAATCAGTTTTATATTCTGAATATTACAAAGCCCTGTTATAGATCTGCATAGGATTTGCCCTATCAATTTTTTTAACCATGGAAAGGGATAGGTCTTAAGAGGCTCCACACCTCCCTGAGAGATGGGGAAGGTTAATGCTAATGTTTACCTCATTCTCCAGCAAGTACATGACATCAAAGGAAACCCAAATGAAGCCCAGTGGGCCACACGTATAAAGATATGAAAATTGGAGGAAGACTAGCAAGAAGGGTTATAATGGGAAGATTGGGGATTAAGATATGAAAATATCATAATTTTATTATGGTCATGTATGAAACACTGAAAATTTTTTAGAAGGTGGGTGCAGTGCCATGCATTTGTAGTCCCAGTACTGAGGAGATGGAGACAGACAGATGTGTGGACTACTGAACAGCCAGCCTAGTTTATCTGACAAGTACCTGGCCGTGGAGAGATCCTGTCTCAAGAAACAAGACATTATTCCATCTACCTTTGAATCTACTCTTATAAGACTCTAATTTAACACCTTTTTATCTCTGGCCAGGGGGTAATATCCAATATTCACAAACCATGATTCAGAACATCAGAGACTCTATATCAACCACCTGGAACTAGGCCAGTCTAATCTCTCCCCATCCTGAAGCTCAAGGAAATTTGCGGAAGAGGGGGCGGTAAGATTGTAAGAGGCCAAGGATGGGGAGGAGTAAGGATATGCAAGATACTCCATACAAGTTAGGGCCAAAGCAATCATAATAGGACTTTGCATGACCTGCACAATGACCAACACATTATTGACCCCTCAAAGTCTAGCATGGACTAAAGGCACTAGGATCCTCAGAAGCTAGGAATTAACAGCCACAATAGTGTTCTATGCTTAAGGGGAACACAAGAAAGAGTTCTAGGAAATGCCACTGAGTCCTTACACCTCATCAGAGAGGAGGACCCAGAGGAAAGTTTGACATACACATTAAAAGATGCTCCAGGGATGGGGGAGAGGAAGCACTGGGAGATAGGGAGGAAGAGGGGTAAAGAAAGGGGAAAAGGGGGGAGGGAGCAAGGGGGTCCAGGAAGGGGTGGAGGGAGAGAGAGGACAGGGGTACCTATTACGTTTGTATGAGTAGAAATAAATAAATAAATTTAAAAAAAAAAAAGACAGATGACTCCTGAAGAACAACCTTTCTGCACATACATATGCAAACAGCAAACACACACACACACAAAGATACGATCAAAGATAAGAAGTTGACCAAGAATCTTTAAATTAAGAACAACTAGAAATGGAGTTAGCACAGCATCTCAAGAGGCCAGCAGTCACCAATGCTGTCCAGTGACACTTCCCATATGAAAGAAGCATTCATCGTGCCACGGTTCACCTTTTATGTTTTGCTACTTTAAATATGGATTTGTCAGAACTGTTGGACCAATGAGAGAATGAGGAGGCTACCTCAGTCCAAAGAAAAGGCTGAGCACCCAAAGGGAAATTAGTATGGAGCAGAAGGGAGCCTCGCCGAGCTTAGAAAATGATCATTATAGGGAACTGACCTCAAGTGTCCCCTACGCAAGAGCAACACGCAGACATTCTTCCTCCTTGTGCCCTGGGCAGCAGGGATGTGAGAAGGAACTGAGACTTCTTCTGTGGGAGGAGCATTGGTGGGCTGATATTGCTGCTCAGTCCCTGGCCTTTGGGTCTAGGTAAGCTTCAGTCTTTGCTGGCACAGCGCTTCTACACAAGGAGAGTTATCACTAATTGGTATTATTTTCCCCCGCTGACATATAATTGAGAAAGGAGAGTTCCAGAGGGATTGCTGATAAGGAACATTAGTCTATGTTATAAAATGATGTAACTAGAGATGATAGTACTTGTACAAGCAACTCTAGACATTGTAATAGAGCGAATTACAACACTCCAGCCAAAACAACATTTAGATAATGATCAATTCCTATTACACCAGGTCAAACAGGAGCCCCAAAGAAGGGAAGATAAATTTATCTTTCAGTGGCCTGTGCAAATCCCTTAGTTGAGGGAGGGGGAGGAAGAAATGAAATATCACTAAAAAAATCAATATCATTATTGATTGATCAAGCCACTGTGATTTATTAGGCACTCATTCATTTGTTTGTTACAGTCATTTCATGCATTGCCTCTGACTGTGATAAATGGTCTGACCTCCTCTTCGGGAAGGAGGGAGACTCTTTAGCAGTCTTTCCCCTAGGTCCGGGCCTCCAGAAGCTGCCATATCTGCTCCCGTATTAACCTGAAGCGAGAGAACTTCTGGGAAGCGTGGTCTTCAGATGGTCACAGCATTGAGATGGTCACAACAGTCAAGGTAATGAGTCCCGGCAGCAGTGCACCCAGGATCATTCTGGATTCTTCAAAATAACTCAGGAAGCTAAAGCAGAGTGATGAGCGACATCCAGGACATAATAAAACTTAGTGGTTCAGAATTATGGTCTCAGCATGCACCTCGTATTTCCACTATCATTTATTGCACTTATCGTCATCAGGGAACTGATAGCCTGATTCTTACAGCTGCTTGTTTTGAACATATCCTATAACTTTATTTCAGTCTCCAGGTCTCTTCAAACTGTGTGCATTAGACAGAGTCCTCCTCTCTTTCCAAAGGAAAACTCTGTTGTAATGCCTACTACAGAGTCATAAGTCTTCAGGAAGCTCTAGATACTTTAGGCTGAGCTGACACATGTGCATTAATAGGAACATGCAGCGGTGGAGATCCAAATGCCAGAGGTGACCCCGTATGACAGTACAAAGTATTATTGAATCTTCTCTTCTTCCTGCAGGGGAAAGCAGCGTAGCAGTTCTCTGCATCCTCACCTGAAGAACCAGGGGTGAGATGTGAGTGGGAAGGACATGTCAGGTCATCACCATTTGGATGCCTTCCCAAAGCCTGGGCCTACATCCCTGGGTGGTAGCCAGTTGATTCTTTCTCTCCAGAGATATGTGCATGTGTGGATTCATTTTGCCTGCTCTGCCCCTAAGGTAAATAAATACATATATTACCAGGCCACTTCTGAGAGGGTATATATCAAAATGCTTTATTTCTTTTCACTATCCTTGGGCTACACTTGGTAATAAAGTTCCTCACTTCAGGAACTAAGATGACCACATGCCTGCCCTCTGTCCTGCATGTGAAGACCCACAGGAAGTTTGCATTATTCCATCTTTTACAAGTCTAAGGGATGTGGGCCAATCCAAATACAAAAGCTAGGGTACCTAGCCTCCTAGTTTTTGGACATTGTTCCTATTCAACATTTTGGGCGCTTACTCAGCCCCACGAGACTTGTTTGCATGGTCATTTCTCCAAGTCATGCCTCCTGTCACTGCCTGCAAATTGGCTCAGCTCTCTCCAGTCTGTCTCTGACAATAGTTCTCCATGTGTCTCAGCTGCTGCTGCAACTTTCAAAACTTGAAAAAGATGTTTTTGAAGGCCCTCTTGCTTGACATAGGAGCAAGAACATCTGTCCCTGTCACACAAGGGTCACATTTTAAACACACCCAAGAACAGTCACTATGAACCAGAGTTCCTTGAATTATAAGATTAAGATTACCGTAGGCAAGGAACTCACAACTGAAAGCTTCCTTCTGGGTATTTATTTTTATTCACAACCAGTTTCATTTAAATAGAAAGTTTTCTTCTTATCTTATTTCCATGACATAGATTCAGCTTTTCACATTGTGGAAGACACAGGCAACCTATCTATGATGGTTTATATTAACTGTCAGCCTGACACCTCAGAGGCAGGACTCATGGCCCACCTGAGAGAGATTCTCTAATTAAAGTTGACCAAAAGACAATCTTGATTGCACAGTTGGGAAGGTCTATCCATTGTGGCTGGGACCATTCCTTAAACAGATGTTCAGGTTTATGTAAAGATGGAGAGAGTTAACTGAGACTAGGCAAGCATTATAAAGGCATGCACGTGTTTGTGGCTCTCTGATCTTCAGTGATTGTAATGTGACCAGTTCTCAGAACTCCTACTGCCGTGGCTCTCCTGCCATGTTGGCACTGTAATCTGGACTATGAGTCAATAAACCCTTTTGTCCCCTAAGTTTCTTGAGTCAGATATTTCGTTGTGGCAAAATGCAATGAAACTAAAACCAAACGCTTCTCTGCCTTCCCCAAACCAGTCACCGGGTCCCTGAAGTTGTCTTATGGATTTGCAGTCATGCGTTGATGGAAGGGGACAATCCTTAAGGCCTCACTTGCAACCTCCCACCACTGCCCCCCATGATAGCCATTGTGAAGTCACTCTAGTTAGAATGATAGACCCGTGGCTAAGGTTGGTCCTGGAGAAGAAATATGGCCCAAGGACATCACAAGGAGAAAAGAATTCTTACGTGGACAACAACGAGATGTTCTCATCTAGATGTTCACAAACCACTTCTGCTGCCTAGACCAAGGATCCCCACCATTACTTAGCTCAGTCGAAATTTTAAAGAAAAAAAGAATCAGCCACCCTTTTCCTTGTGAGCTAGTGAACAGCTCCATCATTACTGAAGTGCTGTGTGTTTGTCTGGAACTAACTTGCAAATTCCCTTAAGTTTCTGTCCTCATGAAAGGTAGAGGTATTTCTTGGTGCCCTTAGCACACTCAGACCCAGATTCATACCAGTTTCAATTTTGCAACTTGCCCTGTAGCAACTCAGATCCCCAAACTGCAGCATTCCAGATATCCCCTGTGAAATTCTTCAACTCATATTCTGGGCTCCTGGCCAAATTCCCATATTTCATGACCTTGTCCCTTCGGCTCCAAACATCTGCTCCTGCTTCGGGATTGTTTTTTTTCTAATGGGCAGATTATTCACGCCCTGCCAATCAGGAACAGCTCTTCCTGAGTCTTCCCAAGCTGTTCACTTTTGGAAAGAAGAGATCACAGTTGTTCTGTGACTACTGACTTCACCACTAGTAAGCCAAGAGCTCCAATAGGCCTCTCTGAGACTGTCAAGTCCTCCCTCTAGAATCCACTCGCACTTCTTACGTGAGCACCTACACCTTCAAAAATGATATTGAACAGCAAAGCAGCAGAAGTATCAGCAGCTCTTCAGGTCTCAGACAGCTGAAGGTGATCTCAGTTGCGCATTTCAGTTTATAAAGAGAATAATATGTAGAGGACTTGGTGCTAGGTCACATGCCTCATGGGCGCCACAAGGACTCATGTGCCTCGACCCACACTGATCGCAAGCAGACGCCTTGTTGAGCCCAACATCCTCCACTGCATGGCAGACCGACAGCAGGGCCCTTCTTGAGAAGTCCCCCTGTGCCACTATATGGAGAGGCAAGAAAAATGCCCCCTGAGAAAGGGCTTTCAAAACATGAGTAAACATACAGTCAAAGACCAGAAAGGGCACAGAGATTGGTTCTCCATGGCCCTGTTCACTCATGGGCTCTGAGTGGAAGTGCTTTCAGTGAAATAAAGAGGTTGAGCTGAAGCCTATTGCGTACCCAAGTATTGAATCTAGTATTTCCTGCTCACTGACCCAGGAAGCCTTCCTTGACTACCATCCACACCCAGACCAGGTCTTGAATGTTCCTGTGTAGCCTTCCTGTATGTGCCCATCACAACTCTCCTTGCCTCACCGGTAGATCTGCCGTGCACAGCTGTAACTGTTCATTTCATACTGGGCCATCTGATTCCAGAAATGCCTTTGATTCAGGAATAATGTTTGCGTTGCTTGTTGATGTGTTTGAAGTGGTCCATACACATTTTCACAAGTGACACAAGTGCAGTCCTGTTTCCTAAATAAGTGAATGAGTGAAGTCCTGAAACAAACTGAGGTGATCATCACCAAAACTGTTTAAAGTACTGGAAGTATTGATTACATCATTTGATTTTGATAGCATATAAGTAAATAATATGCCATTGAATTGATATATATGTCAAGTCTTAAATTTACTTAAATAAATCCATAGACAATCTAATTAGTATATTAAATGTGTCTTGATACCTACATAGAGTTTATGAATATTCACTTTGCTGTAGCAGGATTTCTTAAATTTTTTCCACTCAGAACATGCTTTCCAGCTTGCTGGTCTGCCAAATTCCATCCAGTTCTTTCCACCTTATCCATCTGTCTCAATAGTGCTCCTAACCACTATAGTCTGGCCCTTCCCACTTCTATTAAATAATCCCCTACAGACTTTCCCAGAGGTTAGCCTTAACTAAAGAATTTTTAATGGGCATGCCTGAAGGCTTGGTTCTCAATTATCCAGTTGACACCTGAAACGACTGCCACAAAACCAAAACGATGAATCTGGCAGAGACAGGTAGGCAAGGACTAGAGAGATTTAGGACAGGAGGGAGATAAAAGAATAATTAATATGAATACATTACATATGTATGTGTAAAAATGTCAAAAAAAAAACAAATCTAATAATAAAAACATTGTGATTCATAATACATAATAGTCTTTGATCTAACTGAAAAGAGTCAGGCGGTGTGCATCAGTATAGTGGTCTGCATCATACACATGGCCCACACAGTGCACACAGCCTGCACAATACACAGGACACAGGTGTGCCCAGGGCAAAGGCTACAAAGAAGTCACATATGCAGCACTGGCAAACACCGCCAGACACAACTCAGATTCATGGATGTGAAGGTTAAACGTGGGGCAGGTGGGTGACGTTCGTTTACTGTCCTCAAAAGCAGGCTAGAGTCCCAGCCCCCAGCGCGAGGCTAGAGAA